>CM071792.1:605000-975591 GCA_036559045.1 Platycarya longipes
AACATCAACTATTATCATACATAGTCATACTCACCCACATATCACTTATAATAATGCTTTATGGGACTTATACAGGTCAATTACCCATCTTCCTATACAAACTTAGATCTTATCTAGACCCATCATCACATACTTAATACTTATACTTTTCACCTTACTTCTTAACCTTATAGGTTTCCCTTATTTCTTATCCTCGATGGGCGTTAAGTATCGTCGTCCCCATCGGAATCTACTTATTGCATAACCTCGACAGGCGTTACGTATCGCCGTCCCTGTTGGGTTTTACTTATTGGATAACCTCGACAGGCGTTACGTATCGCCGTCCCTGTCAGGTCTTACTTATCTCTTATCTTTGATAGGCGTTACGTATCGCCGTCCCCATTACATATAACTAATCAATCATCCGGGCATTACGTGTCGCCGTCCCCGTAATGATGAGTCTCGTGTCAATCTTCCGGGCATTACATATCGCCGTCCTCGTAATGACACGGAACATACTTAACATATATGACAGGCGTCCTCATCAACTTATCAGTCATCCGGACGTTACGTATCGCCGTCCCCATGATGACGTAAGAATTCTTATTATAGCAGGCGTTATGTATCGCCGTCCCCGCTAATCATGTCAATCCTACGGGCGTTACGTATCACCGTCCTCGTAGTGACATAATTCTTACTCTTACGACAGACATTACGTATCGCCATCCCTGTCGGCACGTCAGTCATACGGGCGTTACGTATCACCGTCCCCGTCATGACGTGACTAACATATTCATACATGCATATGCTTTTCATTCTTATCTTAAAATCTTTGTTCTCACAAGTTTTTACTAATATCCACTATTATTACTCGTGGTCGGGCCATGTCACTATTATTACCCGTGGTTGGGCCATGCCACTATTATTACCCGTGGTCGGGCCATGCCACTATTATTACCCGTGGTCGGGCCATGCCACTATTATTACCCGTGGTCGGGCCATACCATTATTATTACCCGTGGTCGGGCCGTACTATATCTTTTCTTATTCTTATGAGTTTTTCACCTAGAACTCATTTCATTTGAGACACCAATTTTATTCCAAGAAAAACCCTGGGTCTAAGCAAAACAGGATATCTCGCTCGAGCGGATGTCGAGCGAACATCAAGCGAAGTCACGGGTTGGAACTCGCTCGAGTGGGGTATCAAGCGACATTCTAGCGAGAGTTTATATTTTGCCTTCGCTCGACTCACCTGTCGAGCGACAGTCGAGCGAGATCACGGCTCATGGGGTTTTTCAACCTAAACCAAGAAATCTTTTCACATAAACCTTATTTTTACTTATTAAAACATAAATCTATGTCCTTATAATTTTCCTAACATTTTATCATTACAAAATCATATCCAAAACACCATAGATTTCAAGCATATCATATAAGCCTAGTTTAAGCTCCAACTAACAACAAACTTAATTCCATCGACAATCTACTTATTCTATGCCAAGATTAAGTTAAATTGTATACTTACAAGTTTCTCCAAAGCTTGGTTGAATGATCAAACTAGCCCTTGCAATATTTCTCCTCAAAACACTCACTTAGCTTACTTAGGAGATGTTTGGAGGTTCAAGAGTTAAGAGATGCTTCTCCTTTGGCTTTCTCTCCAAGTGGGCGTGAGTTTCTTCTCCCAAAAGATCCCTTATGGACTGAAGATGACTATATATATATGGAGGAATCGATGGCTTGGGGAAAAAGGGAAGGAAAATAAATCGAGGCCATTGGTTAAATCAAACCGTGCAAGGTGTGTGCTGTCCAGCCTTGGCTTAGTCCAATCCTCATCCATATCTCTCATGATCTCCAAGGATTTTCATCCCATGGCTATGCTTCTTCCATATCTAAAATCATCTTAGATCAATGGCCCAAGTAATTACTAAATATAGATATAAAAGTAAACTCCAAAAAGCCTAAAATATCTAAGATAAGCTCAACCGGCTATTGGCCTTCCTTGCACCTCCAAAGCTTCTAGACCCTCTTCTTCCTCTTTGGCCACACGTCTCAGACTTCCCTAGTACCCTTAGAGTGGCTGGAAATATACTTCCCAAGATTTGGTTACCAATTGGTTAGAAACAAGGGGAATAGTTGACTGTTTTGGCCAATCAGATTAGTTCTTCACTTTTGCTTGGTTTTAGACTAATTATTCTTCTAGAAGCTCTTCCTCCACCTAACACATACTTTCATACGTGTATCTAGCTAATAGCAATGAGGAAAACCAATCAAATTCGAGTATCTAAAGTGAGGTGGTGGAGTGATTTACTTTCGGGCTCCAGTTTGCACTTAAAACAGATCAATCCCATTTCAGCTCAAATAATCCATTGATACACTTCGATTCTGTAAAACCTCTAATCATAAAAGTTCTAGATCTATTTCTTAAGGTTCCATAGGAACTAAAATAACTTCATTTGGAGTTCATATGACCAAGTTATGATTTTTCTAATAAAACTTGACAGATAAGCCCGAGAACACCAATCCGGGCACACCAAGTGTTGAATAGATGATTCCTCTTATTTCACACGAAATTTACTAAATAAAATCTCCTCATTTTCCACACCTCTACATACTTGTCCAGATCTTAGGATAATTGAGAAAATAATCCAAAGGCTTAATCTTATCCAAAGTTCTTAGTCAACTTCAAAGTCAATGCTTATCTATCTCCAATTCAAATCTACCACTTCAATCTCTATTTCTTATTTGATTAAGTCCATATTTCTTAAACCTTAAAACATAAAAGTTGTATATATTCCTCTTAACTTTCCATAGTCTCTTGAATCACTCAAATCCGACATCAAATGAGTAAGTTATGACCGTTCTACCAAAAGATGTTAAGTCTGTCCCTAAATCTTGCTCGAGCCAGACATCAAGCGAGAGTCGAGCGAGATCTCGGGTTAGACACTTTTCCACCTTAAAACAAGCCACATTTGTACCCAACCCTACTCCTAACCTTTCAATATAAAAGTACTATACATATATCCCAAAAATTCCTAAAAATAGTTTTGGAGAAACATAATCATCCCACATATGAAAATTAAGCAGATATCTAAAAATTCGTGTTATCACAGCTTCTAATCTTGCGACTGGTGCATATGTCTCATCGTAATCAATTCCTTCCTCTTGGTTGAAACATTGGGCTACAAGTCGAGCCTTGTTTTTAGTGATGATTCCAGACTCATCTTTCTTATTTCTAAAAATTCATTTTGTTCCAATAACAGTATGATTTTTGGGTTTAGGAACAAGTGTCCATACATTATTTTTTTCAAATTAATTTAGCTCTTCTTGCATAGTTAGAATCCATGATTCATCAACAAATGCTTTATCAATATTTTTGGATTCAATTTGAGATAGAAAAGCAGTGTGATTACAAATATTTCTAAGAGATGATCGAGTACTTACACCTCTTGAAGGTTCTCCTAGAATTTGTTCTACTGGATGATCTTTCACATGTTTCCACTATTTGGTTGCATCTTGTACTAAGTCTTGATGATCTTTCCTGATGTTTCCATGTTGGACTTCTTTCATTGTATTCTCTTTGTTGAGATTGAGACTATTTGTGTTATTTGTACCTTTTGATTTTTCATCAATAGATTTATTGGAAAGTAGAGGGTTAGATTCATCAAATACTACATGCATAGATTCTTGTACAGTCAAAATCTTTTTATTGAATACTCTATAAGTTTTACTATTTGTTGAATACCCAAGAAAGATATGTTCATCAGATTTTGCATCAAACTTTCTTAAATTATCTCTCATTGAGGATAAAACATTTGCATCCAAATACATGAAAGTAACCAATGTTGGGCTTTTTCTCATTCCAAAGCTTATAAGAGGTTTTATCTAATTTAGACCTTAACACAACTCTATTTATAACATAACATGCAGTACTTACCGTTTCGGCCCAAAAATAACTAGGTAAACTATTTTCATTAAGCATTGTTTTTGCCATTTCTTGAAGAGATCTTTCTTCCTCTCTACTACCCCATTTTATTGAGGAGTTCGAGGAGCAGAGAAATTATGCAGAAAATCATTTTCATCACAAAAAGACTCAATATCTTTATTGACAAATTCTTTTCCTCTGTCACTTCGGATGTTTGAAATAATATAACCTTTTTCATTTTAAATTCTCTTGCATAACTTGGTAAAGACATTATGTTTCTCATCTTTATGAGCGAGAAAGATAACCCAAGTATATCTAGAGAAATCATCAACAATAACAAATGCATAATATTTTCCTCCCAGACTTGCAACCCTATTTGGTCCAAAAAGGTCCATGTGTATTAGTTACAAAGGTCTAGTAGTGGAAATATATTTCTTGGTTTTGAAAGAAGTTTTTGTTTGTTTACCAAACTGGCATACATCACAAATTTTGTCTTTAAAAAATTTTGCTTTTGGCAAATCTTTCACAAGATCATTTTTTGAAAGTTTGGAAATAAATTCCATGTTTGCACGACCTAACCTTTTATGCCATAACCAACTATTTTCATATTAAGCTGATAAACAAATAGCATCTTGTGAGGCAATTTCTTCAAATTCGATTGTATATACATTATTGTTTCTAAAAGCAATAAAACAAACATTGCAATCATAATTATTCAAAATAATGCACTTATCCTTTTTTAAACTAACTGTAAATCATTTATCACATAATTGACTTATACTCAAAATATTATACTTTAGACTATTAACAAGTAGAACATCTTCAATTATAAGAGAAGACTTCTTACCAACTTTACCTATTTTCATGATATTCCCTTTTGAATTGTCTCCAAATGTCACGTGTCCTTCTTCTTTAGAAGTGAAGTCAATGAATTTAATTTTATCTCCTGTCATGTATCTTGAGCATCCGCTGTCTAAAAACCATTTATTTTTAACTATGGAGAATTTCATATATACCTGTAAAAGCAATTAAAATAATTTTTCTTGGTACCCAAGTTCTTTGGGTCATTTATTTATTAGTATTAGAAGAAATAAGATTCTTTGGTACTCATATGGCCCTAATAGTTATTGTATGCCTTCTTCTAATAGGATAAACATAATAATTATGACCATTTCTATTATAAAAATTACAAATAACATGTGACATATTTGAAAATTTTGAGTGATAATATTTTTCTTTAAAAAAGTTATTCTTTTGAAAAGAATTTTAAAAATCTGATTTTGATTTAGTCAGTTTATCAAAGAAATTTTTATAGGGTTTGAGTTTTTCTTTTGGTATGTATCACAAACCTACCTTATCAAAAACACATATTTGACAACCAATAAGTTTTTCAAAGTTTCTTTTTTCCATTTGTAAAGTTTTCAATAATCTTTTCTAAATCAGTCACTTTCTTTTTCAACTCATTATTTTCATCTTTAAAAATTATGTTTTCTTTTCTTAAAACATCAATTTCATTTGTCAAAGAAGAATTTTTCTTTTTCAAAGCGGTATACTTGATACCCAATTTTTCAAGTTCCTAATATACCTCTTCCAAAACATTTTGCAACTCTTTATGAGAAGGATTTTCAATATTTTCAGAATTTGTTACCTCAAGATCATCTTTAGCCATGAGACAAAGATTTTCAGATTTTTCATTGCTTGCATCGCTGTCTGAACTATTTGAATCATCATCTCATGTAACTTTCGTTGTTTTCTTGTCTTTGTATCGATCTTTCTTTAGCATGGGACAATCTGCTTTGATATGTCTAGGCTTTTTACATTTATAACAAATTAATGAATCATTTTTACCTATATTTTTGTTGGAAAACTTTTTGAAAAATTTTCTTGGAGGAGCTTTATTTTTCCTTAAGAATCTTTGAAATCTTTTTGTGATCATTGCAATTTCTTCATTTTTATTATTGCTTTCCTCGTCTTCATCGCTTTTACTTTCATGGGAAACAGTTTTGAGTGTCATACTCTTCTTTTGCTTTCCTTCTTCTTCCTCTCCTCTTTTCAATGTGTACTCATGGGTAATAAGTAACCTGATAAGTTCATTTACTTCGAATTTTTTGAGATCCTTAGCTTCAAGAATCGCCGTCACTTTTGATTCCCAACGTTTTGGCAGAGAGTTGAAAATTTTTCTTATTATCTCCAAGTTAGAATAAACTTTTCCAAGAGCTGTCAGACTATTTATAATGTTAGTAAAATGAGTATACATAGAGGAAATAGATTCATCATCAATCATTTTAAATATTTCATATTCATGCGTAAGAATATAAATTTTTGATTCTTTGACTTGCGAAATTCCTTCATAAGTTACGTCTAAATTATAACAAATTTTCTTTGTTGTCCTACAAGTCATTATTCAGTTAAATTCATTGCCATTGAGAGCATTATACAGTAAATTCATAGCCATTATATTCATTGTATAAAGTCTATCATCTTCACGATCAAACTCTTATTCTTCCTTGTTGACATTTACTCCATCAACAATTTTTGTTAGAATATAAAGTCCATTTATAATACATTTCCAGATTTCTCAACCTTGAGACTGAAGAAATATTTTCATTTTAGCTTTTCAGAAAGTATAATTGTCTCCACAAAATAACGGAGGTCGATTACAAGATTGACTTTCAGCGAATGTAGCTGTAATGTTAGCCATATAATCTTAACTCGATAGATAATTAATTTTCTAATAGAGCATTTGCTCTGATACCAATTGTTGTCCAAATGACTAACACAAGAGGGGGGGTGAATTGGGTTATATTAAAAAATTAATACTTATAAACTAAATATACAATATAAAATATAAACAGAATATAAAACAACAGAAAATATAAAGATTAAAGGGTAAGAAGAAGCAAATTCAGTATTTTAACGAGGTTCAGCCCCACTGCCTACACGTCCTCGCCTCAAGTTACCTCTTGAGGATCCCAAATTCACTATTCAATCTCTTTTAGGTGGGGATAAAAACCTATTACACATTTGAGTAACACCGCTATAAAGAATCTATGTAGAACACCCTCTACACTTTCAATCACCTCACACTTGGTGATTCAACTATTCCCTGTGTAGAACACTTTCTACACACACAAGGGTTATATGCACTCTCTTACAAATACAAAAGTTGATAATGGGTAGGTTATCAGAATACACTCCTCAATGAGTGAGATAAAAATAATACAGCGCAACCTATATTTCTCTCAAAATGAACAAGGATTAAGGCACAAAACTTAGAGAAGAGAGAATGAGCATTTTGAAGAAATATGCAAAGGCTCTTGTTGTTGTGATTTTTGCAAAATACAAGTGAGCTATTTATAGGCAAATGAGACTCACTCAATCATCTTTCAAATTCAAAATTCAAATTTTGATGAAGTCATTGCATATATCATACGTTTTGATGAAGTCATTGCATATATCATGCATTTGATAAGTCATTGCAATGTCATACGTTTTGATGAAGTCATTGCATATGTTATGTATTTGCATTAAATAATTTTTGAAATTAAAACTTTTAATGACATCATGCATATGTCATGCACATGAAAAAAATAATTTTTGAAATTAAATATTTTAATGATGTCATGCATATGTAAAAAATGCAATTTGATACTTTATGAAAAAATATTAGTTTTGATCCTTAATCCAATTTCGAATTTTATCAAGAGATGTACAAAATTACTCTATGAGCATCATTTGTAAACTTGTTCTATTTCTTGTTTATACTTGATGTGCGCTTGACTCCGTTGCGTAGATATTTGAGCTTGAAACTTGAATTTATTTGTTATCATCAAAATCTATACGTAGATACGAGACTTGAAACCTTGAGTTCTACAGTTGAAATCTGTAAGTTTGGTTTGAACTATATTTATTGTCTGTAGTGCTTTCCTCGTCTACTAAACATATTTATGCCTAACAATACACAAACTTTTTTTTTTAATAAAGGGGTGGGAAATTGCAAACCTAGGTTTTCCATTGGAAAAATCGGATCATATGCTATTAAACGACAAACTCTTGGCAATACACGAATGAAGTTGGAAGTTCATGAGCAGTAAGAAAGTCTTATAATGTATTCTTAATTGACATTAACACTGACATTTCAATTGCACTAATATCATTTAAAGTTTATTCAAAGTATTGTAAACATTTTATCAAGAATGATATTTAATCATTCAATTTAATAATTTATCACTCTTTGTGCCTTTAGAAGTTGAGATCCAAACTATTAATTCATTAGTATCTGAAAACTAATAAGGTAATGTGTACCCTTTTGTCAGTTTATCCCCTTTCAATCTCTAAAATGATCAAATTGCCTTCACATGAGTTTTTGTTGAGAATAATAGGATCATTTCAAGTCTTAAAAGAAGCAAAGATCATGCTGAAGTTCCAAGTTACATTGTAAATTAATAAAACTTGTAACCCAGTTTTCTCCCCTCCTTTGAGTGGTTTTTCTAACATTATCCTACGTATATATAGTGTCATATGTTGGTCATATCATTGTCATTTCCTTTATTTTACTTTTCATCTTACAAAAGCTAAATCTTATTTTCTGTCTTGTTAACTTTCAAACTGGATGATTCTATCATCTCTTCAACTTTTTAGGATAACTTCAAAATTTTGTATGACCATTTGTGTTGCATTTTGCAATAATTTTAGATTTGTTGTAAACGAAAAATCCAGAAGATTCTAGTGCGAGCTCCCTAGAGGAGGCCTTGGGTACCTCTGGCCCTAACCCTAACCCTACCCTTATCCCGACCACTACCACTACCACTACCACAATCCCTAATCCCACTCCCACTCTGGTTGAGAATCCTCCGGTCGAGACCCCTACCCCTACCACTACCACTTGCCCTGCCCCCAAGCAACCTAGCAAGAAAGCCCCATCTATAATTTGGACCCATGTCACCAAGATAGAAGGTGATGACCCCAATGACCCAAAAACCAAATACAACTATTGTGGCAAAATTTATGGGTGCCACTACAAGAGACACAACACTTCCTAAATAAAGTTGCACTTAGAAGAACAATGCAAGAAATTCTCGATTTCCGTGTCACGACGAGGACAACGATACGTAAAGCTCGGAAGACTGATACAAGACTCATTACGACGGAGATGATGATACGTAATGCCCGAACGAATGATAAGTTATATGTATGGATAAGCTGACGCATTAGGCTAAGTAAGCCCGATGGGGACGGCGATGCGTAACATCCATTGAGGATAAGAGATAAGTAAGACCTGGCAGGGACGGCGATACGTAACGCCTGTCGAGAATAAGCATTAAGTAAGACCCACAAGATTAAGAAATAAGATGGAAAATATAAGTTCTAAGTATAAAATAGTGGGAGTAAGGTCTAAGTTTGTATGGGAAAAGTGGTCATTGACATGCATAAGTCTCATAAAGCATTTTCATAAGTTATAGGTCTGTGATCATTGCTATGTATGATAATTTCTGATGTTATCTATGTCTTATTATGTTAACTGTGTACTTACTGAGATTTCTTAAAAATCTTACTCTTTAAAGTTTTATCTACCATTGCTTATGGAATGATAGATGTTGTTGCAGGATTAGATAAATTGTAATGAAACTCAGACAGCACAGGAGATTTTGAAGTACCCTTAGGGTCCTACAAAATACTCATATCCAGTTGTAATGATCTCTCATGTACGTGATCAAATGGAATAATAAGATTACTGGATGACGTTGGGATACGATATTTATTTTAAGAATGAGGGCTTTGAAAGAATTATGCAAAACTTAGCAATTGATGTGTAAACTCTTGTTATAATTTTTATAAAACTTAAGTGAGCTATTTATAGGCAAATGGGTCTTCATATTCAAATTTGAAAAGATTCACATGTTAAATAAGAACATTATTTACTTTTCAAAAAATTCAAATAAAAACATCTCCTTTTATATTTGTCAAAGACAACTCTATTCATTTTTCAAAAAAGTCAAAACTAATTTTTTACTTTTCATACATGACAAAATAAGCATGATTTATTTTTCAAACCAAATCATCTTCTTTTTGTATATGTAAAAAAAAAAAACACAACTACCTTTCAAGATTTTCAAACAAAATCATTTATCTTTTGCATTGGTCAAAAAAAAAAACACACAACCACCCTTCAAGATTTTCAAACAAAATCATCTATCTTTTGCATTTGTCAAAAAAATATACAACCACCCTTCAAGATTTTTAAACAACACATGCACATGTTAAAGATGACAATCAAACATCTTACAAATTCAAATCTTTATGCATATGTGAAAAAAAAAATTTGAAATTAAATATTTTAATAAAGTTATGCAAATGTAAAAAATGCAATTTGATGCTTTATGAGAAAATATTAATTTTGAACCTTAATCCAATTTCAAATTTTAAGAGATGTACAAAATTACTCTATGAGTTTCATTTGTAGACTTGATCTTGTTTTCGCTTATGTTTGATTTTTTGATATGTTTAGCTCTTTTCATGCGTAGACAACTTGAGTTTGAGTCTTGAATTTATTTATTGTCATCAAAATCTATACGTCGATACAAGACTTGAAACCTTGGGTTCAACAATCTCCCCATTTTCGAGGATGATAAATATTTCGTAGAAATTTGCGACCTGCAGTAATACTTAAGCTCCCCCTGAAAATATGCATTAGTTTTTCAAATAAAATATAGATATGATTCTAGCATATATAATAGGGTAGTATAATATTAGTATAAGACTTCTCCTCCTTTTGGCGTCATTAAAAAGGAACCGCAATTGGATTCAATAAGATTTCTTCCCACAATAACCAATAACCAAATAAAATGGTGCGTTAGTAGAAACTATAGAGAGTTGAATAATTGGAGCCACCCGTTTTCAACAAAAGTTGCAAAGGCTAAGGCCGAATTTTATCTTCTCGATGCGGAAGAAGATATAAATCCGCTTGATGTTATTGGCGAATTAGATGTTGCAGAGATTTGAAGTTGAATAAGTGGAGTCATCTGTGTCTGACAAAGGTTACAAAAGCTGCAGGCCTAGCTCTGGCAATTCGGTGCAAAAGGAGATTCAAATCCGCTTGATGTTGTTGAAAAACGAGATTTTGTAGAGATTTGAAAGTTTTTTATTTCTGTTTAAATGACTATTTTCACCTATTGAATACTCATAAGAAAAATCTCTCATTCCTCATTGATCAAGTATTTGTTTATCCAAAACGACAGAATGACGGAGAAAATTTCTTCTGATAATCTTCCAGATTTGAACTAAGAACCGTCTCAATCAGTCACCTCTCCCGTCTTATCCAGCATATCTTGTAAGTTTGACTAAGTAAGATTTGAAGAGATGATAGTGTGTCGTGTTCTTATTTCCGTCTCTATAAAAGCAATCCTTAACTTTATCTAATTTGTATCAATTTTTCTTCTCATCTTTACAATTCGCCTGCATTCTCATTCTACAAATTTTTAATGGCTTGTCAATTTTTCTTCAGTACTTCTCGTGATCAATCTATTTCTGCTTCTATCGTAAGTGCCATGAAGCAATAAGAGACTGATTTAGCTAATAAATCAGATCATGACGGCATTTATAAGTTTGTGGGTCTCGAGACTCAATACTTATCATCCATTGTTGCTTTTTCCGTTTGGTTGCAGTCCAAAACTCGCGAAATTGAGAAGTTTAGCGAAACTGTATCTGTACTTCAACGACTTGTTTATGAGTCAAACAGAAAAATAGTAGAGTTAAAATAATAGAATAAGGATTTAAAATCCTTACTTACATTTTCATTTCGACTGCCTAATCCTTTAGATGAGAATAGCATGTTGATCTATGAAGAGCAAATGCAGTTGAAAGATGAGACTAGAAGTCTCAAGTTTTTGTAAGTCATTTGAGATAATGGAATAAAAATGTTTAACAGATATTCATGACATGCATCATCCATATTTCTCTTCCAATCATACATAATCTATCTTCTGGTAGGGATTTTGTGAAAATGTCAGCCAATTGATCATGCGTGCTTGTGAATTCTAGTACAATATCACATTTCTGCATATGATCTCTAAGAAAATGATATATAATTTCAATATGCTTAGTTCTAAAATGTTATATTTTTAAAGGATTTATAGTACTAGTATTATCACATTTAATAGGAATATGATTGTAGATAAGTTTAAAATTCTCAAGTTGTTACTTCATGTAAAGAACTTGAGCACACAACTACCTGCAGCAACATACTCTACCTCAGCAGTAGATAATGCAATAGAATTTTGTTTTTTACTAAACTATGAAACAAGTACATGACCTAAAAAATGACATATTCCACTAGTACTTTTTCGATCAACTAGCATAATCTGCATCTAAATAACTAATAAGATCGAAAGAAGTGTGCTTAAGATACCATAACCTTAGGTCAATGGTACCAGCAAGATATCTAAAAATACGTTTGACTGCAATCAAATGAGATTGCTTTAGAAATTATTGAAAACGTGCACATAAATATACACTGAACATAATATCAGGTCTACTAGCTGTCAAATATAATTAACTACCAATCATACCTTAATATGCCTTTGAGTCAACTGGCTTATCGCTTTCATCTTTATCAAGTTTGATAGTTGGATTCATTGATGTTCCATTAACCTTCGCACATTCCATCTCAAACTTTTTGAGTAACTTTTTTATATATTTTGACTGATTAATAAATGTTCCAATTTTTGCTTGCTTGATTTGCAATCCGAGAAAGAAATTAAGTTCTCCCATCATACTCATTTCAAATTTTTCCTACATACTCTTAGCAAAATCTTGGTACATATTTTCATTAGTAGCACCAACTTTTATATCATCCACATAAATTTGAACTAGAAGAATATCACCCTGTTCATATTTGATGAAAAGAGTTGTATCGATCTTTCTTCTTGAAAAACTTTTTTCAATCAAAAAACCACTAAGCCTCTCATACCAAGCTCAAGAAGCTTGTTTGAGTCCATATAATGCTTTTGTGAACTTAAAAACATGATTAGGATAGATATGATTTTCAAAACCTGGAGGTTGCTCAACATATACATTTTCATTTATAAAACTATTAAAAAAAACACTTTTAACATCCATTTAAAAAATTTTGAAATTTTTATAAAATACATATGCAAGTAACATTTGAATAACTTCTAATTTTGCGACAGGTGCATACGTTTCAATATAATCGATTCCTTCCTCTTGATTGAAACCTTGGACTACGAGTTGAGCCCTTTTTCTAGTGATAATTCCAGACTCATCTTTCTTATTTCTAGAAACTCATTTTATTCCAATAACAGCATGATTTTTTAGTTTAGGAACAAGTGTCCATACATTATTTCTTTCAAATTGATTTAGTTATTCTTACATAGCTAGAATCCATGATTCATCAATAAGTGTTTCATCAATATTTTTTAGTTTAATTTGAGATAGAAAAGCAGTGTGATTACAAATATTTCTAAGAGATGATCGAGTACTTACACCTCGTGAAGGTTTTCTTAAAATTTGTTCCATTGGATAATCTTGCATATGTTTTCACTATTTGGTTGCATCTTGTACTAAATGTTGATAATCTTTTTTGATGTTTCCATGTTGGACTTCTGCCATTGTATTCTCTTCGTTGAGATTGAGACTATTTATGTTATTTGTACCTTCTGATTCTTCATCAATAGATTTCTTAGAGAGTAGAGGGTTAAATTCATCAAATATTACATGCATAGATTTTTGTACAGTCAAAGTCTTTTTATTGAATACTCTATAAGTTTTACTATTTGTTAAATACCTAAGAAAGATACATTCATCAGATTTTGCATCAAACTTTCCTAAATTATCTCTGTCATTGAATATAAAACATTTGCATCCAAATATATGAAAGTAACCAATATTGGACTTTTTCTCATTTCAAAACTCATAAGGGGTTTTATCTAATTTAGACCTTAATATAACTCTATTTATAACATAACATGCAGTACTTACCGTTTCAGCCTAAAAATAACTAGATAAACTATTTTCATTAAGTATTGTTTTTTCCATTTTTTGAAGAGATCTATTCTTCCTCTCTACTATCCAATTTTGTTAAGGAGTTCGAGGAGCAGAAAAATTATGTAGAAAACTATTTTAATCACAAAAGGACTCAATATCTTTATTGACAAACTCTTTCCCCCTGTCACTTCGGATGTTTGAAATAGTATAGCCAGTTTCATTTTAAATTCTCTTGCATAACTTGGTAAAGGCATTATGTACTTCATCTTTATGAACGAGAAAGATGACCCAAATATATCTAGAGAAATCATCAACAATAACAAATGCATAAAATTTTCCTCCCAGACTTGTAACTCTATTTGGTCCAAAAAGGTCCATGTGTATTAGTTGCAAAGGTCTAGTAGTGGAAATATGTTTCTTAATTTTAAAAAAAGTTTTTGTTTGTTTACCAAACTGGCATGCATAACAGATTTTATTTTTAAAAAAGTTTACTTTTGGCAAACCTTTCACAAGATCATTTTTTGAAAGTTTGGAAATAAGTTTCATGTTTGCATGACCTAACCTTCTATGCCATAACCAACTATTTTCATATTGAGCTGATAAACAAATAGCATCTTGTGAGGCAATTTCTTGAAATTTGATTGTATATACATTATTATTTCTAAAAGTAATAAAAAAAATATTGCAATCATGATTATTCAAAATAATGCACTTATCCTTTTTGAAAGTAACTGTAAATCCTTTATCACATAATTGATTTATACTCAAAAGATTATGCTTTAGACCATTAACAAGTAGAATATCTTCAATTATGAGAAAAGACTTCTTACCAACTTTACTTATTCCCATGATATTCCCTTTTGAATTGTTTCCAAATGTCAAGTCCTTCTTCTTTAAAAGTGAGGTCAATGAATTTAATTTTGTCTCCGGTCATGTGTCTTGAGTATCCGCTATCTAAAAATCATTTACTTTTACCTATGGAGGACTTCATGCATTCCTGTAAAAGCAATTAAAATAATCTTTCTTGGTACTCAAGTTCTTTGGGTCATTTATTTATTAGTATTAGAAGAAACAAGATTTTTTGGTACCCATATGGCCCTAATAGTCATTATATGTCTTCTTCTAATAGGACAAGCATAATAATTATGACATTTTCTATTGCAAAAATTACAAATAACATGTGACATATTTGAAAATTTTGAGTAATAATATTTTTCTTTAAAAAAGTTATTCTTATGAAAAGAATTTTGAAAATCTAATTTTGATTTAGTCGGTTTATCAAAGAAATTTTTATAGGGTTTGAGTTTTTCTTTTGGCAAGTATCCCAAACCTATCTTATCAAAAATACATCTCTGACTACAAAGAAGTTTTTCAAAGTTTCTTTTTCCATTTGTAAAATTTTCAATAATCTTTTTTAAATCAGTCACTTTCTTTTTTAACTTATCATTTTCATCTTTTGAAATTATGTTTTCTTTTCTTAAAACATCAATTTCATTTGTTAAAGAAAAAATTTTCTTTTTCAAAGCGGTATACTTGATATCTAATTTTTCAAGTTCCTCATATACATTTTCCAAAACATTTTGCAACTTTTCATAAGAAAGATTTTTAATATTTTCAGAATTTGTTACCTCAAGATCATTTTTAGCCATGAGACAAAGATTTGCAGATTCTTCATTGCTTGCATCGCTATCTAAGCTACTTGAATCATCATCCTATGTAGTTTTCATTACTTTCTTGCCTTTATATTGATCTTTTTTAAGTAGGGGACAATCTGCTTTGATATGTCTAGGTTTTTTACATTTATAACAAATTAATAAATCATTTTTACCTGTATCTTTTTTGGAAAACTTTTTGAAAGATTTCATTAGAGGAGCTTTATTTCTCTTTAAGAATATCTGAAATCTTCTTGTGATCATTGCAATTTCTTCATCTTTGTTATCGTTTTCCCATCTTCATTGCTTTCACTTTCGTAGGGAACAACTTTGAGTGCCAAGCTCTTCTTTTGTTTTCCTTCTTCGTCTTCTTCTCCTCTTTTCGATATGTACTCGTGGGTAATAAGTGACTCGATGAGTTCATTTACTTTGAGTTTTTTGAGATCTTTGGCTTCAAAAATCACCGTCACTTTTGATTCCCAACATTTTGGAAGAGAGTTAAGAATTTTTCTTATTATCTCCAAGTTAGAATAAACTTTACCAAAAGCTGTTAGACTATTTATAATGTTAGTAAAACGAGTATACATAGAGAAAATAGATTCATCAACAATCATTTTAACCATTTCATATTCATACGTAAGAATATAAATTTTTGATTATTTGACTTGCAAAATTCTTTCATAAGTTACTTCCAAATTATCTCATATTTCTTTTGCTGTCCTGCAAGTCATTATTCTATTAAATTCATTATCATTGAGAGCATTATACAGAAAATTCATAGCCATTATATTCACTGTATAAAGTCTATTATCTTCACGATTAAACTCTTCTTCTTCCTTGTTGACCTTTACTCCATCACAAAATTTTGTTAGAATATAAGACCCATTTACAATACATTTCCAGATTTTTGACCTTGAGACTGAAGAAATATTCCCATTTTAACTTTTCAGAAAGTATAATTGTCTCCACAAAATAGTGGAGGCCGACTACTGGATTGACCTTCAGCGAATGTAACTGCAATGTTAGACATATGATCTTAACTCAACAGATAATTAATGTGACGCCCCCAATTTATGTTTGGGATTTAACGTAAATTAAGGTGTCTGAATAAATAACACTTGGCTACTCACCCTCGTACTTAACAAGAATAAAATGCATATATCATGTAATTTGCAACGGATCTGGTTTTAGATATAAAACTTTCTAAAGATTACATGGAAAATATACTCACAACATTCACATCATTCATTAATAACTTAACATTGTATCTTTTTACATATATACAAAACCCAAATGGTAGCAAGTTAGCAACAAAATATATTACATTCTTCCAAAAGACTCTCCTTCACCTCACTCATTTTCTTTCTTAACCTCGGGAAATTCTCTCCTATAGCGAAACCTATCCATACTAACACTAAAGTCTCGCTGGAGCAGTTGTCCCTGTGGAGTCACGCAAACTCCACACATGGACAACAAGCCATCCAGTTCTAATGTTAAATAGCATCATGTGTGTCGCCTCTCCTCAGCAAAAATGGATGCGTCAGGACTCTAAACTCCTGTAGGTTGATTACTGATAGGAGGTCCGAAGGAAACAAAAGAAATGTCCATATAAAGACTATAGTCGGAGAGTCCCTCAGGACTCCCCGAAGTCTTCTGCTTTATCGGGGCTGTCCTCTTGCTGGTCATTGAATCCAGTATATAATTGATATGCACAAAAAAATATGAAACACAAAAGAGTGAGATTTCCTTTGAAATCTCAGTAAGTACATAAGCAGCTTAAAAGAAACAGGGAAAAAGCAACCATAATATTATCACCACTGAATGACTAGGAAAATTTACCCTAAGATATACATCATAAGACCACTGTCTAACTAGTACTTTTCTTAGCTCAACCGAATACATAATCTTATACGGAATTACACCGTTTTCTTAAAAGTTCTTATTCTTTTTATCACTGATGGGCGTTACGTCTCGCTGTCCCCATCACATATACTCATCAATCATCCAGGCGTTACGTTTCACCGTCCCCGTTGTGATGAGTCTCGTGTCAATCTTCCGGGCGTTACGTCTCCCCGTCCCCGTCTTGACACAAAACATATACATATATCACTCCGGGCGTTACGTATCGCCGTCCCCGCTATTCAGATTAGTCTCACGGGTGTTACGTCTCGCCGTCCCCGTCACGACGTGACTAACTTATTCTTATACATCGTTTTCTTTTTAGTAGTTCATTTCTTATTCATACAAGTTTTTTACTTATAACCCTTTACATTTGGAACACCGATTTTATTCCAGGAAAACCCTAAGTCTAAGCAAAATTGGGCATCTCGCTCGAGCGGGTGTCGAGCGATCATTAAGCGAAGTCACGGGTTGGAACTCGCTCGAGCGGATGTCGAGCGAATATCGAGCGAAGTCACGGATTTGGACTCGCTCGAGCGGAGTATCAAGCGATACTCTAACGAGGGGTCATATTTTGCTTCGCTTGACCCACAGGTCAAGCGATGGTCGAGCGAGATCACGGCTCTAGGAATTTTTCTACTCAAAACATGCCAATCTTTTTACTATACTTTACTTGACTTCTTAAAAACTTAAATCTAAGTTTTTAAAATTTTATTGAACATTTTTACAAGACAATTTAAATTCAACCTTACTCATATGTCACTTTGTCATTTAATCATGTTCTTAAGAGTTTAATACTAGTAAACATAGTTCAATCACTTCAATAAACCATTTCCATGCTTAAGTTAAGCTAGAATATGGACTTAAAATTCTTCAAAGTTCAAGAGAATGGATCCAACCAACTTCTTCCAAGCTTTTCTCCAAACTCAATCACTTAGCTCACAAAGGAAATCTTTAAGGGTTTTGGGAGGGTTTTTCTGGAGTATCTTCCAAAGGGAAATATGTTCTCTCCTTCTAAAGGAGTTTAGAACGCTCTCAAGAGTCTATTTATAGGGTGGTGGTCGACCAACATGAGGGAGAGAAGAGGAAAAATCCTAAGGTGCACTAGTTGTCTGTTTTGCATGAGTGATGAGGTGTCCATCTAAGCATATCTTATGATGAGGCTTAAGCCTCCCAAATCCTAGGCTTTGCAGCTGGATTAGTCATCCAAGGGCTCACATTTGAGATATTTTTGTTACCAATTTTGATCCATGGCTGAGGAGTGAGCTAAAGGGATAAGAGGTGAGGTGGCATTTCACCTAACCATGCATGCACCTCCCATCTCCAGCCCTCTCCTTGTGTCACACGACCCTCTCCAGATTTTCCACTCATTTGGTTACTTCCTAGCTCCCTTAAGTCTCTATTTAACAAGTTCTAGAAGGCCACTTCTTAGTTTAGTTAAGGTAGAGCCAATCACTTAGCCACTTATCAACTAGATTTTGGCTCCCCTTGTATTTCCATTACACTAACTAATCAATTAGCTTCCAAGTCAACTTTCCATCCATTTCCAACTATCCTTACACATGTCCTAATCCCAGAAAATCTCAAAACAAATTGCCTAATTGGTTACATGCCTCAAATTAATTCAATTCATCCAACTCGGGTTCCATTTAAGCCCATTCCAGAGTTGCCCACTTGCTTCCCAAATAAGTTATTGATCCCTTCTGAATCTCGGAAAACTTAAAACATATAAGTTTTAGATCTATCTCTCAAGGGTATATACCAATTAGAATCACCTCATTTAGACTTCATATGAATAACTTATGTCCATTTCACTAAAACTCAACAGATTAATCCGAGAACGCATAATTCCCAATACCAAGTGTTATCTCACATTCCTCAATTAAATCTCCCACTCTAATTTCCTAGTAAATAAATACATCAAATAAATTTCCTTAAAGTAATTTCCATAAAATAATTTACCTTAGAAAATTTGGGCTATTACAATTAATTTTATAATAGAGCTATTGCTCTGATACCAATTGTTGCCTAGATGATTAACAATAGAGGGTGGGTGAATTGGGTTATATTAAAAAATTAACACTTATAAAATAAATACACAATATAAAATATAAATAACATACGAAGAAGTAGGAAATATAAAGAGTAAGGGTAAGAAGAAGCAAACTCAGTATTTTAACGAGGTTCAGCCCCACTGCCTACGTCTTTGCCTTAAACTACCCCTTGAGAATCCCAAATTCACTATTCAATCTCTTTCAGGTGGAAATAGAAATCTATTACACCTTTGAGCAACACCGCTATAAAGAATCCATGTAGAACTCCCTCTAACTTGCAATCACCTCACACTTAGTGATTCAACTATTCCCTGTGTAGAACAACTTATACACACACAAGGGTTATACGCACCCTCTTACAAGTACAAGAGCTGATAGTGGGTAGATTATTAGAGTACACTCCTCAATAAGTGAAATAAGAACAATACAGCGCAACTTATATCTCTCTCAAAATGAATAAGAATTAAGACACAAAATTTAGAGAAAAGAGAATAAGGGTTTTGAAAAAATGATGCAAAACTTAACAATTGATGTGTAAGCTCTTGTTATAATTTTTGCAAAATTCAAATGAGTTATTTATAGGCAAATGGGTCTTCATATTCAAATTTGAAAAGATTCACATGTTAAATAAGAGCACTATTCACTTTTCAAAAGATTCAAATAAAAACTTCTCATTTTTATATTTGTCAAAGACAACTCCATTCATTTTTTAAGAAAATTAAATCTAATTTTTTACTTTTCATACGTGACAAAATGAGCATGATTTATTTTTCAAACCAAATCATCTTCTTTTTGCATATGTCCAAAAAAAAAAAAAAAACAGACAATCATCCTTCAAGGTTTTCAAAGAAAATCATCTATCTTTTACATTTGTCAAAAAAACAGACAATCACCCTTCAAGATTTTCAAACAACACATGTACATGTTAAAGATGACAATCAATTATCTTACAAATTTAAATCTTTATGCATATGTGAAAAAAGAAAATATTTCGAAATTAAATATTTTCATAAAGTTATGCAAATGTAAAAAATGCAATTTGATACTTTATGAGAAAATATTAATTTTGAGTCTTAATTTAATTTCAAACTTTAAGAGATGTACAAAATTACTTTATGAGTTTCATTTGTAGACTTGATCTTCTTTTTACTTATACTTGATTTATTGATATGCTTAACTCTCTTCATGCGTAGACAACTTGATCTTGAGTTTTGAATTTATTTATTATCATCAAAATCTATACATCGATACGAGATTTAAAATTTTGAGTTCAACACATCTAATCTAATACACTTATTATATCTTATTCAACCAAAGAAAGAAAAGAAAAAAATAGAAGAAATTGACATTATTGTTGATCTAAGATTAGAGATTAGTTTTGCAAAGTTTCATACATAAATTGTACGCTACTCTTGTTTTATTTGTTTTTCTTTTTTGGTAATTTTCTTAAAAAGCCCACTTTTATGAGGCGAATATAAGTCGTTGCTTATTGGACCATATACTTTGACAGACTATCCGTGACTTTGCTAATCTAATTTAATATACTTATTATGTCATATTCAACTAAAGAAGAAAACGAAAAATAGAGAAGAAATCTTCATTGGGAGAATAATATATAGAACGGTGGGGAGATCGGTTTAAGATCATTCACACGCACACTCTCTCTCTTATATTATTTTTCTCTCCGTACCTGGTGATTTCTGACGAGGGTTCTCACCATTTTTTATCCGTTCCTAGGAGGGGGTGGGTTAAAGCTTTGGCCTCGATCACCTCCTGCCCTAATTTCTTCCTTGTTCGGCCTTTTTCCTCCTATTTATAACTGTTTTGGTTCGTTTTCTGACCAATAGAGAGTCGAACCTCTTTACTAGTTTGCTGTTTGCTGGGCTTCTCCGATCATCACATGCCATCTATTCTTCTTCTACAGTTTCCGATCTTCAAACATGGTGGGTGTTTTCACTGTTTTGATGGGCCTGTGAGCTTCACGCGCAGCCTTGGCCATGTGCGGGACCCACACGCAGCTGCTCCTTGGTGCTTTTTTGGAAGCTACAACAACACAATTCCTGTGGCGCGTGTTCCACACGCTTCACCTCTGCGGCGATTGGTCCTAAGTCGGTGACCTGGCTCTGTGATGGTTTCTTCTACTATTTTACCGCTTTACGTAATCAAAGACAAAGTTAAAGTGGATGTGGATATTCCTATCAGTCTGCCTAGAATAACACGGTGTTGTATACATCTCACTACTGCAGCTTTTATCTGTAGCCTAAAACCATTTTCAGGCAGTCCCTCCCTTATTTGGGAATAGCTAACATGGACAGTTCAAATTTGCACATCTTTTTTGCTCTATAAACTCAATTATTGTTCATCCTCTTTATCCATATAGTAATTCATCTGTTGTAATCTAAATACTATTCAAAATATGGGGTATAATAATTAAGCAATTAACGGTTCATTGCAATCTCTTTCAAATTCGCAACACAAAAAAACAAAAATAATTCAAAAGCAAAGTAAAAATAAATACAAAAATCAAATTAAGGAATGAAGGTTTGAAAAAAAAAAAACAAAAAATAACTCTACTTATAGTTAGTTCTTTATTATTAACAAAATAAAAATAACCAAATAATAATTTTGAGTGCATAAAATCATGGAGCTAAGTATCATATTCTATTTATTTATAAAGGTTTAGGTGTGATATTTTCTAGATCTTGGTTGGGTTAAGAGATAATTTTAATTCATCTCATCACATTTTATTATTATAATTTTTTAAATTTTTATATAAAATATAATAAATTATTCAATTTTTTAAAATTTTAAAATAATAATAATCTTAAAAAAATAATTTTTTAATAATTTTTTATTTTTTATTTCAACTTATCTAATTTTAACTCACTATCCAAACCACAATTTAGCAGTCTCATTTTCTTTTTTCTTGGCTGTTTTGGTATGATACTGGCCTTGGTTCTGTTTGCTTGTGCTTAACTTCCCCATCACATGCGGCTCTTAAACGGTTAAACCTCAAGATCAAGAGCTTGACACCAAACTGAACAGTAACAGACGCGGGGGGAGAGTGTCTTGAGAGTGTGCTGTGTGCGTGTTTTTTGTGTGTTGGTTTAAAGAGGAAAAAGTTAGGGTCCACTTTTTTTGTCCCAACCTGATTGTTGATTCCTTTTGGGTCGTGTTTAACGCAAATTTTCTCGATGATGGTGTTTGCTTTGAAATTGTTTCACTCTTGAAAACTTGGTGTCTCTTTTAGGCCATACAGTGCTTGGGGAGGCAGAAAGAACCAGTTATAGAATAAGGCCAGCTGTTTTACCATCTTCTTTTGATGATTCCCTCACAATTTTGTCAAAGTAACAACTGCCAACTGGGTTTGGTTCGACTTGGTGTTTGGCATGATTATTACTCCTTACTATCCTCCAAAAGAGGTTGCGTCACTTTGTTTTCTTGGCATGGTGAATGATTGGAGCCGGCTTTGTCAAGATAGAAATTGAGTTTCCTGCATCTTCACCCTTTTTCTTGCGGCGGGTTTCCATAAAGCATTGGTCTTGTTTAGCCTGCTAAGGTGGGCTTGGTGAAGAATCTTGTGGATTTTCAGCAATTTTACATTTCTTGTGGAATTGTCAATGGTTTTCTTATAGAGGCATGTTTGGATGACGTGTTCTGCCGGAGATGTGGTATTTCTCAAGCTTTCAAGGCTCTTCGTGAAGATAGTCAGATACAAAGGTGTGCTTTGGTTAGGATGTCGCTGAGTTGCGAGCTCTCTGGTTTGACTGGAAGCATACCGCCGGACTGTTTCAAGTTGAAGATGGCAACGGAACCGTCGCATGGGCCAAACTTCGACAGACAATGGGGAAGGAAGTTTCTGTTTCTCTTGCTTATACTTATTACTCTAGGAAGCATTTGTTTTTTATCAAGGTTTCATGGTCGGACTTCGAGGGTGAAGAATAAGAATCCTAATTCTTGTAAAGGAAAAGCTCAAATCTTGCTACAAGAATTCAATATCAGCAGCAATCATCTTCACGCTTTGGCGTTCTTATTCTCTACATCAGATCAGGTACTGTGTCTATAGTTCTTAAAATTCCGTCTTTAGTAGGTTCCGGACTCTTCTTGTTTTGGTCTCAACTGTCTCATTGTAGTCTGAAATGTTTTTTGCTTTGCTTTGTACAATTTAATTCTTTGTGGAAACTTGTCTGCATTTAACACATGACATCTTTGTGGAATCTAGTTTGCAGTCAACATATGATATCCGAGTTAATTAGATTTTGATTTGGCTTTTTGAGGAAACTTGGTGTAGGAAAAATTGGTTTCGAAATTAGAGATGGACTAGGGATGCAGGGTAAGGCATGAAGCTGAGTATATGATAAGAATACAGCGAGCGGCTTCTCTCCTATGGTTGTTTGTATTTTTATTGATAGGATAACTGAGTGTGAAAACTATCTGTATCTTCTTGAAATCGAGGTTAGTATGTCCGGGAGATTTTGTCATTGTCATCCAAGTTTGATGGATCGACTCCTATTGATTTGTCCTAGTGCTGAATGCTTCGTATTTAAACTTTTATTTGTATGCGTAATGTTGCTTTTCTTCTCCCCTTATTTCCTTTCCTTTAAAACACATCAATTGGAATATGTTAAAATTATTTTGGAAATCATGCGTAATAATGAGGGGTGCAGAGAATTGTGAAAGTATAAGTGTACTATTGTAGAAGCTGCTTACCTGTCTGGATGTTAGTACCCAAAATTATCCATATCTTCTTGAAATCGAATTAGGGTAAGCACGCTTTGGATGAGCTGTCAGCTCAGACATCTTGGTTTATGATTCCAAACTAAAAGTTCCCTTCGATTACCTGTTCCCTTTTCTTTAAACTACATCAATTGGAATATGTTAAAATTATTTTGGAAATCATGCGCAATGAGGGGTGCAAGGAACTGTGAAAGTTTAAGTGGACTATAGTAGAAGCTGCTTCCCTTTCCGGGTGTTAGTACTAAAAAATATCCTTACCTTCTTGAAATCGAATTAGAGTAAGCAGGTCTTGGATGAGCTTTAAGCTCAGACATCTTGGCTTACAATTCCACTGTAGAAGTTCCCTTCAATTACCTGGTACACAATTCTGGCAGGTGGACTTGTGTATCCTGGATTTACTGCCAATAGATGGGTCCGAAGGGCCTGCTATGCTGAGGTTCCTTGTCATTAAAAAAAAAAAAAAGTTTACAGTAGTGTCAAAAACTTTTGTGACTAGACAGATGTAAAATTAAGATTTCTAGGCTGGTTTGTGAAGGAGGATTACAGGATGATAAACATCATATCTCTATGATTTTATGTGATACAGTGGATATATTTTGAGATTTTAGTTAATCAGCCATTCATCACACCATGTGAAAGACTTTTTTGTTGAATTGACTTCCTACATGTGAAACTATCACGTGTTCCAAAAGTTTAAGCTGGTAGAAAGAGGTCCGTTGCTGTATCTTTAACATATCTTAACACACTCCCTCATGTGTGGGCCATACTCCCCCTTAATAAGGGGTCCAACGCACGAAATAATTAATTAGTTGGGTGGAGCTTATAGTCAGGGTTTGAACTTGAGATCTCTGCTCTGATACCATTTGTAACAATCACTTGTCCCAAAATGTTACATTGTTAGGAAGAGGTAGATTACTATTTATTATATCTTAACACTAGATACTTTCTCCCTTCTGATAATGATATACCAAGTCAAGAAACCTATGTGCATAAAGGGCCTGAGACAACTTTCAAGATATGTTAGGCAAAATGATGCATGGTTTTGTTGTCATTGTGTACTTCTTGCTGTATTTAATCAATTCTTCTCACTAGTTAGTGTGTGGCAGATAATATCCCTCCACTGTACCAAAGAATTAGGGCCCAAAATGCTGTTAAGTGGTGGCCTTACTTGTGCTCTGAGATTACCATGTTCGGAGGTAGCGGCATTTCACAAGCATCATAGATGGATTGCAGAAAATGATGGACATAGAGACCAATGCCCAGTTCGAGATGAGTTCATCAGCAGGAAGGCTGGCATTCCAATGCTAGACGACCACTCTGTACCTTTTATTTCACCATATAAAATCTCAACAACACCAGCAAATCATCAGGTTTGTGGGAAGAAATGACCATGTTGCTGTAAAATGGAATATGAGTGTTTCATGCTTGAAGGTTTTTATCTTGCCATAGAATTTTCTTCCTATTGCCTTGCGTACCCATAAGATCGAGTGAGAGAGCAAGGGACAGAGATAGAGAGAGAGTGAGAGAGAGAGAGGAATAAGAAGTAATAGGTTTGGATACTGAATGCACAAGCATATTCCATCAACATACTTAATGTAGAACGTATGCTCTTCTACACAAGAGGATAACAATGTGCAAACCATGCCTACCAACTGTTTAATAGTTTTATCCGAACCATTACGCTCTAAAAAGTAGGTTAATTTTCTGCACAAAACAACATAAAGGGTCGATGATAAAAAAATAAAAAATAAAATTGTGGTCTACTTTTTGTGGTGGGCTATAATTTAGCTTCTCAAATTTGGTTGAATTCATCGACACTGCTACATCCCATTATTGAATTTATTTTCAACGATTGGATAAAACATTTTCGTTCCTTTTTTTTTTGTGTAGTTGGAGAGGGGGTGCTTTTTTTTGGGGGGGGGGGGGATGGGTGTTTTTTTTTTTGATAAGTAATAACTTTTATTGATTGAATGCAACTAGACAAAGCCTAAGTACACAGGAAGTATACAAAAGAGAAACCTAGTTACATTCTATTGAAATGAAAAGAAGTCAAAAACTCATGGACATCCCATCCCTTTAGTACAATTGCAGAAAGCCATTGTACCAAAGAAGATATAAAAAAGTCCTAAATTTCCTCCATGGTCCTTTCCTTATTGTTGAAGCATCTCTCATTTTTTTTCCAACCAAAGACACCACAGTAGACACAAAAGAATCATCATCCACGTCATAGCCAGAAGCTTGCACTGATGATATCTTTTCCAGCTAGCTAGGAGATCTGCCACACCTCTTGGCATTACCCAATGTAGCCCTACCCTTCTTATGATACCATTCCATAATTCTCTTGCTACATCACAATGTAAGAAAATATGATCGATGGTTTCCCTATTTTTCTTGCACAAATAGCACCATCCGATGACTATCATTCCTCATTTTTTTAAGTTGTTGGCTGTCAAAATCTTGCCTAATGTCGCTGTCTATACGAAGAAAGCAACCTTAGGTGGTGCTGGGGCTTTCCATATACCCTTCCATGGGAAACCAACCGGTTGGTGTGGTTGATGTGCTTGCATTGCCTTGTAGAATGACTCAACACTAAATTTTTTGAGTCCGGTATGGTTCCATAGCATTCTATCTCTTCCCCCTCCTCTTATTTGCCTGGAATAAAGGAAGCTGTACAAATCGACAATTTCCTCAACTTCCCAATCCTGAATATTCTTGGAGAAGATCAAATTCCAATATACTGTGCCATTAACTCGACTCATTACATTAGAGATTGTAGCTTGCTGGTTTGCTGCTATACTAAAAGCCCTGGGGAATGCGCAGGAGAGTGCTCGCTCACCAGACTATTTGTCAAGCCAAAAGTTGATTCTTATACCATCACCGACCTTATACGTAGTAAGTGTTGAAAACACATTCCACCCCTTTCTAATAAACTTCCAAAGGCTCACTCCATAGGTCCCTCTCACCTATTTTGTGCACCAATCCCCCCTCTCACACCCATATTTCTCCTCCACAACGATGACTCTTCCAATGAAAATCTCCACAACTACTTCCCTAACAAAGCTATATTGAAAGTGGTCAAATTGCGCACTCCCAAACCACCCAACTCCTTTGGAGTACACACTTGGGGCCAACCCACTAAATGAAATTTGGATTCCTTCCCCATGCCCCCCCACAAAAACTCTCTAAAAT
Organism: Platycarya longipes; assembly: GCA_036559045.1. NCBI lineage: Eukaryota > Viridiplantae > Streptophyta > Magnoliopsida > Fagales > Juglandaceae > Platycarya > Platycarya longipes. Next base: position 632,435 of record CM071792.1, read on the forward strand.
TTTTTTCAATCCGAGTGGAAATTCTCGCCGGTAGGGGGAAAAAGGACAAATAATATGTAGGGAGGTTGGAGAGAATGCTTTTGATAAGTGTTAACCTCCCTCCCTTTGAAAGGTAGAGATGCTACCACCTAGACAATCTTCTTTCCACCTTCTCTATCACTCCATCTCAAATAGATTTTGTTTTAAAAGAAGCTCCCAAAGGAAGTCCGAGATATCGCATAGGAAGGGTAGCCACCTTACATCCCAATAAGTCGGCTAAGAGGTTGATATTCTCCACCCTCCCAACCGGAACCAATTCCGACTTTTCCAAATTGATCTTGAGGCCCGAAACAGCCTCAAAACATAAAAGTATTGCTCTCAAAGCTTGATTTGCTAACTGTCTGCATTGCAAAAAATTAGTGTATCATTGGCGTCCAATAAATGTGTGATAGATAGCCCATTATTACTGTTCCCCACTGCAAAACCTGCAACAAGACCATTACAGACAGCGACATCCATCATGCGACTCAAAGCCTCCATTGTGAGGACAAATAGAAAAGGAGAAAGCGGATTTCCTTGTCTCAATCCCCTCGAACTAGAGAAGAAACCACATGATTTGCCATTGACTAGCACGGAAAAGCTGACCGTCGATATACAATGTTCAATCCAACCATACCACTTTCCTCCGAATCCACATCTCTTTAACATATAAAGCAAAAAGTCCCAATTCGCATGGTCGTAGGCCTTCTCCATATCCAGCTTGCAGAGTACTCCAGGGCTTTCGTTTCTCAATCGGCTATCCAAACATTCATTTGTGATCAAAACTGAATCTAAAATTTGTCTGCCCTGAATAAATGCATTCTGAGGTTTGGAAATTATCTTGTCCATCACCAAACTCATAAGGCTTGCCAACACTTTCGATATGATTTTATAGATCCCTCCAACCAAACTTATGGGGCGGAAATCCTTTAACTCCGTAGCACCCGCAATCTTCGGAATTAAAGCTATGAACGTTGCATTAAGAGATCTCTTGAACCCGGAGCTTTATCTTTTCCCATTCTACATACTACCTGGTGCACTTCGGTTTCCTCAAATGGTCTCTCCAACCACTCTGCTACACTATCCTCCAGCTAATAAAAATTTAAACCGTCTAATTTAGGCAGCCATCCCACTGTTTCCTTGAGGAGTTCTTCATAATAGCTCATTATTTATTCTTGGATTACCTCCTGATCGTGGTATACCCTATCATTTGAGTGGATCTCCTCAATAGCATTAGACCTTCTATTTGAGTTTGCCATTTTGTGAAAGAAGTTGGTGCATTTGTCTCCCTTCTTCAACTACTGCACCCTTGACTTTTGCCTCCATGAGATTTCTTCTCTCAACAAAACCTGCTCTAACTCTGCCACCACCGCAACCTTTCTTTCCTCATTACCCCTGCCTGCTTCGAGAGACTGCAACTCCTCCCAAAGAAGGTTTTTTTGCTTATCCGTGTGTCTGAACACCTCACTGTTCCACTTCTTTAAATCTAGTTTGAGAGCTTTGAGTTTATTGGTCACTATGAAGCTAGGAGTGCCATGAACCGAGTAGGAATTTCACCAATTCCTCACCCTTCCCTCAAAATCCGCCACTTGTAACCACATGTTTTCAAATTTAAAATAACGTTTCCCTCCCTGCGTGTCCCCACAATCAAACAATAGGGGAAAATCGTTTGAGCAAACTCGGGGTAATCTCCTCTGACAAAGATCTAGGAACTGAGACTCCCACGATGTAGATATTAAGAATTGATCCAATCGTGAGCTTCCTCTGCTGTTGGACCATGTAAAGGCTCCCCCTACCAAGGGAAGATTGATCAAGTTCAGATAAAAAATCAGCTCTGAGAAGTCCTTTATCGCCCTTGTCGAAGACGTTGCCCCCTTCCTTTCACTAGGGAATTGTACTACGTTAAAGTCCCCACACATAACCCACAGAAGTTCCCACAAAGAGTATAAACCCGCCAATTCCTCCCATAAGTAGATTCTCTCGCTATCAACATTAGGCCTATATACTCCTGCAAGAGCCCATTCCCAACCATCCTCAATGTTCTTGAATAATCCAGCTATGGAAAAATTCCCAATACAAACCTCAACTACATCAACCACCCTCCTATCCCACATCAACACCACCCCGCCTGAAACTCCTGAAGAAGCTAAATAACTCCACCCCACAAATACGCTACCCCATAAGCTGCGAATGATGCTTGTATCAACAGACTGTAATTTAGACTCTTGTAAACACACGATATCTACCTTCCAACTGCGTAATAGGGATGGAATTCTAAGTTGTTTATTAACGTTATTGATCCCCCTCACATTCCATGATAATATTCTAGGCTTCATAAAAAACATTGTTCCCCCGTCCTTTCACTCTATCCCGGCCGACACTACCTTCCTTATGATTATAGTTGATGGAGCACGTCAATCTTTTTAATTCCCTGTCTTTTTTGAAAGCTGACTTTATTGCCTTTGGTCTGCCTGCTTCAAGTGCCACTAATAAGGCTTTGACTTGTTCCTCATACCCTGCAACCGAGAGTCCCAAGAAATGGTGTATATTCGCTACTTTGTCCAGCACCCAATTTGAAGATTCAAGTACTGGGCTAGGGAGGATAGTGCATATGGGAGTAACATTGCCCTCAGCATCCCAGTTCTTATCAAACTCAGCCTTCTCGAGTTCATCAGCTGGCTCCACCATGCCCATATATTCTCCCGACCCATGTTGCTGCTCCTCCCTTCCCCCCTGCCATGGAATTATCTCCCGCGAAGGTGCCACCTCCCCGGGATGGCATCTCGGCACTTGTAACAACCCAGCATCTACGTTCGCGACTCCAACCTCATCGCACACCTCTTCCACCTCGCCTACCTCACGATGCAACCATCCATTCTGATTGACTCTCGCTGGCAACCGATTCTGTACCGGAGAAGAGACTATTGGAGCTTGTTCCGGCGTCGCCTGGTTGCTCAAACCCTGAGCCGAAACCGATATATCAGTTTCGGAGGGCTTTAGTTTTTCTTGCCATATACGATTTGGGCCTGTGTGGCCCAACCCAAGGCCTGTCTGACCCTTACCCGTGTACACCGCCCCCTTGTTGAATCCTGGATCATGACCCAAGCCAAGGCCCGTCTCAACCGTCTTCTCAGGTCCTGAATCACGCCCCAAGCTCATGTCCATAACCCCTTTTCCTTTAACGTATCGATTTAACTTCGAAATATCTTCCAGAAGTGCCCCTAACCTCCCCTCCATATCTGCCAATGCTTTTAAGTACATTTCTTTTTTCTGCCCCGACCATGCCCTGCAGGTGTACGTCCCCCTCTGCTCAGTGTACGCCCATGGCAACGTTGCAAATTGCACGGCTCGAGTTGCGTCCTTCTCAAGCACCTCACTGTACGTTGGTATACCTGCTTCACCACCCTTCTCTCCACCACCCACCTTTCCGCCATTCATTGCCTTCTCAGGCCAATCATGGCTCTGTTTCCAGCACTCAAAACAGGGGAAGCCAAGATGGTCTCCTTCAGCGTCTCGGCAAAGCTGTATCATACATCACCTAGACTTTTATACCACAAAACTGTGCTTTAAAATTTGAAAGTTTGAGCTAGGGCTTTATGTCTTAGGAATACTAGTGTATCAAATTTCCTTTTTATGCTTTTTGAATGAAAAATTCATATATATATATATATATATATTTCCTGTAAACAAGGGAAATATACAAGGGCAACACCTTAGAGTGTCCTGATTCAAAATTCATATTGAGAGATAAATGTTTGAACAATGCAAAAGCTTAAAACCATGCGTGATGGTATATAAAAAAATAAGAATAATTTGCTTCTTTCTTTGTCTCCAACCAGAATGAAATGCTATCAGAGACACTGGCGTTATTTGAGAAAGAGTACTGTGTAAGTTTCTGTACTTTTGTAAAAGCAAGTTGGTTACTCCTGGTAGTTGCAGTGAGTTGCAAGATATCTGGCTTGCAATTGAAACTTTGGAGGAACCAAAGGAAGAAGGTTATCAATCAACCTCCAGTGGCTCAGCAGCAACAGCAAGTGCATAGTCCTCCTGAAGGTGCTGGGAAGTGGAGAATGAAGCTCCTGCTTGTATTTGTGTTAGTTGGAATTGCCATGTCATTTTGGTTATTTTGGTACTTGAATGAAGAAATAGTTTTCAGGAGGGAGGAAACACTAGCCAACATGTGTGATGAGCGCGCCCGGATGTTGCAGGATCAGTTCAATGTGAGCAAGAACCATGTTCATGCCTTGGCTATCCTAGTTTCCACATTTCACCATCGAAAACATCCCTCAGCAATTGATCAGGTGAATATCCCATCTTCCTATAAAATTTTCTTTTTATATTGCTTGTTTAATTTTAATTTTATTATGATTCTATATCAATGGTTACAATCACACTCAAAGCCCTATAGGTTTGTGTGATGCTGGTTTGATGATATTACTTGTATGTTAACATTTTAGAGCTTCTTTTACAAATTTTTCCCCCGGAATGTTTACTGAGAATCCAATGAAACTAAATGGTTGCTTGGACGCCAAATAGAAAGAAGAGTATTGACGCATCCCTAGTAAATTCATAAATTCCAAAGTGATTGATGTAGGAAACAAGTCATAATTATACTCTTTATCGCATTATGTTAAGTTTGAAGTTTTATCTTTGATTGTAGAAAACATTTGGTGAATATACTGAGAGAACAGCTTTTGAGAGACCACTTACTAGTGGTGTTGCTTATGCTTTGAAAGTTCTTCACTCAGAGAGGGAGCAATTTGAAAATCTGCACGGATGGGTGATCAAGAAAATGGAAACAGAGGACCAGACTCTAGTACAAGATTGCATTCCAGAAAATTTGGATTCTTCACCTGTTCAAGATGAATATGCACCTGTGACTTTTTCTCAAGAAACTGTCTCCCATATTGTCTCTATTGACATGATGTCTGGAAAGGTGTGCTTCATTTAGTTAATGGTGATTCCACATTGAGTACACTTCTTTCTGGTTAATTTTTTTGATCAGTAAATAAGAACTTTACTTGTAAGAAAGTAGGTGTAACTCAGCTACACAGGATATAGACAAGAGCGACACCTATGAATGATTGTCTAAAGATACAAGGAAATCATGAATGTTCATGCCATTAAAATTTATTACTATAGACCAATGGATAAGGTCTAGTTCATCAAGAAACTCATACTTATGTTTACAATTTTAGCTCTGGGAAAAATCTAAAACTCCTTGAAGTAGATATTCTATAGAGCTGCCAGTGGATCTTGTCTAGTCTCTTGTAAAATTCTGTGTAATGGAGCTTATCCCAGTCGGGTTTGTTGCCTTATACATTGACCAAATTAGATGAGATTTGGACATTGACCAGTTAGATGGTTGAAATCATTTACAAATATTTGATATAAAAAATTTTAATTATAAAAAAAATAAAATGTTTGATATAAAAAATGTTTGGTCAAGGAATTTAAAGCATTTTATTTATGCTGTCTTGGAATGCAGTGTGTTTAGGATGTCGTCAGTTACAGTTATGCAATCATTACATAAGCATGAGCAGGTTGGTTCCTATTGGGCTAACTAAAATGGCCCGTACTTCAGGACTGTATTCAGCCTCGCACTTTCAAAGATCTACCATTCGAGACTTTCATCTTCCTTTTATCATTAGGGGTCAAGATTGGAAGTGCTTTAAAATGATTGATGTTTAAGCATGTCCCTTTAAGATTTATGCTTAGGCACTTCTCTCGAAGATCACATCATTTTCCACCCATAGATCTGATTTCATTAATACGAAAAATTGACATGTAGACCTATAAAAATATATGAAAAACTGCTATTTATATTGTAAAATAGGAAGATCGTGAGAACATCTTACGAGCAAGGGCAACTGGAAAGGGAGTGCTTACATCTCCTTTTAAGCTACTGAAATCCAATCATCTTGGTGTTATTCTCACATTTGCTGTTTACAACACTGACCTCCCTTCAGATGCTACACCAGAGCAACGTGTTGAAGCTACTGTGGGGTAATTTTCTCTTTCATTAAACTTCATCATCATGTATGCCTAGTTGTGGAATATCAGTGTTATATCAATGAGCTGGAACTGACTTATGCTGGGGATCTTTCTTTAAAAGATATCTGGGTGCATCTTATGATGTCCCATCGCTGGTGGAGAAGCTTCTGCACCAACTTGCCAGCAAGCAAATGATTCTTGTGAATGTTTATGATTCAACTAATGCATCTTCTCCCATCAACATGTATGGTACTGGAATCACTGATACTGGCCTATTGCACGTCAGCAACCTTGATTTTGGGGATCCGCTACGGAAGCATGAGATGCATTGCAGGTTAGGTCCACAAGTTATTATGTCCACACATCAGCCCAAGATGTTGCATATTCTCCTTATTTAATTCCTCCTCCCTTCCGTCTAGTTTGAACCTGTCCCAGCTACAAACACCTTCCTACCACAGCACATAATTATGTTCCTCTTGTTGCAGGTTCAAACAGAAACCTCCTTTACCATGGACTGCAATAAATGCATCATTAGGACTCCTAGTTATCACTTTGCTTGTCGGACATATATTTTATGCCGCCATAAGTCGAATTGCAAAAGTGGAGGATGACTATTGTAAGATGGAGGAACTCAAAGTTCGTGCTGAAGCTGCAGATGTGGCAAAATCTCAGGTGCCATTTATTTCTGGTCCTTCTTTTGTTGGATTTTTTTTTTTTGGGGGGGGGGGGGATAATAGTTTGTCATTAGAAATACTGAAAGATGACACTCTATGTTTCTCGTACTAACAGGATTTTTGCATTCACAGCTTTAGATAATAATATAACGAGGTTTAATTTTCTTTTTCATTTTGCACTATGTTTCTGGTCCTTCTCCTTGCTAGTTTTAAATGTTACATGATGTTTCTTCAAGAGATCGTGTCACTGAGGTTTTCTTCCCCTGCAGTTTCTTGCAACTGTTTCCCACGAGATCAGGACTCCAATGAATGGTGTTTTAGGTACAAGGAATCTTTTAATTACAAAGTATGTTCTGTGATGCTTAGGATTAAACAAGATACTATTTGCAATCTTGTTATAGGTATGCTCCAGATGCTCATGGATACTGATCTTGATGCAAACCAATTAGATTTTGCACAGACCGCTCTTAACAGTGGGAAAGATCTAATATCACTGATAAATGAGGTTCTTGATCGAGCTAAGATAGAATCAGGGAGGCTTGAGCTTGAAGCTGTACCTTTTGATATCCGCGCTGGTCTGGATAATGTTTTATCACTTCTCTCAGGAAAATCTAAAGAAAAAGGGATTGAGGTAAATCAAGTTACTTCCTTTTCTTCTCTTGCTTTAATCTTCTGCTTCTCTTGTTGATATTGGTTATATAAACTTGATTGTGGGTTCCCTTGTGTGAGAGAAGTTGGCAGTTTATGTCTCCAATCAAGTACCTGAAGTCATTATTGGTGACCCTGGACGGTTCAGGCAGATAATCACAAATCTTGTCGGAAATTCAATTAAGGTACAGTTGTTTTTCTTGCTAGTTTTGTTTAAGCTCCCCCCCCCCCCCAAAAAAAAAAAGAAAAAGGAAAAGAAACCCAAATATATATGTATATATATTTATATGAAAAGAAAAATTGAAAGAAAATTAAAATATTTAAAGAGATTTCCCTTGACTTGCGCAACATATGTGAGTTGAGGCATGCCAATCAGATGAGAATTTTAAAAACCTTCTATTATACACGATAATGCATTGTTTATGAGCTTGTTTCTGGATGCACTATTTGGCCCACTAATGTTTTACATGTTTAAACTGTGCAGTTCACTAATGACAAAGGACATATATTTGTCTCAGTGCATCTGGCAGATGAAGTGTTGGGTGCCCCATATAATATGGATGAAGTGCTGAGACAAGGCTTGAGTTTTGTTCAAGACAACAATGAAAAATCTTGTAATTCTTTGAGTGGGATTCGTGTGGTTGAAAGATGGAAAAGCTGGGAACATTTTAAAAAGCTAAGCAGCGAAAACTCCATGGAGGAACCCGAAACGATTAGATTACTAGTAACGGTTGAGGATACAGGTGTAGGAATTCCTCTTGAAGCACAAAGCCGCATCTTCACACCTTTCATGCAGGCTGACAGTTCCACTTCACGAACATATGGTGGGACTGGAATAGGATTGAGCATATGCAAATGTCTGGTAGATCTCATGGGTGGGGAGATAGGGTTTGTGAGTGAACCTGGAATTGGCAGTACTTTTTCATTTACTGGACCTTTCAGAAAAGGAGAAAAAACTTCTCTGGATACGATGTGGCAACAGTATGACCCAGCTGTTTTAGAGTTCCAAGGATTGAGAGCATTAGTAATTGATAACAGAGCCATCCGAGCTGAGGTCACGAGATATTATCTGCAGAGGTTGGGTATAACCGCGGATATAGCTCTCAGTCTGAAATCAGCATGCTCTTATCCATCAAGTGCTTGCAACACAAGGTACATCCCTAGCTTATTTGTAGCCTTGGCTTCTTCTTTTTAACTCTTTTGTTTTGCGAGCTGGACTCCTTACATCAAAGAGCTTTTCTTGTCAGAGCACATACCTTGGAACTGTCTAAAGGAACTTTTATTATCTGCCTTATCACGGAATTAGGAGAAATAAATAAAGGAACTTATCATTAGTTAATCAGATTATAAAGATTACTTACAGTTTACTGTATTGTTAATGCTTGAATTTGCTGAAACATTGTTGTCTGGTTTGCAGAGTATCAACAAATTTGGCCATGGTCCTTATTGAGAAAGATGCTTGGGATAAAGAAACTGCTCTCTTATTCTTTCATTCAGTCAAAGATCACATGCAAAAAATCACGAAGGAGGTCCCCATAAATTGTCCAAAGATTTTTCTCTTGGCTACAGCTATTAGTCCCACTGAATGCAGTGTGCTCAAATCTGCCGCTTTTGTAGATGATGTACTGATTAAGCCTTTTCGGTTAAGTGCCTTAGTGGCCTGCTTCGATGAAGCCCTTGGAAGTGGTATGAAGAGGCAGGTAAACAGAAAAAAAGCATCTTCTCTTGGAAATTTGCTAAGAGAAAAGCAAATTTTGGTAGTGGATGACAATGCAGTTAATAGAAAAGTGGCAGAAGGTTCTCTTGCAAAGTGTGGAGCAATTGTCACCTGTGTGGGGAGTGGCAAGGCTGCTTTAGCAATGCTTAATCCCCCACACAACTTTGATGCTTGCTTTATGGATCTCCAGATGCCGGAAATGGATGGGTAGTCATTTTCTCTGTTCTTTGCACGACAATTTCGTACTTAATTTTGTAATGCAAACGGATCTAGTTTACTCGTCAGACAAAACTGGGGACCTTGATTGTCTACCAGTAATTTTTTATAGCCATATAAAGTAAAGAAATGATATTTACAGACATGGAGTGCGCGAAGCATCGTGCAATCCCTTTGAAAAAAATGAGTAAATACCGGACCCACTTGAAAAAAGATTAATTTTTTAATAGTGGATCTCACTCTTTTTCAAAAGATGTGCGTCTAGCACTGCTCATAATAAGATTTTGTTTAACTGTTGTCTATAAAAATGGAGTTTGTTTAACCAAGTCATTAAAAAAGAGTTTATCATTATTTTTTGTTGATTGGATTTTATGCCAAATGATCATTAAGTTTCATTGAGCTTGGAAAGTGTTATATATTAGGAGTGCCTTTAATTGTAGCATCTCATATGGCAGAATTTTCACTTATTAAACCCCGTGCTATGTGTGGGTTCAATTCTTATACTTTTACAATTATGCAGGTTTGAAGCGACAAGGCAAACCCGCTGTGTAGAGTGTAAGGTTAATGAGAAAATTGCATCGGGGGAAGCATCGGTAGAAATGTTTGGGAATGTAGCACATTGGCACACTCCAATATTAGCAATGACGGCTGATGTTATTGATGCTTCAATTGAAGAGTGCATGAAGTGTGGGATGGATGATTATGTGGCAAAACCATTTGAATTAGGGGAGCTTTACTCAACATTGGCACGTTTTTTTGAGACTGGTTAATGAGCTGGACTAACACAGGACCATGTTCATCAGTGTCAAGCCAAGAAGTTGATCACTGTAACCTGTGGGATTGACCCTCGTACATTAGAGTTCTCCAGCTAATGTCAAGCTGGACTGCTGTGAGCAGGTGGTCATGCCAATACCAACTGCATTTTCCCCATCTTCTGAGTACTGGTAATTTCAGCATCGGAAATTCTTGTTGCAGGCGAATTCGTGCACCCATGCGCACCGACAATGATGTGGAATGGGGCTGGGTTTAATGAAGTGCGCGTGTTGATGAAGGCTGAAGATGAAATTGAAATGAAAATGCGGGAAGATGGGATTCAATTGAAACGGTGCATTTTTTGTTGAGTCCAGATATGGAAAAGGTTGAAACGGTGCGTTTTTCATATAACCATAGGTCACACACCCTTCTCCTTCTCCTTCATCCATTCTGTGAAGACTGGGTTTGAATTTGATTTGTTTGTGGGAAGCTCAATAGTTGACATGTATGCAAAATGTTGGGAAATCAGATATGCTCAGAAAGAGTTTGATGAAACTCCTGGGAAGAATGTGGTTTCTTGGAGTGGGACGATATACGGATATGCTCAGTTGGGTGACGATGAGGAGGCTTTGAGACTATTTAAGCAAGCTTTGTTCTAGAATTTGGATGTTTATTATTTTACATATTCAAGTGTGATACGGGTTTGTGGCTATTCAACGCTACTAGAATTGGGGAAGCAAATACATGGGTCATGTGGATGTGGTGCAACCCTAGAGATGGTGGAAGTTGGTGGTCTGTGGGGTTCCGCTTACTCTGTTAAGGTTGCTAAAAACACAGGCTTGTTGAGTTCTTGGTGCAGGTGGCTGTGTAAGATAGTGGCTCTCACGGTGAAGGTTTTCTTTCGGTGATTTTCTGCTTGGCTTGGCCAGGGTAGTCTGGTGCCGTGAACTGGCTATGGTGCTCGTTGGTTTTCAGTCGGGTGGTTTTGGGCAGCATGTAGTTGTAAGTGTAGGGATGTCTCCATGAAGCAACCATGCGTGGCTGTGCAAGGAGGTGTTGGTTTGTGGTGAAACTCACAGAAAATAGAGACGTTTGCGTTGGGTGAGGAGAGAAACCGATGCGTTGGAATAGAGGGAGAGGGAGAGGGCTCCGTGGGGAGTGCAATGGTTCAACAGTGGCGATTTAACTGGTGTTACTGTGAAAAGCCACGTCAGCTATCGGTGCGCAATCAGTACACAAGATTGCTTGTACCTAGCATGACTCGACCTACATGCTGCTCTGTGTATGTACTATATAGGCCCCTTTGTTTGTATATTTGTGCCCCTATTTTCTTTTCTTTTTCTTTTTCTTTTTCATGCATTGTCCACCGAAGAAAGTTAAGGATAAAACGTAATGAAACTACAAGCATTCATTTTTTAGCATCTGCTGAGATAGATGATCTATCTTTCACCTTCACAGGATTTTGTATTAGTGTGTTACCAGACTTGTAGTGTATTTTTGGCACAGTGAAATAATAAATAGCTTGCTTAATCCAGGAAAACCCTGTTATTTAATAAGCTTGTTGATCAAACATTTAGCTCCCCAACAGGAGTAGTTTTAAATCAGATGTTGATGTGAAAAAGTATGCTAAATACAAGATTTTGAAAGCCAAGGCTTGGAAATGAGGACATCTACTGGTGAATGAATTGGGGCCCAGACAAAAACCCTTGGAACCTACCGTTATAACCAGATTTGAGGATGTATATTACAACTCCATAACCAATCATTTAAATGCTCTGTTGGCAAGCCAAATCTACATCCATGGAATTATCATATAACATACATGGCTTGGCTGTTCATTACTCGCAGAGGGTGACTAACAACTATTCTACCTCTGCTCCTATTCAGCAAGATGTAATTTTTTTAGTGAGAACCCCATAACCTCTTTTTGTAAGGACGTAATAGCTTATCTGGAGCCCATTAACTTTCAAATCTAACATGTGCTGCTGACATTTACAGGATTCCCACTTTGTTATTTTGAAAAAACAAACAAACAAACAAACCATAAAGAAGCCCATATTTTTTAGTTTGATTTTGTAATTTATCTATAAATGACGGTAACTTTGTGGCCGTGAAACTTCTCAGGATAGGTCCCTCGTCCTCACTGAGCTGAGCCCTCTCTCTCTCTCTCTCTCTCTCTCTGTCTGCGCGCGCAGACACAACAATGTCTAACGTCTTACTGATGATATTTTTTGGCGTGCTCTTTATGTCCATAGTTTCACAGAAAACAGGTAAATTAAGCAATACTCAGCAGAGTTCCCAGTTTAATAATTTTAAATCTTTCGTGCAACTCTAGCCATTGCGAAGTGGCAAAGTTAAGGTTCCTTTCTTTGTGATGATGTTAAAATTTGACAACTCCAAGTCCCATTCTTTTCTACCTTGGTCTCCTCTATATTCCTGCTTAATTCAAAGTTTAGAAAACTCCATTATTGTAATTCACATAAACAGCGATTCAATACACAATATTTTACATATTTTAGGACCTTTTGTTGTCTCCAAGAGAAGAATACGAAAACTCGACAAAGTCTCTTACTAAGAATAAGGTTGGATTTGTATCCTTTGTTTTATCAGATGGGGAATTTGAGCAGTGGTGCATAGCAGATGAACAGACTCCAGATGAGGAGTTGCAGATGGCCTTGGATTGGGCATGTGGAAAAGGAGGTGCAGATTGTACCAAAATTCAAGTAAACCAAGCCTGCTATTTTCCAAACACTGTGAGGGACCATGCTTCCTATGCATTCAATGATTATTTTCAGAAATTCAAGCACAAAGGTGGATCTTGCTACTTCAAAGATGCCGCCTTGATCACAGAACTTGACCCAAGTAAAGCACTTAATCAATCCTTAATTATTGTTCTTCTTCTTTTCTCTCTGTTTTTAACATTGGTTCATTCATAAACACTTGGTGTTGAATCATCCACCCACGTGCCTGGAAAAACTGGCACCAGGACACGAGATTTCGATTGCTATATCTTATAAGCTTTTTTCTCTTTTAAATATAATTTTAAATTGTATGCGGCTGGAGGAAAACAAATCACGATGCACACTCATATTGGATTAAAGAAAGATGGAGAATATACACTTTGCCACCTTCTAACTATTGACTAACATGTATTTTACAATACTACTTTGTATCCTGAAACATCAAAATTGATATACCGAACCTTCTAACTACCGTTAACTGTCAAAGAGATTCTTTCATTAAGATTTGTTGGTCACGATTGTAGCATGTAGTTTGTGTCAGTTTTGTTAGGTTGCGACACTGAATGCTGGAGGGAGTAAAGTATATTTTTTCTCAATAAATATTTATGCCAATGAAGTAAATGCTTTTTTCTTGTTTTAAAAGGAGGCGTTAGTCATATGAAACATACGCAATCTTCATGGTTATTTATACGTTATTGATCATTCTTTTAAATGTTTGGTTGCAGGTCATAACTCTTGCCTGTACCAGTATGTTCCTTGATTATTCCAAGTAGCTACAATTGAAGTACTGTAATTTGAGAGCTCTTCAGCTTGTCTCTAGCTTTGCCTTTGTAGTTAGTAGTGAGAATGGTTTCTATAAAGAGAACTACTACAGACATAAAGAGATTACATAAAATAAATCTATGAGCTGATGTGATTTTATGAAATTCGTTAGATCTACTTTATAATAAAAATAATTTTATAATTTGACATGTTACGTTAAGTCATATCAGTTTATAAATTTACTTTTGTGTAATACATTTGTGACTAAAACATTTTTCTTTTAGTAATGGAAGCAAATGGATAAGAAGCCTACAAAAAGCGAGGTTGAATTCATTTTGATTTTGTTATCTAAAAGGGAAAAAAGGCAATAAGAAGAAGAAGTATTGAGTATTGAGTATTGAGTATGAATTAGCTGTGCATAATAACCATGGCATGATGTTTGTGTGCCCACGATCTAGTGCTTGAATCTTTTGGCTCAAAATATATGGACTCGATCTTTGTGTTGACCATTATGATACTAACGTTGTCTGAGGCAAAGATTTGTCAGGTTTCTAGTTCTACATCATTCTCACTTGTCCACAAATTTAAAAAAGATCACCAGCAATGGCATCAAATTAGATGTGTGGTTGGAACTAATAAATCTCACTGATTGCATGTTTGTGCGTGGCAGACAATTAGGAATGGGTCCCAAAAAGCTGCCCAATGAAAGTGGTGATTGTGAAGGAGCCCATTTAATTTGCAAATCTTATGCATAGCTAGCTCAAGATCCATTTCTTATTGCTGAGAAAAACTATAAATAATTGTTGGATGTGAGTAGAAAGCTGCTTACAACAAAAACTTGCACATAAATGATCTTACAGAAAAAATGTTACAAATTAAAAGATTATTGCATGGTATATGTAACAACTATATATTTATCCAATATTTTTTTCCCATGCCATGATTATATATATATATATATATTATTATTATATATATAAAATATGTTTCTCTTGAACATTCAACAATGTTAATTATTTTTAATGTAATTGGTGGCGCTAGTGATCCCTAAATATTGATCGTGACAATGCATCGATCGATCATGGCTTCATAATCATTAACCTGTTGGACTAATTTATAATAAAATAAAAGCATTGAGAATCATGATGAGGATTTGGTCATATATAGAGCCCTATTTGTTTTAAGTTGATTATTAATTATATTCTTAGGTCTTCCACTGAAGTCAAAATATTATATAGATCGACGAGCGAGTTCAGCGTGGAATATTCAAACGTATATTATTGTTAAAGCTACTGTTGGTCAAAAAGACTGATACATTACTCGAGGACATTTTTCTGGTTAAGACAAATTCAGGAGAGAATTTGAGTTGTTTACTTTTGGTGCATTTGAAAATTCTAGGATAATTTTGTTTTTTTCTTTTTAAATAAAGAATCATGTAACTTTGAGAAATTGAGAGGGGCAACAAGGACGTTCAAATAAGAAGGACATTTCTTTTTATTTTGGCCTAAAGGAGGGTGATGCTTTCGACACTTCATTAATAATTTTTTATTTTTAATAAAAGAAAACCGTAATTACAACATGAACTAACTTATTATAATCAATCAATAAAACGAATCATCCAACAAACTTTAAATAAAATTTATAATAAGAACAATACAACATTAAAATTAATCAAGTCTTAAATAAAGAAATTCCATCTTATCTGATTTCGATAAACCTTTCAATAAATGTGCACTACAAAAAATAAGATTTTTTAATGCTTTTTGTTTAGCTGAGAGTTAAATTATGTTGTAAATAATAACATTAACTGTATTTTCTAGCTGTAAATAGTAGTATTGTGGCGAGAAATTAAGCTTATTGTCACGCTTAAATAGTCGCGATTAACCCGCGATCTTCAAAACGCGACAAATGATTTTTTGCCAGAATTTTGAGACTTTTGTGATGATTTTGAGATTTTTGTGACGATTTTGAGATTTTTATAACGATTTTAAAGTTTTTTGTGACGACTTATCAAACCTCGCAAAAAACTTTATGTGTTGTGATGTTATGGTGGTAGTTGAGAATAATTATAAATTTATAATTCCATACAGAACTTTCTTGTTAATGCATCT
Source organism: Platycarya longipes (assembly GCA_036559045.1). NCBI lineage: Eukaryota > Viridiplantae > Streptophyta > Magnoliopsida > Fagales > Juglandaceae > Platycarya > Platycarya longipes. Next base: position 648,069 of record CM071792.1, read on the forward strand.
TCTTCATGTTCTGCAATAATTACAAGCTGCAGCTTGCATGCATTAGTAATTAAACATGATCTTATTTATCTGACTGGATATTAATTACAATTGAATGCAGCTAGCAAACGAGTTTCACGTCGACCGTGACTTTAGGTCGAGAAATTAAGGGTTAGCTGTCGCTTAATTAACATGATCAAGTTCCCTGTACTCTTGTTGACAATCATGATCACTAAGCGCTGCTAACAAATTAGTTCCGTGACTATAATCTACTTTCTTTCGGCCATTATTCATTATTTTTCAAAAGATCATTAAAGATCGAAACGTTATACAAATTAGTTTCATTACATTAATATGTTCCTTCTAAATAATAATCATCTCAAATACTAACTCTTCCATCTTATAAATTAAAGCCCCAATATTCTAATGCCATGACCAAATTAAGCTATTCTCGAAATACACTTAAAATGTTTATTCATATCTATGCTCGAAGCATGATGATTAGATAATATATCAAAAATAATTCTGTATACAATCATAAATGTGTAATCGTTGCTTATCTGTTTTGAAAAATAGTGGGATTAATTATTAATAAATATTAATTTTTTTCATGTAAGATTCATATTTTATTTATTTTTTTAAAAATAATTATATTGCAATATTCTAATTCACAAATAAATATATATTTTTCTCCTATATTAATGATATCGTATGGTATTTTAAAGAGAGATTGATGATTGTGTGTGTGTGCGCGCATATATATATATATATATATATATATATTCCTCGATCGGAAGCATATAAGTTTTGGGGAATCTACACTACTTCGTAAAGTAATTAAGAGCTCAAAATTTGGTGCAAATAATTATTCAATAATGTTGTCAGAAGATAGTATTTTGATTTGCACATATACACACAAGTGCCAGTGGCAATAATTGTCGGCCACATGTGCCGGCCTAACATGCAAAACAAAATGGGTTGTTGGAACCTTTCGAAGGAGATAAGGGGGACTAGGAGAGAAATATTAATTAGTCCCACACATGGGGATTCCGACAGTGGCTAGCTGGAGTAGTATCTTTATTTATTTATTTATTTATTTATTTTTTACTAGAGTGATGAAGAATGTATTTTTTAAGAATGTTTTGATTTAAAAAAAAAAAAATTACTTAAAACTATTAAAAAAAATGCATAAAAAAATAAAAAAATCTATTTGCCTTGGCGGGACTCACTCGGGATCCTCATGTGGCTGTAGGGCCATTCTAAGGAGAAAATCTGCAAATGACAGGACAGGGCAAAAAACTTGGTGGGGGATCCATCAGAGTTAGTCACACACTTTTCAATAGTCGTGTCAATTTTTTTTTTTAAAAAAAGTATAATTTTACACATTTAAAAAAAAAATAATCATATTTAATTAATAATAGAAAAAAAAAAAGTAGAAAAAAAGGAATATTTTTCTATTTATAGAGAGTTTTAAAATATTACTATTTACAAGTGAAAAAAAATATATAAATATTCCATTCCTTATATTTTTTCTCTCCACGATTAGATAAATTTTTTTTGAAAAATATACAAATTTATACTATTTTTTTTTTTTTTAACAAGACATTGCTAGTACTAACTTACATACAAAGTCAATGGTCTTATAATGCTTTCAGCTCTACCTTAATTAAGGTTCCGTTTAGAGCACCCACATCCCCTCCTGACATTACTCTACTATAAAGACCATCTCGATCACTCCCACATCCGTTCTCTTATTTGGAAGAGCACTACTCATTTTAATCCTAAATTTTATTAGTTAGTTATTGAGAATAGTGTTGTAATGTGCAATAAAGTAGTAGAAAAAATAATAAAATAATAATATTTGAATAGATGAAAAAAATATAAAAAATGAGATTTAAAAGATTTTTTTAAAAATAGTTAAAATTTAAGAAAAATTTATATGGAATAGAGTTTTTGGTTAAAATTTGGGAAAAACTATAAGAAATTGGATGTGAATGTTCTTAGATATTGAAATGATTTCATCTCATTTTATTTATCATTATAATTCTTTTTAAATTCTTATAAAAAAAATATAATAAATAATTAAACTTTTGAAAAATCCAAACGAGTTTTAAGATTGTTCATCCGATTTTTCCTCGACCCGGTCCAAAATTTGGATAGTCGAGTCCCATTTATGATTTTCAGCCTAGCTAGGTATAATTTGGCCCACGTCTTATACCCCACCCTCATGCTGTCTCTGCTATCAATGATCTCTATCAACCAACGAAACCCTATCTAGGGACAATTTTTCATATCTTTTGGTTTTTTGTTTCCCCTAACTTATGTTTTCTTTTATTTTTCCAAAAAAAAAAAAAAAAAAAAATGAAGCTGTCGTTTGCATGAAACCTCTAATATTAGAACCGCCCTAGTATTCGATGATTGATTAAGATTGTTTATAAGTAGCTAGCTAGTTCATATTATATACATGATTTACTGAAGTTGTAGTCCAGATCATGTTATCTCTTTTGCTCCCTACTAACTGCATCTTGGAGACATTTTCATGATTAACGCATGGTACTGCATGAGCTAGCACATGATGATAGTGAAAAAATACTTTGGTATATAAAATTAATTTATCCACGAGAAGCCTAGCTACCATACCTATTTGTACATGAATTCTTTATGCATGTGACTCTATTCACTACAAGAAAATAAATATTTGCGATACTTTAATTATAATCAGAATGATTATTTATGATAAAAACAAACTATTTTAATCACAAATAATTATTTTAATTATAATTAAAGTATTATAAATACATATTTTTCTTATAATGATTTTAGTCATACAAATACGTATGATATTAGAGTACTACTGCCAAACGTACGGCAGCGCATGCATGGCTTGGCATCAACATGTTGTAATTATGAATCTTTCAAGTTACCCATGTAGAAAGCAATGATCCATGCCTTAAAATGTGGAGCTACCTCGGTCATTGCATGCATGCATCCGGTGAATTTTTTATTCCTTAATTAAGAGGCCGGAGTTATTTCCCATCATCTATTTATGCTTTCTTTTAATATTGGAGGGAGCTAATGGCTGCCGGCCCTATATATATATATATATATATATATATATATATATATATATATGTTAATTGGCTATATATATTGATAATATAGCTCAAACGTAAAGCACTTTATAATTCCAACTGTCATTTAATTATGGACTTTGACCCTCACACATTCTGGAATCTTAATTTGTAACCGTGTGGGTCACTGTCTTTAGACTGGATCCCATCTTAATTCCAGCTTCCACCCTTCAGCTAGTTCTTTCAACCCAAAAGGGATCTCCATTTTCAACATTACATAACATTAGTTGGACTGTTAAATTTCCCAAATCGGGTCACGCCTTGTGGCCGGTAGCTTTCCCCTAACCCATTAATAACTGCATGCATGTGTTCATTATTCAATTATCAACCTATATGTCTCTGTTCATAACTGTTTAAAATCTCCCTTTAGCTAGATCAATCACTACAAATTAAAAAAAAAAAAAAAAATTATTCGTGACACTTTAATCACAATCAGAAAGATTATTTATGACAAAAACAGATTATCTTGATCACAAATAATCATTCTAATTTTAATTAAAATATCATAAATAATTTTTTTTTTAGAATAAGTATAATATATGTAATGTCTTACTTTTGTTACAAATAGCACATTAATTATTCGTTTGAATATAAAAATGAGATGAAAGTACCTCAACTAACAACCTCTCTATTATTTACAAAAGTAAAAGATGACCAAACTTGTTTATTTAATAGGAGCTGGTCGTGCATGCGTGCCATGTACGTAGTGGGGTAGGATTTGCATATATGTCTTGACTTTGGCTTTATCTATGGTGGTTAGTTTTTGCGATCATATATACTATTTGCCATATTTATAATTAATATTTATCATACACTTATCATTTCATAATATACTATGTTTCAAAAAATTGGTAAATTATTTACTAATTTTTACTTATTTGTTAATTATTATTATGTGATGCTAAATCAGATAAAAATAATAATGATAGTTCAAAAGATTATAAAATTTAATTATTTTCTTTTTTCAAATCAAATGTAGAAAGAGACAAATATGATATGTACGTCATGTCTTAACACACTTGGTGTTGTTCTGGCAGCTATATGTCATGACACATATAAACACATTTTAATACTGTATTTCTATTGTAGACTTGGATTATTCCCATGAATTGGGAGAGGATCTCAGTCCTGTTTATGCAAGGTTGCCCTCATGTATATATGGATTTTCCTAGTTAGGTTTCCTTAAGTATTTAAAAAAATTGCAAAAAATGATCAGGTGAGAAACTCTTAACAAGAATTTCATTACATGAGAAGATACAGTGCAGAACAACAAATCTTGTATAATAATTAAGATTGATATTATGTTTGATTGTGAAGTGCATTTACCTTAATTACTACAATATTCTCAATAACATGATCTATTACCAACACACACAAAAGTACTGCCATATGGTAGTTAGAGATGGTTTGCCAAAAGGAAAAAAAGAAAAGAAAAGCAATTTATGCAAAAGTTAGAGATGACATGACATCCTCATATAGAACCTAGTCTGCATTAAGTTGGAGCCAAAATTAAAGTTGGTAATTAATATACATCAACATTTCGAGCTGTTTGGGATGCTGCAGTAGATAGGATAAACTGTAGGGTGGGTCTTGGGGTAATAGTGAGGAATTGGGATGGCAAAACAGTGGCAGCCTTGAAGTCACAAAGATTGTTGTTTCTAGACCCTTACCTGGCCGAGACCTGTGATGCCCTCAAAGCAGTAATTCTCCTTCAACAACTGGATATGTCTTGCGTAATGCTAGAAAGGGATTCTCAGAATGTGGTGAATGATATTAATGGACAGAAAAATCACAGTAATATAGGAGGCCTGATTGTTCAAGACATCAGGAATATGCTGCATAGCTTCCAGAGTTGGTCATTTTCTTTTATTCCACGAATTTCTGATTATATTGCTCATACTCTTGCAAATGATGCATTAAAACTTTTTGAGAAGAGCATAGTTTTGGACGAAATTCCTCTTTGTATCCGTCACTTATTGCAAACTGATGAATGAATGTAAAATTATTATTATTATTATTATTATTATTCAAAAAAAAAATAAAAACACATCTAGAGCCGTATCTATTTTGTATTATAGCAACAAAAAGCAAGTGACCCTAGTCATTTAATACTACCGGCTATTGTAGACACGTGTAAAATAGCCTTTAATATCACTTTGTTACCCTTTTTTTTTTTTTTGAATCATACCACTTTGTTACCTTGAAATGAAGAAATAACATCTATGAATTGTGTGTGATATTATTTTTAGAAGAAAGACTAAGGTATGGACTTGACAATGCTATAACATGATTATTGTTTTCTTCTCCAATATTCTAAATAGGTTTGACTGTTAATTAAAATATGAAAAATACTTTATATAATATTAGATTCAGATGTGTTAATGTGATGTTATATATCAGCATATAATTTACCATTTTAAAATAATAATAAAGTTAATCTAAAAATTAATAAATATGAAGGGAATAGTCGTACTAAGAAAGGGTCTTTGCAAGTTTGCAGCACGTAAAACTAGAAGGGGTAGTTACGTAGTTTTACTTTAACCACGGGCCCTTTGCGAATCCACTATTTTCTTTATAAAATAAGTCCACAGGTGGCTTTTATTCTTGCTCTGGACTCTGTTCCCCGTCTCTCTGAAAGACGACTCTGAGTCTCTGATAGTGGAAGTTGTGGAAGTTCCTGAACCAAGGTGCGTGTAAAAACAATCGATTTGGTGTTCAAAAAACCACACCGCAGTTCCAACCACGATTCATTTGCTATTATTGCTTTCCCTTTAACTTCACTGTTTCCCTCCCATGTTAAAGGGTGTGTCAGAATCAGTTCCTTTCTGGAAAAAATTTGAAGTCTAAGTCATTCTCTCATAAATGTTTGATTATTTCTGCAAATGGGTTGGTGGAACTTACCAAAAACAAAATACAATAGAATGATGTATCGTTCAAAGATATTCTGCACTTTTTCTCTGGATTTTTGTTCTCTCTTTTGAATCTCTTTTCATGATGTAAGACTGAATACTGAACCTTTTTCTTCTCTGTGTTTTCCTGAAAGAGAAAGAGGGGGTGGGGGGGGGGATTCAAGGAATGTGATTCTGAGTGCTGAACTTATTTGTTGACTGTACTTTTCTCCATTTGCGAAGTTGGATTCGCGTGTTTATGGAGGTTATTGCTGGCTGCTGGCATTTGGGTTTTTCTATTTCATTATTTGTTTGGGAGGGGAGGGGGTGGGGCCGTGGTCGAGGTGATTGAAATTTATTCCTACTTAATTTGGAATGAGGGTGGGATGGTTGTTTATTTCGTGGCTTATGAACGCTGTTAATTATCTATTTCATCTTGTAGAATATAATCTGTGTGAAAGATTATCCTGAACTATATCAGTACTTTTTCTATTCTAATGTTATGACCTTTCAAAGTGCTAATTGCTTCGTATTTCACTTTTGTGATGTATTTTGATGTGTTCTTTTTACATTATATGTGGTTGCTAGTATTTTGAAACCAATTTCGATGAATATTTCAGGTTAACCGAATATTTCACTACCTCTAATGCAGAGTGAGAATGAAGCAGCATACCATGGTAATGTGTTAAGAAAGAATTTAAGAATGTCTGGCCTTACCAGTTTTTACTTCTCGATCAGTTTTAGATACATCTTATGATGTATAGTTGACTTATGACTCCTATCTATCATAATCATAATAGTGAGATTGTTTTCATTTTCTAATATTTTTCTTTGAGATCTCAACCAATTAATTGCTTTCCTTTCTTTTTCGTCTAAGTACAACCGATTGCATTCCGATGGTTTGTGAGAGCTTGCAACTTACCAATTATCTGAGGTTCTACAAGTGATCAAACTTGTAGAATGTGCATGTTTGATATTCTAAGACCACAACAACACACCCCTTCCACATTCTCATAGTGATATTTCAAATTAGTCAGTAAGTCATCTTCCTTCATCTCTACAAGGAAATCTTAACTCCCATCCCAAATCAAGAACTTCCCCATGTTCTCGTATACTGCCACAGAATTCCATGAATATGATTTTTGTTGCATTCTTAATTTAGTTTATATCTGGTGTGATACTGTTACTCTATTCCGATTACCTCAAATCTGTTAATATGTATTTTTCCTTAGAAGTCATCTGAATATTTATACATCTGAATATGCATGCAGGTTCTGATAAATTTTCTGCCATGAAAACCAAAAAACTGCCACCTAATGAGCTAGTAGAGTGCATCCACCTTCAACGGTTGTAGTAAGTGGCCGGGCTTCAACAGCAGTAGTGTTGTTCCAGAAACAGTCCTGATCTGAAAAGACTCTTCAGTCAGATCTTTGGAGAGGGACGTGGCAGGCCATGCCGTAGATTATTCTTAAATGCGTGCATCAAAGCAGCAAAGAAGGTCAGGCATGTCCAATGAATTGTACCATCATTCAACTCAAGAAGTTGGGGCCTATTTCTTGCCACAGTTCCAGGCATTTGGCAATCAGCAATACTACAATGATAGGAGCCAAGGGACCAACATTTTGGCTCAGAATTCTAATGAACGCTATTGCACCTTGGAGTCCTCGTCGGCAAATGGTAGCTATGCTGTTTATACTTACCCATCAACTACCAGCTTCTTACCGAATGGAAGCCCAATGTCACAGCAAGATTCTCAGTCATACACCGGTTACCAGCATTATTCCTCTGATAATACCTATGGCACTCCAATAAGTGGATCCTGTGTAATCAATGAAGTAAATGACTTCAAGCACAAGCTGAAAGAACTGGAAACCGTAATGCTAGGCCCTGATTGCAATTTTCTTGATAGCTATGACTGTACCTTCCAAAATAGCACAAACAATACCTCCCTGGCAATGGACGGCTGGAGACAAATAATGGAGGCAATTTCTAAGAGGGATTTAAAGCATATCCTCATATTCTGTGCAAGAGCAATATCAGATAATGAACTATTAGTGGCACAATGGTTGATGGATGAATTACGTCAGATGGTGTCGGTTACTGGCAAACCAATTCAAAGGTTGGGAGCATACATGTTGGAGGGGCTTGTTGCGCAGTTCGCCTCCTCGGGAAGTAACATTTGCAAAGCATTGAAATCTAAAGAACCAGCAAGTGCCGAACTCCTCTCCTACATGCACATTTTTTATGAGGTTTGCCCTTACTTTAAATTTGGCTATATGTCTGCAAATGGAGCCATTGCAGAAGCCATGAAGGACGAAAATAGATTTCACATTATCGATTTCCAGATTGCTCAGGGGAGTCAATGGTTGACTTTAATCCCGGCTTTTGCAGCTAGGCCTGGTGGGCCACCCCACATCCGTGTAACAGGTATAGATGATTCTGTGTCAGCTTATGCTCGTGGAGGAGGCCCAAATATTGTGGGAAAGAGGCTATCTAAGCTTGCGGAGATGTTTAAGGTGCCATTTGAATTCAATTATGCTGCCATATCTGGCTGTGAGGTTCAGCTAGAGAATCTTGAGGTTCGACCTGGGGAAGCTCTTGCGGTGAACTTTGCTTTCATGTTACACCACATGCCGGATGAGAGTGTGAGCACTCAAAATCATCGGGACAGGCTACTGAGGCTGGTCAAGAGCCTGTCTCCAAAAGTGGTGACCCTTGTTGAGCAAGAATTTAACACAAACACTGCTGCATTCTATCCTCGAGTCCTTGAAACCCTAAACTACTACTCAGCGATGTTTGAGTCGATTGATGTGACGCTTCCAAGGGAGCACAAAGACCGGATCAATGTTGAGCAGCACTGCTTGGCAAGGGAGATGGTTAACATAATAGCCTGTGAGGGGCCTGAGAGGGTGGAACGGCATGAGCTCCTTGGCAAGTGGAGGTCGCGCTTCAAAATGGCTGGATTTACTCCATATCCTTTAAGCTCCTTGGTGAATGCCACCATTAAAACTCTATTGGAGAACTACAGTAGCAGCTATAGGCTTGAAGAAAGGGATGGAGCTCTTTATCTTGGTTGGATGAACAGAGATTTGGTTTCTTCTTGTGCTTGGAAGTGAAAACTGGGCACCCATTTTTATTTTGTAAGCCGCTGACAGCATGTAAAAAAGGTGCTTTCAGGTGTGTATCTTTTAATATCTATCAACCCCCGAATTTTCTTGTTTGCGGGATGAGTGAAACTGATTTCTAGCGAGATTTGGAGGCCTCAACACGGATGTATTTTGAGTAATTCGACATAAACGTCATTTCCCAAGAAAAGTTGATATATTGGTGACTATACATGCACCGTCCTCGGCCATGCCACCCATACACACAAAGCTGAAGTAGTCCTCGGTGGTTTAGGTATATGACCTAGACCTCAAGTCAATTTGTCTTTATACAATCAAAATACTAGTTTACCCACACCTATAGGCATTTGCATAAAATCTCATAACAGCATCACGGATGCATTACACTTTGTTGCTTAATTTGTGTCATCCATTAAGACCTATTTATTTCCTGGATAAATAAGAAAGTTCTAAATGCTAATGCTGTTATAACATGATATCAGTAAAAGGAGCAATCATATTCATATATTCAGTACTTGTAGAAATACACGTGTTATTTTTGGACCTAGATAAATCAAATCATCTACATGCTCACCCCCCAAACCCCCAAGAAAAAGAAAAGGGGTAAATAAGGAGGAAAACCCGCTATTAGTACTAGCCACATGCCGTGGCATGTCAAGAGATAACATTACAAGGGCAACGGTCACTGTTCTGGAACAAGAATTTTATTAGTTAGCTTTCAACAGGTTCTCCTGTAGGTGTTTGTTGCTCCTTTTTATTAGCCTCAAGCCCCGAAATATCATGAGCGACCATATCATGGCAGATAGCGTCACTTTCTTCTGATTTGGTACTTGACTCAACAATCTGCTTCCCATTCAATTTGTCATTTGGTTTACCTTCACCAACCACACTAGAATGGACAACCATATGGACACCAACAAGGCTACTTACTACTGGTTCAGTCCTTGACTCGCCATTCGGTAGCTCATTCGATTTAAGATTGGGACCTGAACTGGTATGCATGACCATATCAAGGCAGACAGCATTGCTTTCCTCTGACTTAGTGCCTGCCTCAAAATTATCGGCTACTGAGAGAACATTTGGCCCAATTGTGTTGTGGGTAACGGTCCTCGTAGGAGGCATATCATGGTCATGTTGTCCCTCATATGTGGCTATAACCACTTTTTGATCATGAGACGCCCTCTCAACGTGTTTCTTAACCGGGCATCCCGGACTTGAGCATCTATAGTAACTCCTACAAAGCATAAGTGCAAAACTAGAGTAAGATCAAAACTCGATGTGCAAAGTAACATCATTTATCACCCATATCCACACTAGACGCTCATTATTTCAATTTTTTGATGATGTCAAGCTAAATTACTTATTCTAATAAATTTTGCAAGAGACTTAAGGTAATAGGTGTTTTTGAGATTGGCTTGTAGCATAAGAAAAAAAGTTGTCCGAATACCCATCTAAAAATGAAATTACATAAGAAAATGACTGAGGGCTACCAGCTTTCTGATTAAATTATTACCGAGATCTCACGGTTGCACCACCACTACAAGTTTCCCAAGGACAAATTAGGGCACTGGATTCTAGCACGGGATTGACAGATGTTTCTGATAATATCTCAGGATGACTTGGTGGTGGAAACTTAATAAGATTTTGATAACGCCAAGTAGTTGACATAGCAAACTGGCTAATTTTCTTTTTCCCTTCCCGGTCTAAGAAAAAAAACAGAACATCGGATTTATAAGTAGTCAAACTAGACAGACAACTGACAAGGTATACTTCAGGCAGCGATGGGCAGAAATGCAATGCAGGTATGGACCCAAATCTGAAGAGTCTAACTGTTTATCAACATTGAAATTGTTACTTACCTTGGGTTGGGATTGCCTTTCACAAGTTTCTGCCCATATTTGCGCCAGCGGTACCCATCATTTACAAAATCAACCTCACTCAACGTCTGTACAACAAGACGTGGTTCGCTAGCTGGCTTATCAACTGGATCAGCATCGACGTGACACTTTCCTTTTTTCCTGTTTAGTAATTTTGATTTAATTTTTAGAAAGGGTTAGCTCACATATCACCCAGTACAGAAAAAATTAAGGTAGCTAGCGCATTGACATACTGTCTTTTTGAGCCTGTATCATGATCATGATCATCATTATCAACCACATCTTTCATCCTATTTGGTTGTGAAGGTGGAGGGGCATCTACTGGTTCCATATGATGAGATGTCTTGCTATGCTCAATTAATGGTTGGTCTTCAAACATAAAGTACAAAAATAAAAATAAGCAATTTGCCGTTTACGGGAAAAAAAAACTTTATCACATGATAAGTTCCATTCTCACCTCTTGCACCAATTAAAGAGGGTTCACTTGGTCTTTCATCTGATATGGACACAGTGAAACCAACAGCTACGGGGACATTAAGTTGAGGTCTAGGATGATCGTGCTGACCAAAGTATGTAGTATCTCTAATGTGCCCATCATGTGACCGTTCCAGTTGCTTTTTCACTTGGCAGGTTGGATTTGTACATTTGTAATAACTCCGTATAAATTCATTCCCTTTAACAAGCTTCTGTCCGTATTTTCGCCAATTATATCCATCTTCTGTCACTTTCTCACGTATTGTAGAAGGTGTGGTTCCTTCCTGACCAGATTGTGAGACAAGAATACTAGAATTAGGGGCTTGCAACACTTTCTCAGAAATAATAGAGGAATTACTTCCTTCATGATCTGATTGCATTTTTGGGACTGTAGCATCAGGTAACTCTGAAGCTTTCTCAGGAATCAAAGAGGGAGTGGTTGCTTCTTGCTCTGTTTGTTTTGCACGAATCTGATTATCACATTTCTGTTTGGAAGATTGGAATCTGCCATCAGGTATCGACTGTGATGGAACTCCACCACCAGAACTCTTTCCCTGCTGCAATCCATCAGAAACAACTGCATCTGCTGCACGTTCCCCCGAAGAAATCATGTGACCCTGAGAACTGGTAGCAGAAAGACTTCAGTTTTAACTCAGGGTGTCATTACTATTTAACTACCTTTGACTTGACAAAACCCCACATCCTACGTTAATACTAGTTATTCATACCTGACAACTCATCAGAACAAACCAATCAAGCAAAAAATGACATACTCAGGAGTTCTAAATGGCGGAAGACATTCAGAATTTAGCAGTTCAGTGAGAAAGGGGAGATAACATTCGGTCAATATTAGAATAAGATGGCTTGCCAAGGAGAAACAACAAATTTGTCCCCAAAACTCTTGCGGCAGACTATTAATATTCCAGTTGTAAGCCTTTTAACCATGAAACTATACTTATGATTAGTAGATGAAGTGAGGCTGCAACTACCAAGTGCGGGTGCAGAATAAGGTTTGAGGTCAGACGTCTGAGGGTTTCGGAAAAGATGACAATTTTAAGATTAGACTAGTAAACTCTCCAACTTCCCCATTAAATCACTTCGAGTTAAAGCCAGAAATTCACACAATTACCATACCATCAAGAGCTGATAATTTTTAAAATTTACTCTTTTCCACAATAAGTCCGCAAAAAATCCCCAAAGTCAATTTTTTTTTTCAATTTCCATAAAATTCAAAATAAAAAATTAAATAATACCCACGATTACCTACTAAGTAGTAAGTGAGGAGAGAGGGGGGGGGGGGGGGGGGGGGGGGGGAACCCCATCAATCTCGTCTTTTGCAGACGAGGAAACAAAGAGTGAAAAGATACAGAAAGAAAGTAAAATGATAAGTTATCCAACTCTGTTAAATATTGACACAATTACAAACAATGCTACTAGTAGGTCACAATTATATTATCGGCGGACGTAAGACGAACAAAAGAGCTACCGGTTACGATTAACAAATTAAAATATTCAAAACTAACAAATAGGAAAAACAAACCTCCAAATTTCCAATCTCGAAGTTCCAAACGACTACAACTTCCCAGAAATCAGTAATTGTACACTCGAACCTCACGTAGTTGATTTGCACTTAAGATTCTAAATTTTTAATACGGGTTAGGGGGTTGGAACTGGCGAAGCCGAAAAATGAGAGTTGTCGGGTCCAGAGAGAAGAGAGGAGTTGAAGCTCCGAGGTTTCGGAGCTTAATCCGAGGTGGGGGAAGAAGAAGAGCGGGGGCCGGTGGAGGAGGAGTTCTGAGTCCAGGAGCGTAATCGTCGGGCTTCAGTTGGGCTTGGGGTTAGCTTGGGCTCGGGCACTGTCGTAAGTTCGTTACCCAAGTTTAATTTTGAGTAACGTTAGTAAATAGTAGGTGTGCAAGTTTCACATTTTATTTAAATTAAAAAGGTTAAATTTATTGTGAAAAAATTAATTTTTAATATAAAATCTCTTTATTTTTATTTTTCGAATATCGTATTTATTCGATGGATCCTTAAAAAAAAAAAAAAATTATTTATTAGATGGAAAAGTGCACGGGATTTTGCCTAAGGTAAATATTATTTTTCTTTAAAACCATTTTTTGTTTTTTGTTTTTTGTTTTTTGTTTTTTTTTTGTTTTTAAGGATATATCTGCTACACGATTTGCGAACACGAACCGTACGGTCATACGTGCGCCCGCCACCGCCTTCACAACGCGTTTCGATCATTCAGTCCCCAAAGGCCAAAATCCGAACTCTAACCCTAATTCCCTTCCAATCTCTCCGTTTTTTTTCCTATCAGAAGCATCACAAATTCTTCAGCATGCTTCTCTCCCCGGGTCACTCTCCGCGCCACCTCTCTTCCCCTTCCCCTTCCACAATTTCGGAGGATACCCTAATAACCAATGGAAATTCCTATTCTTCAACGGCCCCCCAAAACCAGAGGAACCACCCGAAGGTGCTCGACGAAGACACCTATGTCGCGGCGATCGAGAAGATCATTGAGCGGGACTTCTTCCCGGACATCTCTAAGCTCCGGGACCGGCTCGACTGGCTCGAGGCGATCAAGACGGGAGACCCGGTGCAAATCCGCGATGCCCAGTTAAAGATCATGGAACGCCGCGGCGGAAAGGTAAACAATCCCAACCCTGATGGAAAAACCCAAACACCCGGTTCCACATTCGCACGAAATTTCACTCCTTTGGATGGATTTGATTCTAAAACCCCGAAAAGCACGAGGAATTTGAGTGCTTCCGATGGAGCATTATCCGGTGGTGGTGATTCTGCGGATTATAGCGGTGAGATCGACGTGTCGTTGAGTCTAGACCAGTTCTTTAGGCGGTATACGAGCGAGGACAATCATAGTTTCTCCAAAATTGTAGAAAAAGTGAATAGGAAAAGGAAAGAGAGATTCGGATATTTGTTAGAAGATCAAAAGGAAGAAGATGTTAACGCAATCGAGGGTGTGAAGAGGGAGAGAATTACTACTGATGGATATGGTACTTCAGACCAACCAGTGAGTACTCTGGAAGGGTGGAATTATACGGCGAAGAACTTATTGATGTATCATCCTACTGATAGGGGTGAGGCCCCATTGACAGAGGAGGAACGGGCAGTTAGGATGAAGGCTCTGACGAAGGAAATCAGTCGTGCCAATACGAGATTTCATGGTAAACTGATGGATTCTAGGCCGAAAGATGATGGGAAGGTTGAAGTGCTTTACACACCAGTGGCAGGGGGAACTCCAGTCCCGGTGTTTGATAGAGATGGGGATAAGTCGAAGAAGTATGATTTGGATGATTTGAGGAAGACGCCAAATCCATTTTATGTCGAATCTGGTAAAAAAGCTACAGACGGGTATAGTTTTGTTAGGACTCCGTCACCAGCACCAGGGGTTGATGAGTCACCATTTATTACGTGGGGTGTAATTGATGGTACACCGTTGAGGTTGGATCTGGATGACAACCCCCTTGATATTGGGGGTAGTGGTGAAGGGCCTCAGTACAATATTCCACGAGCGCCTGTAAGGGATGAGAAGGCTCACTCCCTGTCGAGGGTGGCCGCACGCAAATTGAGAGAGAGGTCAAAGATGTTTCAGAAGCCTCCTCTACCATCCCCTGTTAGAGGAGGAAGTGCTAGTCCAAGTGTGCGGACGCTTTCTTCTGCTGCTCAGAAGTTTGTCAGGAATGCAATTGCCAAGTCATCATCTACTGTTGATGAAACTCTTCGTGCTAGTTACCGAGGTGCGAGCCCTGGTTTGACTACTCCTAAAAGTGGAAGGAGCGTTTCTAGGCTTGGTAGAGATGGGAGTACGGGTTCCAGGTCACCTTCTATAAGGGAGGGTTCAAATCCTCCGTGGTGATGTTCTTAATGTTTCTTTGTTATGTATAATCGTTCAATGCCTTGGAGCAATAAAATGCTTTGTATGACTGTAGCTTAATTGCAAGTTTTATGGCTTTATTATGGCGATTTGAATTTCTTTTTGCTATCTTCATTAGTTTGCTGAGCATGATGAATGAAACAAATATGACATGGATAGCCAATGTCCTGTTTGCTTTATTCTGCAAGGTTTAACTAGAAGACCATTATTATCTTTCTTTCGTTTTTTCTACTTTCAGTTGTTTTTGTGTATAGAAAGTTGGGTTCCTCCTGTCTCTTAAAGCTTGTGTCTTTAGACTTTCTCGCTTCCCTGCTCTTGGCCTCCATACAAGATGATCTAGTTGCTACTGGCTGCTCTTAGTTGAAGTCTTTCCTTGGCCTTCAGCTGATGTTGTCTGTGGAGATGACTACTAATTAGATTGACTACGGGAGAAGACCTTGGATTTAAGCCTTCTCTACTAATCCATCCCTTCTTCCTATGTCTGGACCAATGCTTCCTTACATCTGTCACACAGTCACAGCACAGGCTCAATACATACTGGATGCAATTCACTGCTACAAAACTCAATTACCGTGCCATGCCATCGTTACATAAGGCTGGGAAATAGCATCTAGTGTTTGCTTGGGACTATAATATTTAGAATTGGCATACGGTTTTCTTTCTATGGCTGCATCTTCGACCTTTCCACAAGTAAGCTTTTCTGGTCAGTTTTGTCCCTTTTAACATCTTTTCTGCTCATCTGGATTCGTTATAGGTTTTGTTGTTCAAATGGAATGTAGAAATCTTTTTTTTAGCTTATACATAGAATCTGGATTGGCAATGGCTTTTTAAAGCCAGATTGCCATCCAGTCGTTATAGGTTTTGTTGTTGAAATGGAATGGAGAAATCTTCATTTTTTGTAGCTTATACTTAGAATCTGGATTGGCAATGGCTTTTTAAAGCCAGATTGCCATCCAGGATGAAACCCTCCCATTTCAACACTTGCTTGCTGTACCTGAACCGATTAAGTTGATCTCAATTATGAATTGCTCCAAAACCTTGCTGTCAATTATGCTTTAGGTAATTCCACATGAATACATATTGACAGAGCCTAGCTCCAAGGAGCTAACTTGGGCCCATGTCATGTTCTTCAGGACTTCTTAATACATTGATATTGGTTGTTGGAAATGTGCTGAGAACACTATTGTTTTATTTATTTGTGGGAGTGTTTGTATGGGGAGAGTTTGAAACAGCGAGGAAGGGCAATGCTGAGATATTGCAGTGATTCAGGCACGGGTATTGCAAAATATTACATCAACTTTTTGTAAGAAGAGATGTGGTTCATTTAAGAATGATGAGTGATCTCGTCCTTGTCAACCGTCCCAGCTACCTTCTTTTCTTGCACCTCACCTCCTGACTTTATGATGATGGGCACAGCTATTATTTTATTGCTTTTTTGTTCTAAAGATTTTCGAGAACCCGGTAGAACTAATGATCCTATCCTATGTTTCCATCACGAGCTTCACCTGATTCAGTTCCATTATATACTTTT
Organism: Platycarya longipes; assembly: GCA_036559045.1. Taxonomy (NCBI): domain Eukaryota; kingdom Viridiplantae; phylum Streptophyta; class Magnoliopsida; order Fagales; family Juglandaceae; genus Platycarya; species Platycarya longipes. The sequence continues at coordinate 664,969 of CM071792.1, forward strand.
CAATTTTTTGTTTTTTTCCCTCTCTTAAGGAAAGATTACATCAACGAATAGATGTGTTCATGATACTAGTAGATAATTCTATATATTTTCTTCACGTCTTGGGGCGATTACACCAAAAAGAAATATTGGATTTTAGCATTTGACTCGCAATACGTTCTTAATTAGAAAATTAGATGTTACTTGAACTGTTATTTTGCTATTCTGATCTTTAATTTTTTTAGCTGGAGATGCTTCTTGAAAAATATTTCCCAATTATATTAAAAGGATTAAAAATAAATAAATTAATTGGAGAGACTATGTATGGTTTTTCACTTTATCTGCCAATCAAAAAGAAACTCTCAAGAGGACAATGAATACCACCTTACAAAAATAGTCGTTAATAATCAGTGGCTTTATTCTCTTTAATTTTATTAGATAATCTGTGTTCCCAAATATACAAGAATTATTTAAAAATCATAACCCACATGGTAGCTTTATTATTTGGTAGTAATTATAATTTATAAATAGTTTTTATTTGTATTAACAATAACAATAACAATAACAATGACAATTGCCATTTTGTGGACTTTACTTCTATACGGAACGTCTTTAACGACGTCGTATGAAATGCGCGTCTGCTATAAAGCGGCTGCTCACCGTCGAACCTCATTTCCAGCGCTGGCTCCAGTGTTTCGTTCCTCTACGCAGTCTCTCTGGTTCGCTCCTACTGTAGCAAAAATCTCTCTCTACTATATACAATTATAAACCTGACTTGCTCTCGAGCGATTCCCTGGGCTTAGCGTTTAACAGATTCTCCCAAGGTACCTCTCTCTCTCTCTCTCTCTCTCTCTCTCTCTCCGAGTGTGTAACTATTTTCACCTATACGCATTTATGGATCCGTACCAGGTATCTCCCAACTAATATTCGAATGCTGAAACCCTAGCTTCATATCTTCTCTCATACCCGATTCTTAGTTCCGCTCTGTTGTGTGTGTGTGTGTGTTTCCTCCTTCCGTTTCTATTATAATTTTTTTGTTTTCATACGGATGTTCATATCTCATATTTTTAAGCTTTGACGTCGTTGATCTTGTTTCGTATTATTATAATTGAGATTCGTTATGCATAATTTTCTTCTTGTGGATTTGTTTTTGCATGTTTACGTACTATATAAATGTTAAAAGGATTAGAATTTTTCATTGTAATTATTAAAATAGCAAATGTAATAACTACATCATTGCTACTATTGTTTTTTATAATATATTGGTTGTGGACTTTTAATTAAGTAATTTAAGTAGATTGGAGGCTGGAGCTTTATTAGTAAAGTGGAATTTTGTTGCTTTACGCAATGTTCTGGTGTTACCATTAGAATTTACAAGTTATGATTGTGAATCTTTCTACCCTGATAGTGCGTGGTCACATATATGATTGGGAGTTTCAGAGTTGAAACCCTAGGCTGTATCTGATACCCAAGGTCGATTGCTAAACCTTTTTTTTCCTCTACACCCAATTAGCGTTCAGCAATTTCCTATGGTTGGATATTCATATGATTGAATCTAAGACTGGATTTAAAGTTTAATGGTTGCAAAAGGAATTAGTTTGAGGCTCCATTTGGTTGTTGAACTCATCTGAGTTCAACTCAGTTTAGTCTAATTTTAAACTAAGTCTAACGTCTAACACCAAACTCTCAAATTACCAAACTTTTAAATTACTAAACTCATTTTAATTCAAAATCTTTTTACAAGTGGGATGACAATCTTTTTTAACTTATCATAAATACATCTAAATTCATAACATCCAAACACATTTAAACTCATATTAGGTGGACCTCACAAAACTCACTCTAACATCTCAACTCACTAATTTTTATAAAGTATTCAACTCATTTCAACTCAGCTCAATATCCAAAGGCAACTTGAGTTATCCTTAATTTTGGAAAGGTCATTGTTTTCCTAACTTTAACTGGTGCTATGTGTTTGTTTATCTTTGAAGATGCCCACTGAGAGTCCTAACACATCTGCTCGTGATACTGAACCATTTGTTGAGGTTGATCCAACTGGACGGTTTGGGAGGTACGATGATCTGCTTGGTGCTGGTGCTGTGAAGAAAGTTTATCGGGCTTTTGATCAAGAGGAAGGTATAGAGGTGGCCTGGAATCAGGTTAGGTTGAGGACTTTCAGTGAGGATCCGGTACTCATCAATCGGCTTCACTCAGAGGTTAAGCTGTTGCGAGCATTGAAAAACAAATATATCATTGTTTGCTACAGTGTATGGAAGGATGATGAGCGTAACACTTTGAATTTCATTACTGAGGTGTGCACATCGGGAAACTTGAGGGATTACAGGAAGAAGCATCGCCATGTTTCCATTAAGGCCTTGAAGAAGTGGTCAAAGCAGGTGCTCGAGGGATTGGAGTTTCTGCATACCCATGAGCCATGCATTATTCACAGAGATCTCAATTGTAGTAACATCTTCATCAATGGAAACATAGGCCAGGTAATAAGTCCGTTTTTTCCTTTTTTAATTAATGTGCACTAAATTGGGTTGTCCTGTTTCTTTGTTTTTGTCATTATAATCAATTTGAATGTGGTATACTCGTCTGGAATATCGAGTCCGTTTATCTGTTATTTAGCGTTTTTACAGTCACTTGATTTCTGTTATGGCAGTGTTTAATTTTTTATTGTTTGGTTACTGAGTAACTTATAAACACTAGATGACTAGTTATGAATACTTGAAAATAATCCACAAGGTTTTGGGAGATTGGATGACTTGGCATACTTGATTGAGACAATAAATAAATGTATACATAAACAACCCCAATCGTGAAGCTGTACACAACAGTCGATGGTTTCTCAACATCAATCTGGTTCTGGTTTTCCTTGATCCATACCGTGCCCTGCATACTTTGGTTCGGGAGTTGAACATCAATCAAAAGCAACAATCATTCGATTTTTCTTCTTCACGAAGAATTATTGGGGTTGCATATTCCCTTGAGATCTAAGTTATCTTCTATTTAGCATTATATGATTCTGTTACCCTGAAGGATTATAATATCTCCATCTAGGTGAAAATCGGTGATCTGGGGCTTGCAGCAATTGTAGGGAAGAGCCATGCAGCACATTCGATTATAGGAACCCCAGAGTACATGGCACCGGAGCTGTACGAGGAAGACTACACTGAGATGGTTGACATATACTCCTTTGGAATGTGTCTGCTTGAGATGGTGACGATGGAGATCCCATACAGCGAATGTGACAGTATTGCTAAGATATACAAGAAGGTGACAACTGGAGTAAATCCCCAAGCTTTGAACAAGGTAATGGATCCGGAAGTGAAGGCATTCATTAAGAAGTGCATAGGCCAGCCTAGGGCAAGACCTTCAGCGTCTGATCTTCTCCAAGATCCTTTCTTTTCTGAAGTGGTCGACGAAGAGACTGGGCCAATTGGTTGATGTCTTTTTGAGTGAAATTTATACTTTGAGCTGGCCATTAGCTCTTGTCTTGTACTGATTGATGGGCTCCCTGCGAAGCATATGCCCACAATTATGAACTCTTTTTTTTTTCTTGACATATTGCCGCTAATACCTATTCTGCACATAAATACTAGATTGAAGTAATGATGATGAGATCATTACTTTGTAAAATAAATTCATTTGTTGATTTCATTTGTTGATCCCTGTGATCTGATTATTTTGTAAAATAAATTCTACAACAAAATATGGTCTCTCCAATTGGTTTGACATAAAATAAGATGTAAATTTTGTAAATAATAAAATAATAAATAGTAAAGGAGTATTAATAATAAATTAATGTCTTCCCGAAACATTCAAAATGTAATGAACGAGATTGGACGGATGGCTGTCGCCCCTTGTCCCACTACCAAAATTATGTGAATGACTCCACCACTATTTTTTTAAATATTGCATAGTGACTTGTATGGTAACTTGCATAGTAATTTCTAGACCTATAAATATGAGTTTTAGTTCTTATATAAATTCATAAGAAAATATAGAGAGAGAAGAAAGTTTCAAATAGCTTCAAAAGAGTTTCTTATATATTTCTCTCTTGCAATAGTAGTTTCTTTTTTAGTTTTATAACACGTTATCAGTACGACGATTCTATCACTTCTGAAGTTAGTGGCCTTATTCCTCTGTAAGTTTTTCAATATATTATTTGCAATCTTTGATATATTTTATTAATGATTATTATTTAAAATCCGTGTGAATTTATAAATATATTTTTGAGATACACATATTTATTTCATTATTTATAGAAAATGACAAACCTTACAAAATTGAAATTTATTGCTCTTGACATATCTGGAAAAAATTATTTATCATGAATACTTGGTGCTGAAATTCATCTTGATGCGATGAACCTGGGTGAAACCATTAAAGAAGGAAATCAAGCGTCTCTGCATAATCGTGCTAAATCAATGATTTTCATTCGCCACCATCTTCATGAAGAATTAAAATCTGAGTATCTTACAATAAAAGATCCCTTTATTTTGTGAAATAATTTAAGGGAGAGGTATGAACACCAAAAGACTGGCATCCTCCCAAGAGCTCGTTTTGAATGGTTGCACCTGAGATTGCAAGATTATAAAAGTGTTAGTGAGTATAATTCCGCACTTTTTAAAATAAGCTCAGTACTAAAATTATGCGGTAAAAAAATCACCGATGATAATATGCTAGAGAAGACTTATACTACATTTCATGCCTCGAATGTACTCCTGCAGCAGCAGTTTCGAAAGAGAAAATTCATGAAATATTCTTAACTTATATCATGTCTTCTAGTAGCCGAGCAGAATAATGAGCTCTTATTGAAAAACCACCAGTCACGCCCTACTGGTTCAATATCATTCCCTGAAGTGAATGATACTAGATTTACATCACTCACAGAAGTGAATGGTGCATCCTTTCGAAGGAATCAGTGGTGTAGATGTGGTAAGAGAAATTATAGAAATATTGATCAGAGAAGTGACAACATTAAAAGGGAGAATAAGATACTGTATCACCATAAGTGGTACAACTCAGAAATGGGTAAAAGCCCACAGAATAATTCTTTAAAAAGATGTGAAGATGTATGTCATAGATATAGTATGACTGGACATTGGTTACATACATGTCGTACGGCCAGACACTTAATAAATTTATATCAAGCATCAATAAAAGGAAAAAATAAAAAAGATTGAAACAAATTTAGTAGAACCATCAAATGATTCATTAGATTTAGTAGATATAGATATCACTCATTTTAATGTTTCTGATTTTTTTGAAAATCCTGATAGTAGAATTGATCATTTAATTGGAGATGAAAGTGTTCTACTCAATTAATGTATTTTATTTATTTGTAATAAAAATTTTGTATATTTTATAAAATCATGGATCACATTGATGAGCTTTTTATCTCTGAGTTGAATGATAAAGATGTATGTCTAGCTGACAGTGCTACAACTCACACAATTATTGAATAAAAGAAATATTTTCAAAATCTAACACTAAGTAAAACCTATGTCCATATCATATCAGACTCATCAGATTTAATTGAGGATTCCGGAAGAGCTTATATTATGTTGCCTAATGGCACCAAATTTTGTATTGATGATACTCTATTCTCTTCACAATTCAGAAGAAATTTATTGAGTTTCAAAAATATACGTTGTAATGATTACCATATTAAAACGACTAATGAAGGTAATAAAGAGCATTTTCGTATTATTAAAATAATATCGGACCAGAAGCTCGTATTAGAAAAACTGTCTACTCTATATTTTGGATTGTATTATACAAAAATGAGAACAATTGAATCATATGTGGTAATGCACCAGAAGTGCATTGACCCCAAAGTATTTATGACTTGGCATGATCACCTTGGACATACAGGATCTATAATGATGAGACGAATTATTGAAAATTCGCATGGGCATCCCTTAAAGAATCAAAAGATATTTCTACCCAATGAATTTTCGTGCTTTGCATGTTCTCAAAGTAAGTTGATTATTAGACCATCTCTCTCAAAAGTCATTGTTGAATCTCTATCTTTTTTACAAAGGATTCACAGAGATATATGTAAGCTTATTCATCCATCTAGTGGACCAATTTAATACTTTATAGTTTTGATTGATGCATCTAGTCGATGGTCACATGTTTGTCTGTTTTTCACTAGAAATGTTGCATTTGCTAGACTTCTTACTCAGATAATCAAACTACGAGCACAATTTCCTGAGTATCCAATTAAGATCATTCGATTGGATAATGCAGGTGAATTTTCATCTCAAACTTTTGATGATTATTGCATGTCAATAGGAATAGATGTTGAACATCCTGTTGCCCATACACATGGCCGAATTTTTTATCAAAAGGTTTCAACTAATCGCTAGACATTTACTTATGAAATCAAGACTACCTATTTCTGCTTGGGGACATGCTACACTTCATGCAGCATTTTTAATTCGCATTAGACCAGCTGCATATCATAAATATTCTCCATTATAGCTTGCATTTGGACAACAATTAAATATTTCTCATCTTCGTACTTTTGGATGTGCTGTGTTCCAATTGCACCTCCACAACGTACAAAAATGGACTCTCAACGTAGACTTGGGATATATGTTGGTTTTGATTCTCCATCTATTATTAGATACTTTGAACCCCTTACAGGAATATGTTTAAAGCACGTTTTGAGGATTGTCACTTTAACGAATCAACTTTTCCATTAATGGGTAAAGAAAAGTCGATGCTTAAAGCATGACAAGAAATTACTTTAAATAATAAGACCCTGTCTCAATTTGACCCTCCTACAAATGAATGTAAACTAGAAGTTCAGAGGATTATTCATTTGTAAAGTGTTGCAAATCAATTATCGGATGTATTTACTGACATTAAAGGTGTAGTAAAATCATATATTCCTGCTGTTAATGCTCCAGCAAGGATTGAAGTCCCTGAATGACAAATTGTCAAAATAGCAATAGGTGAATCTAAAACACGTTTGAAGCGTTGAAGACCTATTGATTCAAAAGACAAAATTTCCAGAAAGAAAAAAATACAAAATGAATATAGTGTTCCTAAAGAACCCATATCTACAATACATGCTATAAATATATTTGATGCTTCTGAAAAGATCAAATCTTATATTCCAGAACCTCTTGAAGATGATACTCCTGAAGAGTATAAATCTCCTGGAAAGAAACCTCCTGAAGAGGTGTTTCATGAAATATTTTTCTCTGAATAGGAACAGGTACCTGAAAATAATGAGATATCATTACATTTCATGATTACTGGAGAAATTCTGGATAGAAATAAAACTGTTGTCGACAACATATTTTCATATAAAATGACCATTGACATTACCAGAAGTAATGAAGAAAGTGAACCAAGAATCGTCGAACAATGTTGACGTAGAAATGATTGGCCAAAATAGAAAGCAGCTATTGAAGCTGACTTAAATTCGCTAGCAAAGCGAGAAGTATTTGGACCTGTTGTCCAAACATCAAATGGTGTAATGCCTGTTGGATATAAGTGAGTATTTGTACGAAAATGTAATGAGAAAAATGAAATTGTGCGGTACAAAGCATGACTTGTCGCATAAGATTTCCTGCAGAAACCCGAGATTGATTATGAAGAAACATATTCTTCCGTTATAGATACAATCACATTTAGATTTTTGATTAGTCTGGTCGTTACAAAAGGATTAGAGATTCGGTTGATGGATGTGGTCACTGCATATTTATATAGATCCTTAGACCATAACATATATATGAAAATCTTTGAAGGATATAAGATACCTGAAGCATTTACAAGTACATCCAGAAGTATGTATTCTATTAAACTCCAAAGATCTTTATATGGATTAAAGCAATCCAGACGCATGTGGTATAATCGTCTAAGCGAATATCTATTGAAAAAAGGATTTGAGAATAATCCTATATGCCTATGTGTTTTTACTAAGAATTCAGAATTAGAATTTGTCATTATTGCAGTTTATATTAATGATTTAAATATTGTGAGAACTTCTGAAGATATCTCAAGAACCGCTACTGTAATAGTCCAAATTTTCAAAGGTAAATTATTTTATGAAAATTACTTTAAGAAAAGTTATTTGATGTATTTATTTTCTAGGAAAATAGAGTGGGAGATTTAATTGAGGAATATGAGATAACACTTGGTATTTGGGAATTATGTATTTTCGGATTAATCTGTTGAGTTTTAGTGAAACAGGCATAAGTTATTCATATGAGGTCCAAATGAGGTGATTCCAATTGGTATATAACCTTGAGAGATAGATATAAAACTTATATGTTTTAAGTTTTCCGAGATTCGGAAGGGATCAATAACTTATTTGGGAAGCAAGTGGGCAGCTCTGGAATGAGCTTAAATGGAACCCGAGTTGGATGAATTGAACTAATTTGAGCCATGTAACTAATTAGGCAATTGGTTTTGAGATTTTCTGAGATTAGGACATGTGTAGGGATAGTTAGAAATGGATGGAAAGTTGATTTGGAAGCTAATTGATTAGTTAGTGTGATGGAAACACAAGGGGAGCCAAAATCTAGTTGAAAGGTGACTAAGTGGGTCAGATTTGGCTCTACCCTAACTAAACTAAGAAGTGGCCTTCTAGAACTTTTTAAATGGAGACTTAAGGGAGTTAGGAAGTAACCAAATGAGTGGGAAAATCTGGAGAGGGGCGTGTGACACAAGGAGAGGACCGGAGATGAGAGGTGCATGCATGGTTAGATGATTGCCACCTCACTTCTTATCCCTTTAGCTCACTCCTCAGACATGGATCAAAATCGGCAACAAAATATCTCAAATGTGAGCCCTTGGTATGACTAATCCAGCTGCAAAGCCTAGGATTTGGGAGGCTTAAGCCTCATCATAAGATATGCTTAGATGGACACCTCATCACCCATGCAAACTAACAACTAGTGCATCTTAGGGTGTTTTTTCTCTTCTCCTCCTCATGTTGGTCGACCACCACCCTATAAATAGAACCTTAAGAGCTTTCTAAGCTCCTTTAGAAAGAGAGAACACATTTCCCTTAAGAAGATACTCTAGAAAAACCCTCCCAAAACCCTTAAAGATTTCCTTTGTGAGCTAAGTCATTGAGTTTGGAGAAAAGCTTGCAAGAAGTTGGTTGGATCCATTTTCTTGAACTTTGAAGAATTTGTAAGTCCATATTCTAGCTTAACTTAAGCATGGAAATGGTTTATTGAAGTGATTGAACTATATTTACTAGTATTGAACTCTTAAGAACATGATTAAGTGACAAAGTGACATATGAGTAAGGTTGGATTTAATTTGTCTTGTAAAAATGTTCAACAAACTTTTTAAGAACTTAGATTTAAGTTTTTAAGAAGCCAAATATAGTATAGTAAAAAGATTGGCATGATTTGAGTAGAAAAACTCCTAGAGCCGTGATCTCGCTCGACCTGTGGGTCGAGCGAAGGCAAAATATGACCCATCGCTAGAGTATCGCTTGATACTCCGTTCAACCCGTGACTTCGCTCGATATTCGCTCGATACCCGCTCGAGTGAGTTCAAACCCGTGACTTCGCTTGATGATCGCTCGACATCTGCTCGAGCGAGATGCTCTGTTTTGCTTAGACTCAAGGTTTTTCCTGGAATAAAATCGGTGTTCTAAATGAAAAGGGTTATGAGTCAAAACTCGTATGAATAAGAAAGGAACAACTAAAAAAGAAAACGATGTATAAGAATAAGTTAGTCACGTCATGACGGAGACGGCGAAACGTAACGCCCGGATGACTGACGTGCCGACAGGAATGGCGATACGTAACGCCTATCGTGTTATAAGAGTATGTCGTCTTCACGGGGAAGGCGATACGTAACGCCCGTGAGACTGATCTGAATAGCGGGGACGGCGATACGTAACACCTACAGTGATATATGTATATGTTTAGTGTCAAGACGGGGACGACGAGACGTAACGCCCAGAAGGTTGACACGAGACTCATCACAACGGGGACGACGAGACGTAACGCCCAGATGATTGATGAGTATATGTGATGGAGATGGCGAGACATAACGCCCATCAGTAATAAGAAGAATAAGAACTTTTAAGGAAATGGTTTAATTCTATATAAGATTACATATTTGATTGAGTCAAGAAAAGTACCAGTTAGACAGCGGTCTTATGATGTATATCTTAGGGTAAATTTCCTTAGTCATTCAGTGGTGATAATATCATGGTTGCTTTTTCCCTATTTCTTTTAAGCTGCTCATGTACTTACTGAGATTTCAAAGGAAATCTCACTCTTTTCTGGTTCTATATTTTCTTGTGCATATCAAATACATATACAGGATTTAATAACCAGCAAAGGGACAGCCCTGATGAAGCATGAGATTTCGGGGAGTCCTGAGGGACTCTCCGACTATAGTCCTTATATGGACATTTCTTTTGTTTCCTTCGTACCTCTTATCAGTAATCAACCTACAGGAGTTTGGAGCCTGGACGCATCCACTTTTGTTGAGGAGAGGCAACGTATAGAATGCTGTTTAACATTAGAATTAGATGGCTCGTTGTCCATGTGTGGGGTTTTCGTGACTCCACAGGGACAACTGCTCCAACGAGACTTTAGTGTTAGTATGGATATGTTTCGTTATGGGAGAGAATTCCTCGAGGTTAAGAAAGAAAAGGAGTGAGATGAATGTGAGTCTTTTGGAAGAATGTATTATATTTTATTGCTAACTTGCTACCATTTGGGTCTTGTATATGTAAAAAGGTACAATGTTAAGTTATTAATGAATGATGTGAATGTTGTGAGTATATTTTCCATGTGATCTTTAGAAAGTTTTATATCAAAAAAAAAAAAAAAAAACCAAATCCACTGCGAATTACATGATATATGCATTTTATTCTTGTTAAGTATAAGGGTGAGTAGCCAAGTGTTACTTATCCAGAAACCTTAATTTACTTTAAATCCCAGACGTAAATTGGGGGCGTCACAGCTACATATGTAAAGAATGAATTTGAAATGAAAAATCTTGGCAAAACAAAACTTTGTCTCGGCCTGCAGCTCGAGCACTTGCCAAATGGAATTTTTATTCATCAGTCCATGTATACTAAGAAAGTCCTGAAGCATTTTTATATGGACAAAACTCATCCCCTGAGTACTCCAATAATTGTTCGAACACTTGATGTGAAGAATGATCCATTCCGTCCTTGTGATGAAAATGAAAAAAATTCTTGGTCCTGAAGTACCATATCTCAATGCAATTGGAATTTTAATGTATCTTGCAAATTGCACTCGATCAGATATTAAATTTTCAGTTAATCTGCTTGTAAGATATAGTTCTGCACCAACTTGAAGGCATTGAAATGACATTAAACTGCCACATCTTTAAATCACTCAGAAATCATTGCAATTCATGAAGCAAGTACAAAGTGTATTTAGCTGAAATCAGTAATCCAAAATATATAAAAAAAAAGTGTGGTCTCTCCATGATCAATGAAAGCCCAACAATTTTATATGAAGATAATACTGCTTGTATCACTCAAATCAGAGGAGGATATATCAAAAGTGACAGAATTAAATATATTTCAGTTATATTTTTTTTATATTCATGAATTTCAAGAGAAAGGTGAAATTGACGTTAAGCAGATACGATCTAGTGATAATCTGGCAGATTTATTCACAAAGACATTACCAACTGCGTCATTCAAGAAGATTGTGCATAGCATTGGAATGCGAAAACTCAAAGATATATCGTCATGCACTTTTCAGGAGGAGTAAATGTCATAAAAACTTGTGGTGATTGTACTCTTTTTCCTTCGCTAAAGTTTTGTCTCACTGGGTTTTCCTCTGCAAAGTTTTAATGAGGTAATCTTAAAGCACTTGTGGATACATAAGAAGATTGTACTCTTTTTTCTTCGCTATTGATTTTTCTTCCTATTGGATTTTTCCTTGGCAAGATTTTAACGAAATAGATTCTTTATGAGTGATCATTCAAGGGGGAGTATAATGAACGAGATTGGAGGGACGGCTGCCGTCCCGTGTTCCACCACCAAAATTATGTGAATGACCTCACTACCAAAATTATGTGAATGATCCCACCATCAAAATTATATGAATGACTTCACCACTATTATTTTAAATCTTGCATAGTGACTTGTATAGTAACTTGCACAATAATTTCAAGACTTATAAATATGAGTTTTAGTTATGAAATTCATAAGAAAATATAGAGAGAGAAGAAAGTTTCAGAGAATTTCGAAAGAGTTTCTTATATATTTTTCTCTTATAATAATAATTTTTTCTTTAATTTTATAATACAAAAGGGATTCTCGGGATGGAGAATTGTTGTGAGAAAGCAATTAGCATAACCCCTCCCAAAGGACCCCGAATTTTCAGAAGCCGTGCCGTGTCCTCTTGGTCGTTTCCAAATGCTTCCAAAACTTTACCCGCACTTCATCATCTCTTCTTTTATTCATTTTTCAATTTATTCTCCGTCCGATACGCCTTGTTTCCATCTTTCCACGAGATTTCCAACTTCATAAAATATTCTATTTAATTTATAGAGCATCATTCTAGTGATCTGCACATACGTTTAACTTCCAAAACGTCCATTTAATATTGACTAATGGCATAAGTTCATGTACGACCAGCTTGTACGCATATAAAAAGCTTGTTGTGCAAGCTAGGCACTACCTAGTACTAGTACATGATCAGAACGCAACCACATTTTTCAACTTTCCCCCACTCGAGAAACGTTTTTGAAGCCTCAAAATATGGATATCCTGTTTCGCTCGTGTGCATTAGACTTTGACTACTTCAATATGAAATGCACGAATGTGTGTAGACAAGTATCTCAAACTACCCTCTTTTTCCTCTTCAATTATATTTTTATGCCCACTGGTTTTCTGCATTCTAGAAGCTCTAGTACGAACCCTTTTTTACTTTGATCGTTGAGACGGGTTTTAGCATTTATGGCCACTGATAGAGAGGGAGATTCAGTAGCATATCTCTATGCTTTTAGCCTTTTAGTGAAATAACCTGAGTGCTTTCTCAAGTTCCACTTTCTGTCAATTGTTGTAGTTTTTTCTCTCTTACTAATGGAGGTTGTGTGCCCAAAAGATAGATCAGTGGTCTCAACTTCTTTCTCTTCACCTAATATCGGGGCCTTGCTCAAGATCAAAATCATCTCATGGTAAGATTATTGGTTCAGAATAATTATATTTATTTTCTAATTTGCATGCTTTGCAAGTGTTCTGAATTATTCCTGATTGATGCTGGTTGGGTCTTTCTGTGTCTCAGGAGCCAAGAGACTGGTTTGCCGGTTTCTGTTTATGTTCGAATTGATGATAGAATATTCAACCTTCACAAGGTGTGAGAAAAGCTGAATATAAAGTCACTCCACCTAGGAGTGTCTATTATTACAAATCTTACGATATTTTGAGTAAGCACAATTTTGAAGTAATTTTCTTCTTTTTTGTGTTACAGTACCCTCTATCTTCAAAGAGTGGATATTTTAACAAGAGATTAAATGACTCAACCGATGTTGACATACCACCAGGCTTCCCTGGGGGACCGGATACCTTTGAGATGATAGCTCTATTCATCTATGGCTCCTCCACGTTAGTTAACCCTTTCAATGTAGCAGAACTGCGATGTGCAGCAGAGTTCCTTGAGATGACAGAAGATTACTGCTCCAGCAACCTCTGCGAGCGGTTCGATCTATATCTGAATCATGTGGTTCTGCAAAGTTGGGATGACACTCTGATTGTTCTTCAAAAGTGCCAATCATTGCTTCCCTTGTCTGAGGATTTGCTAATAGTGAGCCGCTGCATTGAGTCTCTTGCCTTCATGGCATGCATGGAGATCCTTGACCCAGAGAGGCGACGAGACCAACCAGTAGTCACGTTGGAGGCATTGGCTACCCAAGCTTGGAACTGCGAAACACTCGAGAAGATCATGAGCAAGGACCTCTGGATTAAGGATCTCATAGCTTTACCATTTTGTTTCTTCAAAAGAGTAATAGGATCCTTGAGAAGACAAGGTATGAAAGAAAAATATGTAAGCCCCATGATTGTTTTTTACGCAAACAAGTGGATATTCTCCAATTGGGATAACTCCAACGAGAAAATTGAGAATGATTGTACAGATGACAAATTTGCAGCAATCCTTCAAGGTGTACTTCATCTGCTGCCCATGGGGAGGAAAGTTGGGAGAGTGTTTCCTGTTGGGTTTTACTTTGCATTGCTTTCTAGATCCCTTGAAGTTGGTTTGAGAAGTGATACTCAGGTCAAGTTGCTAGAACAGATCGCGTCTATGTTGCATTTTGCTCAAGTGGAAGATTTGATCCTACCAAATATGGGGTTGGCTACAATTGAGAGCATAATTTCAACATATGTATTGTGCTATTTGGACATGAACCAAACTCCTACGGCAAGCAACTCAATCGTTGCAGATTTATGGGACGCATATCTCTGCCACATAGCTCCTGATCCAGACATGGGACCTGAAAGATTCATCGAGCTCATTGAAAGAGTACCAATATCTTGCAGACACAGCCATGACCAACTGTACAGAGCAATGAACACCTTCCTCCAGGTAAGCTTTGACAAATTACTCTAGCGTAAGTTTCTCATGGATGCAACTAATCAAGTTGGATCAATTAAAGATCAAACACATTATCCTGGTTTTTATAAGGAGTTATCCACTCCTCTTAGTATACATTTTAAGAATAGAAATATGTGTTTCTTTCTGGTATCTAAGCAGGTTAACTTATAATCGATAATAAGTTCCTGCAACCTATCCATGATGATAATACTAGAAATATCGGTTCACATGTGAGGGAGTGTGTTGAGAAGTCTCACACGGTTTAAGAACAAAATCATCCTAGTATTTATAGTAAGTTACCTCACTCCTCCTATTAGACTTTTAAGGGGAGAAATGAGTCATGTTTCTTTAAATTATGCTTGCTTTTATAATTAATCAAGCAATTGAGAAAACCTTTTTCCATAGCTTTTCGGTTAAGATATTAAAAACATACATATTCATGTCTTTTCTTCAGGCACACCCAAATATATCACAGGAAGAGAAGGGTTTAGTCTGCAAGTATCTCGACTGTCAAAAACTATCACAAGAGGCATGCATTGAAGCCGTTCAAAATGAGTTGATGCCACTCCGTTTGATTGTCCAGGCGCTTTTTGTTCAACAACTCAATACACACCAAGCTTTCAAAGAATGCTCAGACTCCTTTAGGCATACGCATTCATGTGAAGATTTCTCCACCGGAAGCCTCTCAAGCGCTAGGTGCCCAAACTCCAAAAGCCAGAATTTAGGAGAGAGTGCATCATGCATAGAGACAGACAGTAGACCTTTGAGCCTTTTGTTCCAAAAAGATGTTGCAATGCAGAGGCCTGAGTTTTGTAGAAAGGAATATGAATCCACAAGCTCGAGAATTCGGAATCTTGAACAAGAGCTGACATCCTTGAAGAGAAGCCTTCAATGGCTAAACGTTTCAAAGACAACAGAACCAATTTCTTCGAAGCCAATTATTGGTATGGAGATTAGATCTGTAAGCAAAAAGAAGAACTCTCTAGGACAGACGACAGGTTGCATTGGTTCTGTAAATTTTGCTTCACAAAGAAAGTATGTCAGTCGACTACTGAAGGTCTTTTGCCGGATAACGTTGATTGGAAATAAGAAACCGAAGAGAAACTCAAGTGCTCATGGACAATGGCCGAAGCAAACGTAGCTGAATAAGTAGCAGCAGCATAAATGTACCAAAATCAAAACCTGCTTGATTAGCTATATGAATATATATGATAAAAAAGATCGATGTATATGGTTTTTCTACAACAGACCTGTAATATGAGAATGCATGAAGATATTAATGCAGCAAAGAGTGTATATATATATACATATAACCACACTGCGATGCACATGCTTAACAAAAAGATTCAACCGAGTAGATTGGACAATAGTCCTGATCTATATGATCAACTCATTAGAACAACATGGGAAAAATGAATAATATGACTATATATAAATAAATTAAAAAAAAAAAATTGACTTACCAAGAGCGATTACTATATATAACAGGGGAGGGATGATCCGACTTACTCGTTTTGCGTCTCCTTGCCAACGTATGCGTACAGGCCCCCAATTACCAGGAAGGTTTGTTCGATGCTTAAGTTCATAAAGGCATTCTCTAATCTAATTTCTAGACGTAATACTCATCACCTGTTACTTTTATAAGATTATAAATGCTTTAAACTATAAAAAATTTTATAAAAGTAAATTTATAAATTGATAATTTTAATATAATATATTAAATTTTAAAATTATTTTTATTATAAAATAAATTTAATAGATCATATAAAATCATATTAGTTTATAAACTTATTTTTATATAATTTTTTTATATTTATAATAATTCTTATTTTTTTTTATACAAACTACAAAGCCTAAATTTATTTTAAACAGAGTGTGCAAACTTAATAGTATAAATAACAGAAGGTTATTTCGGTGCTTCATTTTCTTACTTGTTTGGTTATATAAATTATTTTATTTTACATAATTATTATAATTTTTTTTAAATCGAGATCTAATTTTTCAATTTAAAAAAAAAAAGGAAAAAGAGAAAAAAGCCTAAAGTTAAAGGAAGACCGGAATAAGGAAATATATAATATGGTGGCAAAAGAATAAAAACAATGTTTTAGGGGCCTTTTTATTATGTGTTTATTTATTTATATGAAAATAAGTAGAGTAGGTGAAGCCACACGCCTGAGCATGCATGCAGACACATCAAAACGTGTACCACAAACATACAGCGTTCTTTCTTCCATTAAGTATAAAAGGAATGAATGGGAGGACCAGCAGGCAGCAAGAACCAAATCCCTTCCCATTCAATTATCATTATTTCTTTTTCTCTAAATTCACCTTTTTCCAAATCTTTTTCGTTTTCGATTTAAAGACATATTTCCATATATTTAGACAAAAATCACGTTACCAAAAACTAGGAACAGAGAAACCCCCCCCCCAAAAAAAAAATAAACGTAGAAAATCTTTCATCTCCAATTTACAGAGCCCATATATAATTCCTCACACGCCAGACATCTCAAACCTTCTCTCTTTCTCTCTCTAGAACCTCTATTTCTCTCTCTTCAACATATGTTAGACATATATTTGTTCCAATCTATTTGGTAACTGAATTTGCATTTGCTAATCCAATAAAACACAATAAAAAGAACAAACACAAAAGGTTGTGGGGGAGGCATAGTCTGCCCTCTGTTCTTATTCTTCTTAGCGTGCCTCCCCTCAGATCTTAGTTTTCTGCAAGATTTGGCATCTGGGTTTTGCTTCAACCGGTGGGTTTTCAGGGAATTTCGATTTAAAGTTCGGATCTTTTGTAAATTTGCTGTGGGTTTTGGATCTCGCTGACTTCCCGATTGAATTTGTATGCGGATTTGTCTGTTTCAGGTTTGCTTACTTGTGGGTCGGTTTCTTGATCGATGAACGATCCGATGTTTTTGAATTGAATCGAAGATAATGATTTATGTGTTGGAGATTGAGTTGGTCGGCTTGTAATAAACATAGGAATATGGTATTGGATTCATAGTCTGATTGGTTATTCATCTGCATTTCAGCTCACTGGCTTGGATTCTTATTTCGATATCGTGGGTATTGGGTTTAGTTGATTGTAGTGTTGGATATAGAGTTGGTGGGCTTCTAATAAACAGGTAAAATGACGTATTAGATTCATCGTCGAATTGATTATTCTTCTGCATTTCCAGTTCACTACCTTGGATGCTTATAAACGATTTCGCCTTAATACCTTGAGATATGGGACGTGATTGGAATTTCATTGGCTTTCCTTCAACCAAATGGTGTAGATTCTTTTAGTTGATTTTGATGGATATGTTGTTTTTTATTTCTAATGAAAAATGGTGAGATAAAATGGTGAGAAGCTTAACCCAGAGAGGGAATGACCTTAAATCCTCCTTCAGGAGAGACAAATAATCGATTGGATCCATTATAGAATATGTTCTGTGGTTGAATTCTGTGTTTGGCAATTTTTTTTTTTTGTTTAGTTCTTTTGTGAGAAACATTCGTACTTCTCCTCCTTTTTGTGTTTGAATTGCTAATAGTTCCATGTGCAGTTGTGATTTTCTGAACTGAAACTAATAGAAGTATTTTTGGCATGTAGAAAAATGCAATCTGATAGTGGTAAGTTATTTATTGGTGGAATATCTTGGGATACAAGTGAAGAGCGTCTCAAGGAGTATTTTAATTCATATGGGGAGGTGGTGGAAGCTGTTATTATGAAGGATCGGACAACAGGTCGTGCTCGAGGTTTTGGCTTCATTGTTTTCGCTGACTCAGCTGTTGCAGACAGGGTCATAATGGAGAAGCACAGCATTGATGGAAGGATGGTAAGTTTTGATCATCAAATTATCTCCTGCGATTTACACAATGCAATATGGCTCTGTGTTTTTCTATTTGAATTTTGCAAAATGGAAAGAAAGAAAAAAAATCATTTCCTTATAAAAGTTCTGCCTAAAGGGAAATACTCTAGCTATTAAGGGATTATACAAAACTAATCCCACAAACAGATGTGCTTGATGTGATTCGTCAGATTATAAAGTTACTTTTACTGTAAAGTAGATCTAATGAATCAGATGAAACCACATCAATTTATGTGATTACTTCTGTGTAATTTGTTTGTGAATGTAGCAGTACTATTAGCTAAAAGCTGGAATTGCAGGAGTTTGTTTTATTGCTATTCTTTGTCCATCTAATTTGGTTTTTTTTAACCAAGAGTAATCATGTCTTCTCTCTTACTTTTAGCCTTACTTAACTGATATTTGTTTTGTTCATGTATGTCTTTGTCTTCTGTTGAGATCATAGGATTTATAGTTTCTATTTGATCATCATTTCATTATAGAGTTCTCTATTCTCAGGTTGAGGCAAAAAAGGCCGTTCCTAGGGATGACCAAAACATTTTGAGTAGAACCAGTGGCAGCACCCATGGTTCCCCTGGTCCTGGCCGTACAAGAAAGATATTCGTTGGAGGTTTGGCATCCACTGTCACGGAGAGTGACTTCAAGAAGTATTTTGATCAGTTTGGGATAATCACAGATGTTGTGGTTATGTATGATCACAACACCCAGAGACCTAGAGGCTTTGGATTCATTACTTATGATTCAGAGGAAGCAGTGGACAAGGTTTTGGTCAAGAGCTTTCATGAACTAAATGGTAAAATGGTTGAGGTCAAGCGTGCTGTTCCCAAAGAGTTATCACCGGGTCCCAGTCGCAGCCCACTTGGTGGATACAACTATGGTCTGAGTAGAGCCAATAGCTTCCTTAGTGGCTACAATCAAGGATATCCTCCAAGTACCGTTGAAGGCTACGGACTTCGAATGGATGGTAGATTAAGTCCAGTTACTGGTGGTCGAACTGCCCTTCCTCCATTTGGTTCTGGTTATGGAATGGGTATAAATTTTGAGCCAGGGTTGAGCTCTGGTTTTGGGGGCAGTTCAAATTTTAATAGTAATCTGAGCTATGGACGGGGTTTGAACCCTTATTATGTCGGTAATACGAATCGATTTAGCAGTCCAATTGGGTATGACAGTCGTAATGGAGGAAACTCATTTTTCAGCTCAGCAACTCGGAATCTTTGGGGGAGTGGGGGGCTTAATTTTGGCACCAACCCTGCAAGTTCCAGTGCATACCAGGGACCAGGACGTGGGAGCATTGCAGAAGGTACATTTGTCAATACTGGAGTTAACTGGGGATCTTCAGGAAATTTTGGCCAAGGTGGAAACAATGTTTCTAATAATAGTGGGAGTCTTGCTTATGGAGGAGGTGATAACAGTTACGGTTTGGGAACAGGGGTGTATGGAAGAAAAAGTGGTACCAGTGTGGCCCAAACATCATCTTATGCTGCATCTAATGGTGGTTTTGATGGGGCCTTTGCTGACTTCTATAGTGGTGGTTCAGAATATGGGGACACCACTTGGCAGTCATCAAATGCTGAACAAGATGGATCTGGTCCCTTTGGCTATGGGTTTGCTAGTACCGTTTCCAATGTTTCTTCTAAAACTCCTCCTGGTTATGTTGGTGGTTATAGTGTCAATAAGAGAGAGTCAAATAGAGGTAAGAGCCAGTTGCAATTATATTATGCAAGCTCATTAACTTTTTTATATCCCCCCCACTTACTCACTGAAATTTTATCAAGATACAAAATCTTATTTACTGAACAATTATGGTAAAACGAAATATAATACTGAGTTATGGCAGAAACTAATTTATTCAGGAGTGCTGATATACAATGTTGCTTATTTTTTATTAGTTCTTCATGACGATCCAAAATTATTACCTCGCATTTGCCTGATTTGTGGTCTTTTATGAAACATCCTAAAGTATTACTTATACAATTTTGGATCAATCGATGCCTCCATTTGTAGTCCTCAATTAATATAGTTTTGGACTAAAAGGCTTGTCTTGATCCACAAATCCTTTAGTACAATCATTATGATGTGTGTCGATTTACTAGGTGCTACTTGACTACTTTTGTTTAGAGCACTAGTATGTATGCCAAAATCTATATATAGCCCATTTATTCAGAGAAGATATTGTTATAAGCTAGCTAGTGTTGCCTAGCATTTCTTACCTGCTATATGATGGGATAAAACTTAAGAAAAGTATTGAAAATGTAGATGATATGACATTTACTAAAGCTGGGACGATGTATATTATTAGAATATAAAGTCTTTAGAAGTTTCAATGTTTGTCTAGAAACTTATGGCTAAATGTCAAAGTGAACTATTTTTGCACCAGTGAACGAGGACATTATTATGTATTTATGCTGGTATAAATATTTATTGAATGGCTAGAAATACCATATATGGTTTTTCATGCAGTTGAGCATGTGTCCAGACACTTATAGTGCGCATATCTGTAGGGCACTTGCCCCTGTTTTTTCTTTTGGGGGGGTTGTGGTTTGTGACAATCTTGATGCTTCGTTATTATGCTTGTGTCCTCTAGTTTATAACCTTACTATCTACAAATGGCTATTTGCAAACTTGCTTATGTCTTGAGGTTTGAGAATCTAGAGAAGGATGGAGATGATGGTGTATGGAACTTGAAAATTAGAGGTGAAAATCTTTCTAGTATGCTTTGGTTGGGGCTAGAAGTGTCATGATGGAATAAGCCAGCTTGTCTGGTTGAAGGGGATCTGACATTTTCGCTCCATACAAGGTAGCCTTCTTTGCTTTGACAACGACACGCTGCAATATTAGGTGCTCATTAGTGAGATGGTGCTTTCAAAGTGGGAAAATTTGTGTAAAGGAGTGAAGAGACCATATGTCGTGCTCACCATGGCTAGGGAGTTAACAGGACAACTGTTTTCTTATTCACTTTGTTTTTTCTTCTCTTTTGAGGGGTAATGCCATAGATTTTTTAGAAGTTTGTGCATTAGAACATATATGGACAACAGCTCTTTTGCATATTTCAAGGACATTCATTGCCACTCCATTAAAGTGTTTTAGTTCCCATCACATAAACTTGAGTTTGTTGTTTTCTTGATGGATTTGTCTCCATGACTTTAGGTGTCGACTCCTGTCATTCTGACGTATAGTTGCTTAATATGTGTACTCTCTGTTTTTGCCATTTGTTTTATGATGAGGTTCCTCTAGTGTACATACATGGTATGCATTCTTTTATGAATGAGGAATGCTACTCATCATCTCATTCCACACACTCTACATATTTTAAAATTTTTTTTTTTATTTTTTAATTTTATTCTTGTTAAATTAATTGAGTTGTTCTACTTATTATCCATATACTACATATTTATTGTAGGAAAAATAAAGAAATAAACTAAAATAGGTATGGTGTGTGGTGTGTGGGGATGATAAGTAGAAATTCCTCTTCTTTTATTTGCTGGTTATCGCTCTATATTGCGATCTGTTTGGTTGATATATCAAGTTGTTGTTCCATACATGAAATATCCATGATATTGTGTAATATCAGAATCCATGGGAGGATGGTGATAGGTGCTTGGTGAATGAGATTCACATGGCCTGTGAAGGGTAAATTCTCAACCTATATAATGATTCCAGTTAGTTCCAATTGTAACCTTGATTAGCCCTTTTGAAGTATGAGTGCAGATGTAACTAGTGTTTTTCTGGGGTTGTTATGCTGTCTTGCTTTGATTCTATACATGCTTGTAAGGTTAATAGCCACCATAT
Organism: Platycarya longipes; assembly: GCA_036559045.1. Classification (NCBI taxonomy): domain Eukaryota; kingdom Viridiplantae; phylum Streptophyta; class Magnoliopsida; order Fagales; family Juglandaceae; genus Platycarya; species Platycarya longipes. The sequence goes on from CM071792.1 coordinate 687,161, forward strand.
CTGTGATGGTTTTTCTTCTCTAACTTTGTTGTGATCGTGGCATGATAAGTATGAAAATAGCTTCTTGTCTTTTATCTTTGATCGTGGTATGGAGGTTAATTTTGAATGTCACCTTTTTATCACACACACAAAGAAGACTCGAGTAGTCCTTTTGCAGTATAAGTACAGATGTGCCTAGCATTTTCATTGGGTCGTTACACAGTCTTTGCTTTGATCCTAGTTATGTTTAAGGTTCATAACCCCCATATTTGTGATAGATTTCCTTCTCTAACTTTATTGCAATCGTTGCGAATGTTAGAAAATAGCTCCTTTCTACTTATCAAAATAAGAAAAAAAGAAAAAATCTTCTTTCTTCTCTCTGCTTTAAATGATGGCATGCAGTGTTACCTATCAGAAACATAACAATAATAGAGGAGTGCTACTACAGCCACAAAAAGATCTTACAAAAATAAACCCACAAACCGAAATTGACTTCATATTGTAAAGTAGATCTAACGGTTCATATAACTCTTACTTATAGAAAAAAATCTAACGTCCCACACCAAGCCACATCAATTTGTGGGTTTATTTTTATAGAATCTCTTTGTGGGTAAAGCATTTCTCATAATAATAACGGTATGCAGTGTGGATTGAATGTGAACTTTTTATCACACCCTCACACTCACTTTCAATCTTAAAAAGGAGGGAACAAAAACTACAAATAGGTGCCACTCCTATGCACTTATAGGGGCTTTCTTAACAATGTTTTTGTGTATACTTGTAGATAAGAAGTTGGATTGCAATAACTAGTGAATATTTTCTGTATGCCTCTCTGTATTTAATTGCTCTTTTTTTTTTTTTTATCTTCTTAATGAAATTTCTTACTTACCCAAAAGATAAAAAAGAAAGTAAACTTAAGCAAGTATCATGCTAATAACAAGCCTACTATTGATAATTGTCCACTTTGATACATATGCTGTTCTCCTTTTCACTAATTCAATTCTTCTCATTTTGAAACATTTTGCTTGTCTTGATTAATTTTGAAACTTACAGTTACTTTTGCCAAATGCCTTTGCTTCAGGAATTTCTGCATAGGAGGATCATTTGGATTTCACAACATTGTAGGTGAAGATAGTCTTGTGAAGCAGGTGAATTGTGAATGTCACACACCCCAATCATTAATATATTTCAGTTAAAACATTAAGGACGTTTGGTTATCTAGGGCTAACAGGAGTGCCTGAGTTGAAGAATCAAATTTAGAGATAGAAGTTACAGGAATTTTGTGTTAAGGCTTGGGATTTGAGTTATTTTAGGTTTTTTTTTTCTTTCTTTCTGCTACTTGATTGAGATGTAAAATCAGATTGGGGGATGTAGAAGTGTATCATGCATCTCTGATGAGGCGGCAATACAAAAACAGATAGACTTGTGATAATTTGGTTTTTCCTATTTTCCCATAGATTTTGATATGTAATATCTCTGGAAAAGTGGGTTCTCGTTCAGGGATGCGTTGTTTTCTCCTTGTACCCATCATTTTTTTTTTTTGGCAGCCTTTACCGAGGTCTTTGTTCAATTTGAAGATTGAAACATTTAAGGGATACCTATCTTGGGATCCCATGAATAAGTTACTACGTACAGACACTGATTCTTTTTCCATGAGAATATTTTCTATGCAAGCAATTCAAACTATTTTTTATTTATTTGAGATTCTGTATCACTTTTAACATGCTTTTATTTCGTGTTTAAGAGATTTACATGCTTTTATTTTTTGTGTAAGACACTTCGAAACACATACAGTTGTGAATATCTACGCAGATTGTTTATGGTGTTGACAGTTTGAGGCTTGCTTGTCGGGTTGTGGTTGGAGAACAGTACGAGTTGAGCTCATGTTTTGCAGGTATGACAAGGGATGTATTCTGAACATCGATCAAATTCCATACTTTTACATGCTGTGAAGTGTGAATACTCAAGATCTCAACTGCGCAGAAGCAAAGCTCAAAATCAGAACCTGCCGGTAACAGAAATCGGCTGCATTACGCTGATTTACTCATGCCAGGCCACAATTTTTGCCGTCATTAATGTTAAACCTTGAATCCCATATTAAGCATCCATCCTCTCTTTCAACAAGATGGGCGGTATAAACTCAATTTATAGTCCATACATAACTTGTCCTATGTTTGACAACCCATTAGTCCAAAACCTTGAACTTTTGAGAAACATCTGATATTCCAAGCCTAAAACTACATCTTGAGCGTGTTCTTGTTTTGTCAAAGCGAAAGAGAATAAAATAGGCAAATCTTATATTCTTATTCTTTTGCTTTGTGAAACCAAAGCCTAATTAACCCTCTCCCCATTAAGATATTTGGTCAGATGTTAGTAGCTAGCCATTCTTGAAAATGAAGTAGATTAATTTCAGTGGTTCCTGAGGCACAACTTTTTTCCGAACATAGCTTTATTAGCCTTTTTCTGTTGGCTCCCGACCCACCAAAAGTTTTCGTTGTCAAACAGTACTAGATCTCTTCATGATATTTCAAATCTTATAGCAGCTGAATTAGAAATTTTAAAACAAAATCCTCATTGTATTGAATCCGAACAAGGTTCACACAATTAAGTTACATCACTAGAGCAGAGCAGCATGAGAAGGAAGCATTAAGAAGTTTTTAAATGGCACAAAAATTCTGGGTCATTTTATCAACTGTGGCAGCTTCCACTCCCAGCTTTATCATATTTATCAGTTAGTCGTTCTCTTCTCAGCCTCTCTTCATTTGCTTTCCTAAAAAAAATAACCCATGAATTTACCTCCAGAGCTATGCTGACACCAATCAAGGTAGAGAGCCCCAAACAATAGCCCAACTTAGCATAAGACCTGTTCGCTCCCATTATCTCAAAACCCTGAAAAACATTCACAACCCCAAGCACCACACAAGAATACCCAACAAAATGGTGGTAAGATTTCCAATACTTTCTAAACTTGTTTGTAGTTTTTGGCCTAAACAATAGTGCAAGTGTCTGCAACCCTCCTAAACAAAATGCCGCAAACCCAAGCTTCCTGTGAAGTCCATATTCCACGCCCGGTGACTGCTCCCCAAGTCGAATTCCCATCGCAAACCCCACGGTTCCAAGGAAAAGTGCAAAAAGTTGCATGCCTGCATGAGCATAAAACCAGGTGGGCCCTAGTGCTTGTACGTGCCTAAGGTAGCGTGCCGTCACGGCTCCTATAGGCAGTATAAGCCCCCACGACATGGCGTTTATGATACCATGCACGACTTTCAGAGTTTTGATGTTGTCGTGTTGAGCCATAGCCAAGCCCGACTGGACATCAATGGTGGCAAAGGAGGAAAGGTCGTTAGAGGTAGTTGGGTGGATTGTTGGTGAGTAGCCTTGTACATAAAGGCCACGGTTCCAAACGTGGTTGATCTTTGTCTTGTTTGGTAGAAGCTTGAATGTGGCATATATTTGGATTGTAGCACCATTGTGAACTGTGGCAGTTTTGCGGCCAGTACCGTAGAAGGTGACAGACGTGGATAGGAGGCCGATATCAAGGGGGCGAGAAAGAAGAGGATTCTTTTGGAGCTTTACAGTTGGGTCTAGGATGTATGGTAATAGGACAATTTGGCCGGAGTTTGGGTCCTTAAAGGCGATTAAGGCACGAGTTCCAGTCATTTGTGAGGAAGCAGGGTTGATGCCCCATCCAACCCAGCCGGAGGGTGAAATGAAGGTACCAAAGAAAACGAGGTCTAAAGTAGCATTGTGGGAATGGAAGGTCCAGGCTATGGAGGCTTGTTGGGTAGGGAGTGTCATGCATTTTTGAAAAGTTTTGGTGGCGGTGATTGTGGTACAATGAGCAGAAAGTGCGATATGTATATTGGCTGAAGAGATCATCAGGAGGAAGAGGAAGATGAATAGGAACATGGTGGTGGGTAGCTAGACAGTGATGATGATCAGGAGTAGGAATGGCTTGAATGGGGATAAGGAGGCCGGTTAGCTTTGGTTGAGATTTATAATTTGTATGGTAGTAATACAGTTTTTAGAGGGGGATGGCCGATCGCTTTATGTAAATTATGGGTCAATCATGGCCATTGAGCAATTTAGGAAAATAAAAGTATGATAGCTTCAAAGGTAAGTTAATTAGACTTCAGTGTTTGTTGGGTGGAATTAGAATTGAATGTTTTGTTTTGTAAACCTTTTTAGTAGATCAGAGTTTGCCCTTTGCACCTCCTGCTTAGCAAAGACTAGATCATGTAACTTTTTATTTTTATTTTTAATTAGTTTGTCTCCGTTTTTTTTTTTCACTTTTTGCTTTTAGAGAAGTGGATGGTTGAGCTTTGCTTTGAAGCCAAGCGATCATTGGTTAGTGAAATAGTGATCAATAACGACATGCATTTGAATCAATTCAGCTACCATTATTTAATATTATAAACATGCACATATATATATATATATATATATTTATATAGTTTTTTAATTATATGGTAATTAATTTACTTGTGCTTCTTTTCAAATGCTAATTTTGGCCTCATCACCTAGAGTCTAAATTATTATTTTATGACTTATAGGTTATAAAATTAGAAAGGGCATGCAGGAACGTCGTCCCTATTTCCTGCCATTAATTGAGATCTAGAAGATCATGCAGACATTTTTCATTGTCCTCCACTACCCTTTGGCGATTTCCCCTGTTTGTGGTGTACTTGGTTTTGGGATCATAATTCACAGTTTCACTAGTCACAATTTTATAACCCAAACACTTTCTTCAACTAATTCTCGGACAAGATTGTATAAATTAAGTACTGTAAATACGATTGTATGAATAATCTTATATGTATGTGGATGAACTCCGCAACAAATGTATATTAATCATGTATATAAAAGTTGATACAATTAATATAACTATTTTGCTCATGTTGATGAATCCAAAACTTTTTTTCCAAAGAGTACTTACCGTGTTGGCATGGCCATGCATACAAACACAATCAATTCACTTATACTATGTAACAATTTAATTGGACTGTGGAATTGACTGAATATTATTTGCTATCAACTGAATTCACAATGTCTTCTTAGAGGGGAAGACTGCCTCCTAAACCTCATAAGGTTCCAATGATCAAAAGTAACCGCTTCTGCTTTTACAAGCTTATTTATAGTGATTCCCGTAAATGACTAAACTAGGCCTACAATTTCTATTATTACATTCAGCAACATTACAAGCAAAAGAACACTTACGCATCTAATTAAACTAGGCCCTAGGCCCACGACCCATGGCCCAACTACATCTCAGCTGACCCGGCCCAAGCCCTGCCGACTTCCAACCTTATTCACGGGAACCCTAGGTTCCCTTCACTCCCAGGCGTATCACAAATCCCTCCCCCTCTAAAACACCTTGCCCACAAGGTGTGGGTAATCTTCAGTCAGCTTCGATAATGTTTCCCAAGAGGCTTCCTCCGAAAGTTGTCCCTGCCAACGGACTAACAGCTCCACTACCGGCTTGTTCTTCACCTTTTTCAATCGTCTGGTAAGAATTTCTTCTGGCTCCGGTTTAAAGACTCCATTTTTATCGACGGGTGGAAGTGTAGGTAGTGAGATCTGTGACTGACCCAGCTTCTTTTTCAGCTGAGAAACGTGAAATACGTCATGGATCTGAGAAGATGTTGGTAGCTGAAGGCGATAGGCGACTTCTCCAATCCGTTGAAGGATCTGATACGGCCCAAAAAATCGGGGAGAAAGCTTGAGATTCTGTCTGTGACGGACAGAAGCTTGCCGATACGGTTGCAGTTTCAGGTATACCCATTCCCCCACCTCGAAAGTTAGCTCCTTTCTGCGTAAATCAGCATATTTTTTCATACGCTCCTGAGCTTTCAACAAATTTTGTTTTAAAAGAGACCAAAGTTGGTCACGTTGTTGAAGAGTGTCTTCGACCTCTTGTACCTTTGCTGTACCGATTGTATAGCTGACCAGTTTAGGGGGTTTATACCCATATAATGCCTCAAAAGGAGTTATTCGAGTAGAAGCATGTAGTGTCGAATTATAACACCACTCAGCTAATGATATCCACGAAGACCACTCTTTAGGCCTATCCCCCACATAACTCCGAAGATAATTTTCCACCCATTTATTAACAGCTTCTGTTTGTCCATCCGTTTGAGGATGATAGGCAGTGCTATAAGCCAACTGTACTCCCTGCAATTCAAATAATTCTTTCCAAAATCTACTAGTAAAAGTAGAGTCTCTATCTGAGACTATAGAGTGAGGCAGACCATGGAGCTTAAAAATATGCTTCAAGAACAACTGGGCTATTGACTTAGCTGTATAAGGATGAGAGAGTGGAACAAAGTGGGCATATTTAGTAAGTCTATCTACAACAACCCATAGAGAGTTAAAACCTGCTGATCTAGGCAGACCATCCACAAAATCCATGGTAATTTTAGACCAAGGAGTAGATGGAATTGGAAGTGGTTGGAGAAGTCCACTTGGCAAAGAGTTGTCTACCTTTGTAGTCTGACAAACTGTACACTCTCTAATGAATTTCTTAACAGCAGTTTTCAATCCTGGCCAATAAAACTCCTTCTTTAATCTATGTAGTGTTTTGTCAAATCCCATATGACCACCCAAAGGACTGCTATGCATCAATTCCAGCAGTCTATGGATTAGGTTCTGGTTACAAGGGATATACACCTTGCCCTTGTAAAACAATGTACCATTTTTTACTGAATATGAGGAAGGCAAGGTACCTGTAGCTTGTTTAGTTATCCACTGCTGCACTTGAGGATCAGATGCATAAGAAGCTTGGATATCTGACAACCAATCCCAATTAGGTACAGAAATCATAGAGATTATGACTTCCTTAGCACTTCCTTGCCTAGACAATGCATCAGCCACCAGGTTTTCTTTACCTTTCTTATACTCCACCAAAAAATCATAACCCATCAGCTTTGAAACCCACTTTTGCTGCATAATAGTTCTCACCCTTTGTTCTAATAAAAACTTGAGACTTTGATGGTCTGTTTTTATCACAAATGCTTGTCCCAACAAATAATGACGCCATTTTTGCACTGAGGATACAAGTGCAAAGAGTTCTTTCTCATAGGTAGACATATTACGTGCACGGCCCTTAAGAGCTTGGCTGAAAAATGCCAAAGGTCTGCCCCCTTGCATTAAAACAGCTCCTATGGCTTCACCTGATGCATCACATTCAATTACAAAAGGAACTTGAAAATTAGGCAAGGCTAACACAGGAGGCTCTGTCATAGCTCTCTTTAACTGATCAAAAGCTGCTTGTGCTTCATCATTCCAAACAAATGCCTCTTTTTTAAGCAAACTGGTCAACTTTGCAGCAATAGAACCATAGCCTTGAACAAACTTTCTGTAATAACCAGTGAGGCCTAAAAAACCTCTTAAAGCCTTTAAAGACTTAGGAGTAGGCCAGTCCAACATAGCCTGAATTTTCTCAGGGTCAGCCCTAACCCCTTGACCAGAAATTAAATGTCCCAAATATGAAATTTCTAAGCAGCCACAGTTACACTTACTTAACTTGGCAAAGAGCTTATTCTTCCTCAAAATTTCAAAAGCCACCTGAAGATGTTTCACATGTTCATCCATATCTATGCTGTAAATCAAGATGTCATCAAAGAAAACCAAGATAAATTTTCTGAGATAAGGTCTGAAAATCTGATTCATAAGACTTTGGAAAGTAGCTGGGGCATTGGTTAAGCCGAATGGCATAACCAAGAATTCATAGTGACCATCATGTGTTCTGAACGCTGTTTTAGGGATATCTTCAGTCCTCACCCTAATTTGATGGTAACCTGATCTTAAATCAAGTTTAGAAAACACCTTAGCACCAAACAACTCATCCATCAGCTCCTCTATTACAGGAATAGGAAATTTGTCTTTGACAGTGACATTATTCAGGGCTCTATAATCCACACATAGGCGCCAAGATCCATCAGCTTTTCTCACCAACAGGACAGGTGAGGAGTATGGACTTTGACTAGGTCTAACAACTCCAGTTTCCAGCAACTCCTTTACTATCTTTTCAATTTCATCTTTCTGAAAATAAGGATATCTGTATGGTCTGACTGAGATAGGTTTAGTATTTGGTTGGATAGGGATGCTATGGTCTTGGGATCTTGAAGGAGGTAAGGTTTTGGGAGTGGCAAAGATATCTTGGTAAAGGTTTAAAAGGGACTGTATAGCAGGTGGTATAGGTGAGCTTGAGTTGGTAGACTTGTCTTCAATCAATTGTAAAATAATGCCCCTGTTTTCCAGCTTATTAGATTTATTCAAGTGACCTTCTTCAATCAACAAGTCACTACTAAGTCCCTGCAATGTCACCAACTTTGACTGATACTGAAATTGCATAAAAAGTTGTTTAAAATTCCAAAGGATGGAATCTAAACTCCGCAGCCAATGAACTCCCAAAACTATATCACAACCAGCCAGGATCAACACATACATGTCAACACTGAACAAATGCCCCTGAATACTGAGATTAACTCCTTTAATCCTGCCTGGACTGTCCACCTTTTCTCCATTAGCCACCTTCACACTAATTTTGTCATGCTCATTTATAGACAAGGAAATTCGAGACAGTATAGCTGGATCCACAAAATTATGTGTACTACCTGAGTCAATCAGAATAGATACAGACTGAGAACCAATGCTACCAATCACTCTCATTGTTCTCGGGTTCACACAGCCTGAAATAGCATTCAAGGATATCTCTGGACTTTTAACCTCTTCAGAAAAGTCAATCAGTGATTCAATTTCTGGAATCAGTGCAGGAATAGGCTCAATCTCCTCATGATCATCTTCAACTTCTTCAATCAGGTATAGCTTAGGATTGTTGCACTTATGGCCCGGATTCCATTTAGACTCATAGTGATAACATAGGCCTTTTGCTCTTCTCTCCCTCATTTGAGTTTGAGAAATCTTTTGGATAGGCACAATAGCTTTGGATTGCTTGCTGTTTTGAGGAAAAGTAGGGTTAAATTTGAGTGGATTTGTTTGTGTATAAGGTATGGTGTATGGTTTAGGATATACTTTCTTGTGTAGATCATTATTCTCCTCTTGTATTTTAGCCAAACCATAGGCTGTCATTAAAGTGCTAGGGCTGAACATTCTCACAGGTAAACGAATATCAGACCTCAAGCCACTCAGAAAACAACTCAATTTACATGATTCGGATAGGCCTTTGACTCTATTAGATAAGAACTCGAATTGAGCCTTATATTCCTCTACTGAATCAGTCTGCCTCAACCTAGTTAGTTGCTCCATAGGATCATCATAACTACTAGGTCCGAATCTCAACAACAGAGCCTTCACAAATCCCTCCCAATCAGGTAACACACCTGACTCATCCATATCCTGGAACCACACCAAAGCTTTTCCCTCAACATGAAACGAAACTAATTTCAAACGTTGTTGAACAGGTGTATCATGAAATTTAAAAAACTGATTTGCTTTATAAATCCAACCTTGTGGATCTGAGCCATTAAACACAGGAAATGTTACTCTCACAGTGCTAGGAATAATATCACCTTGATGATTTTGAATCTGATTTTCCAGAGTATTTTCTGGCTGTTCTTCCTGAGATCTGAAATTATTTCCTTGTTGCAGGTTCACGGCAATGGAGGAAAATTTCTGCATCAGCAAGTCCAGCTTGTCATTCACACACTGCATTTCTGCATCACGTTGCTTAGATCGAACTTCAGCCTCCTTCTTCAGAGCATCAACTTCTGCTTGTAAATCCTTCAAGCGCGTGTTAGACATTATTTCAGGATCTAGGCTACCTGATACCACTTTGTAACAATTTAATTGGACTGTGGAATTGACTGAATATTATTTGCTATCACTGAATTCACAATGTCTTCTTAGAGGGAAGACTGCCTCCTAAACCTCATAAGGTTCCAATGATCAAAAGTAACCGCTTCTGCTTTTACAAGCTTATTTATAGTGATTCCCGTAAATGACTAAACTAGGCCTACAATTTCTATTATTACATTCAGCAACATTACAAGCAAAAGAACACTTACGCATCTAATTAAACTAGGCCCACGGCCCATGGCCCAACTACATCTCAGCTGACCCGGCCCAAGCCCTGCCGACTTCCAACCTTATTCACGGGAACCCTAGGTTCCCTTCACTCCCAGGCGTATCACATACTACAAGAAAAAAAGCATCCATGGTAGATTATTTATGACGAAAATACTCATTTCAATAAGAAATAATCATTTTAACAAAAAATAATTAGTCAGGAATAAACAATTTTTTTGTAGTATTATATATCATATATATTCGAAGCATGACAATGATCAATTAGAGAAAATTTATTATCTTTTACAAATATCATATATCTAATATGATTAGAAAATAACAAAGATAAGAAAAAGATCCGATGGCATGCAGCTGCATGCCTTGCTAGCTAGTTAGGGCAGATGTTAATTAACATGATGATCAGTACGAAAAAAGATATATCGATACACTCATGATTCTTGTCATAATTAGGTAATCATGTATATATTACGAAAAAACTTCCATACGTTCACGAGATGTTTTCGTTTAATTTTTTTCTAATTGTTAACTTGGATCAGCTAGCTACTTCTGTGATCGACTCATCTTTCATATATATATATATGATCATCCATTTACAGTTGCATGTGATCATCTCTTTTCTACAGCTTTCCTTCCACAACTAAGTACAACTACGTTTAAGATATGTAGACAAGCTGCATGATAAAATCTCCCTCAAATGTGTACTAATGTATGTAAAACTAATTAACACAATAAATATCACTCTTTTGGTACGTATTGATCAATCGAATGCAGATTTTCCTCCACTTATAGTGTCCATGCAAACACAAACATGCAGTTTGCTTATATTACAAATACGTACAGATATTCAAATCATCACACTTAACTAGCAAATTATTTCAGAGTACAGGCAGGAGGATTCTGATTGCCCAAAATGGTGGGATTGACATTAGTACATTGGGATGTTGCAGGGCCATCGGTTCCCTGGTATGCGAGGTCTATGTCACCAATCTCTACATTCTCACATGGTACTTCATTACTGCATAAAAGTTTGACGGCTTCCTTAGTTTGAGATGTGCCTCGTATATTTTTGAAGCTAACCCCACTGATCTTAATCTTCGAGGGAATCTAGAACCAAGAAACGTACAACAAAAATACTTAGGGTATGGGTAATAATATTTCTTAAATTTTAAATAACTAGAAGATATATATAGTAACATGATGATGTAATCACCTGTGATTTGCATTGATTCCATGGGCAGTACACCTGATCTATGATGACGGGATTGCTGACATTACTCATGTAGATGTTCTCAAAATGCATATCAGAGGCAATGCCAGGAAGGGAAGCAGGCCATGTTTTGATTCTTACGCCATTCATCGTATTTCTTAGGCTGCAATCAAGAACTTTGACCCCGACTGTAACACCTCGGTCCCGAAGATCTAGAGAGTTAGGTCATTTTCCTCAAATCATCTCAAATAACACTAATTCATATATTCCAAATTCTCCAATAACCAAATGATATAAAAAGGGCACTCCATAATTGATTAACAAATATTTATGAAACTCTCTTCAAGAAAACTAAACAAAAACCTTCATAAAATCAAATGGCTTCAAATACTTGCAACAAACCAAAACTTGACATACTAAAAATAATCAACAAAGATAAATTTTTTTATTAAGCCTCAAGAAAACTTGTATCCACGAGTACTTATTCTCCTATGATCACCAAGCCTCTCTAGTAATGGCTACCCTTGCTGATATTGCACTGAACCATCTCAACTATCTGAAAAATGTTATTAGAGGAGGGGGTGAGTTATCCACAACTCAGTAAGCAAAGAACATATACTAGTGTGCAAACATGAGCATTTACCAAAATTCAGAATGCAGAACAAAATATTTCTTACTTTCCAGAAAAATGCAGAAGCAGGTTATATTATCAAAAATCAGAGCGAAAGTTTAATGTAACCAGAAACAGAAAATCCTTTTGGCATAGCATAACTGAAACGTCTTATCAAAAAGAAATACCATGTTTAACCCCCGTGGTAGGGTTGTGCAAACCTCGGCGGCCAACCGAGTAGAAACAGAATGTGAATCTTCCCCTTATTATTCTCGGAGTCCCGAGTGTGCACACAGGAAAGACCACACAGAAAACCACTTTGTAACCAAAGTGGGTGCACCAGAACAGAATAGTTGGTACCAACCCAGGACTAAACAAAGCGAAACAGAATCAGAATGTCATGTCAGAGGTTTCAGAAATCATAACGTATCATACCCGAGTATAGGATTTTTCCAAAACAAGAACAGAATCAGATCATAAATATCATTTATACAGAAATTTTCATATTCGCTCTTTTTCAGTTCGAAAAATAGAATGCAACAAAATAGCTCATGTCTACACCAGTTCATGCCAGAAAATATTTTATTCTTATACGATTTCTTATGCATATGCGAAACAAAACTGAAGTGATTTCAAAATTTCTTTTCGTAACTAAAACATGCATATTTTTTAAAATAAATCCCAGTTCGTATTTTTAATGTAAAGTCTAGTATAGGAACCCCGCTTACCTGAATTTCTTAACTTCCTGAATTATCCTCAATAAAGCTAAACAAAATCAATCTTCACCTATAAAATAATCACGTAACTCCATAAATTTCTAAATGATCACAAACCTCAAAAATAGGACGTGAGACATAAAATCCACTATCTTCTCTTAACATATAAAAACCCTCAAAATTCTGATTATCAACTCTCTCCAAATGCTTTGAATTTATCGAAATCCTCCAAAATCTTAAAATATCATAAATCCTTTAATTCCTAAATTTTCACTTAATGATCAAATAATCCAAGTTTTCCAATCCAAACCCAACCTCTGCAGAAATCAGAAAATCACGAATACTAAAATACTGGAAAGAGGTGAGTTAAAACAAAATCGTGTATAGCACCAAAAATAATTTACTGAAACCTGCCGGTGAGGTCCAACGAAACGTGCCCCATAAAATAAAACATTACACTGCTTTGAGAGAACAAACCCATAGCTTTTGAAAGAAAAACAAAGCTTTAACTATCTTTGAAAAACAGCATCCTATGCTAACATAACGAGAGCTGAGAAACCAAAAGTAATATAAAATATTTCTATTACAATAAAATTATCTAAAATCCGTTAAGGCCTGCGAATTAAAAATAAGAGACCATACTTGTAATTTACAACTCAAAGGTTTCACTACAAAAACCTTTCGGATGCAGCAAAAATATTTTAATAAATAAAACAGAAGAAGAGAGAATTTTTAACTCAAACTCCTGACCCTTTAAGCGAAGCCTAACGTGAAAAGAAAACAGAAACATGAAACAAGGCTTGATGATAATAACGGCAGCAGTGGTGTTTGAACTTACCGAAAGGAGTCACGCACAGCGCTGGCGTCGGCGAGTTAACAGCTAGAAACGAGAATGGAAGGACAGGCTTGAGGTGGCAAGGTCGGCGTTTTCTGAGGTCCTCCTAAGAGACGTCGGTACTTCCACCTTGCCGTGGCTGGTGGCGCCGAGCTGGACAGAGCAAGTGGCAAAAGGGGTGCTCTGTTTTAGGGGACGTTTCAGGTGATGGCTAGCGGCTGGTTCCGTCCGTCGTGGGTCTAGGGCTGATAAGGTTGGGTGTGGCTGAGCTATGGGATGGCTTCCAGTGGCTGGGCACGGTTGTTCGTGGTTCGGTTGCTGGTAGTGGCGACTACAAGACACGGGGTGCAGCATTAAGCTAGAGGGGGCCGCAGTGTTAAGTTAGAGGAGGGGCTGCGGCTAGGGGTTTCTCTTTGTGCATGCAAGGGCCAGAGACGCGTGAATATATACATATACATATATATGTGTGTGTGAGAACCCTAAAGGAACGTGTACGCGGAGTGGAGAGCTGTGAAGTCCGAAAAATCTGGAGTTGCCGTGATCCTAGGCGATACCAAAGGGCGGGCGGGTGTTGAGATGGAAAGAAGAAGAAAAAAAGGAAATAATAATAATAGATACATTTTAAAAGCAGAAAGGTTTTCGAAAAAAATTTGGGTGTTACAGGTTCTTCATTCTCGTACTTACCAAGACTTCCTATGCTGATTCCATGGCCGGGTCCACAGGCTACTTTCTTGATAAGTATATCTGGATTGCCATCACCAAGAGAGATACAATCATCACGGGTTCCGATCTTGGAATCAATTATATTGATTCCAGTTGATCGTCCCATGTGGATTCCATCTGTGTTGGGGCTATCTCCAGGTGCTTTGATCTTTAAGTGGAATAGGGTAACGTTTTTGCAAGCAAATACATGCAAGTGCAACTGTTTGCTATCCAATGACGTTATGCCCCGAATTATTGAATTGGTGATAAAGTCGAACCTTATATTCTGTTCATTTTTTAAACATTAATTAATAAGCTAGCTCAACAACGTCAAATTAGCATAAACATTTTCTTTAAGGGTACTACGTACGTAAGACTTTTAATAATGAAATGAAAAATTTAGAGAAAGATTAATTAAAGATAGAAGTCATTCATGAACTTACAATTGGGAGGGCACCATTGTATTTACCCCAAACAGATTTTCCTTGACCATCAAAAGTACCATTGCCTGACAAAGTTAACTGGTCGACACGTTCAAAACTAACCCAGCTGCCCCATTTGAAAAAACTAAGGTATCCTGGGGCCTCTAAGGTGCCTCGAACTTAAAGCTCAATAGGACCTTTGCAAGGGCCATTTAACTGCACTGGACCCAACCTGTATGTCCCAGCTGGTACCACAACTTTACTCGGACTTGGCGTTGCGCACGCATCCTTCCAAGCATTTGTCAAAGGCTATTATCAATCATGATGAAAAAATATTTGAATTAGCACATGATGAAGCAATATTTATATATAAGTGGGTGTGGAATAATACATATACATATATATATGAGTGCATACCAGGGTGATATCCTCATTAACCTTTCCTGATCCATACTTGTTCACAATATTAAAGACGGCAGGATTGGCATTGGCAACCGATTCTAGAAGAAACAGAATTGGTAGGGTTGCAATATTCAATTTCACGAAACTCATGTTGAGATTTTTGTTTCGTCCGATCGAGCCCCAGCTGGTTGTATATTATATGGGAGAATATATATCAGTATTGATAAATAATAATTCGTATGAGATTTTAAATTTGATTTGGTTGGGGATCATATATATAGCGGAGTAGACATGCTAAGAACCTTTAAAACTTGAAGCCAATTACTAGCTAATTGTTATGCAATCTAAGATTCCAAGGCGTGCACGGTTTCACCTAATTCAAGTCTGTTGATCCACTTGTACGTGTACGTCGTTTCTAAAAATAAAAAAGAGAAATTATCACTGTTGTTTCTATATATAGCCAATAGTTTTCGTGATTAATTCTGTCTACAGCTTGATGTTGCATGTCTCCACATAATTTATATTAATTTAAAATATTAGACGTAACATAATATATATATATATATATATATATATATATATGTAATTACATGTTAGCCTAAATTAACTTATAATTAGTGTGCATGGCTTTTAGTTGGAGATAGACGCGCGCGCAATAACTAGCTTCCACACATGTGATGGTAAGAAACGAAATACATGCAAACTTGAAACAATTTTATATTAATATAGTTTTCGACTTTTCGGAAATATATTCGCTGATGAATGCTGTTAATTATTTAGCCATAGATATGATCATCATCCACTGATCTTACTATATAATATCATGTCATCGATCGAATTGACCAATCAAGTTAGATAATACATATATAATTAAAGCTAAATTTATTAAACGATCGAGAAATAATTAATATTATATCCAACTATATATATATATACTATTACTAATTTTCATTCAAGAAGTTTTAGTTTTCTAATCAAGTTCTTCGTATATATCGTACGTAACTCATAAATTCACAAATTGTTTTTAAAATAGAACTCTTGATATTCAGGAGTATACTTTGATGTACAGTACACTATATAATAAAGATCAGCTATCTGATCTTGGTCTGGTCTTCTTACCACAAGCAAGATTTGTTATGATGATCTTACAATATAATTAATTTTAAACAAATGAGAAATGAGATCAGTAACGAGATCAGAGAATATTAAAGTTATTTATTTATTTATTTATCATTGATCGAATAACCGATCAAAGTATGATAACCTAGCTAAACATATAACATAATCATGTTAAAGATATTAAATAATAAAATAAATATAAATCTCCTAATTAATTTAACATTGTTCTCTGCTCCTTTCTTAGATGAGTCATTTGGTGCATTGCAAGCTGTTAAATTTGGCATGGATTTGGGCTTAAGGCAGATCGTATTAGAGGGCAACTCAGTGCAGATTATTAATGTTGGGTTTGGTAATTGGCAGACTGCATTGGGAGCGGTTCATTTTGAACTTCTTCAACTATCCAAACAACCCAATAAAATTACATTTCGGTGAGTTTTATTACTATAGCACACTAACAAAAAAGCTTTTCTTTCTTTGAAACAAATTCTGACAAGCATAATTGACGGGCACTCGATGCTTTTGTTTCTCTTTTTTCGGTACACTTCCCTCTCTCAGTCACTATCAGTCAGGGCCAAAAAAATGTTTTCATAATTCTTTTAAAGCACCGGGAACAGTAATTAAGTGGTTTCACAAATTCATATATTTTTATGAATATATATCTAAACTTATTTAAATATTTAAATATATTTTAAAATTATTTAAGTCAATTTTATAAAACTCACTTAAACATCTCAACACACTATTATTTATATAAAATTCAAATCATTTCAACTTTTCTTGATATTCAAATATAATTAAAGCAATTGATCAGAAGCAACTTGAGCCATAGACGAGTACAAACATGTTTGTTAGTGAGGCTAAAAGTTAATTGAAATGTTTTTCCAAGTAGGATATATGTTTTTAATATTAGGAGAAACAATAATAATATTGCTCACTTATTGGTAAAAGAAAATTTCTATTTATTTCAGATATGATTGTAACTATAGAGAAATTTCTTCTTTGTATTTCATTTTTTTTTTATAATGAAATGTGATCAGAGTTCTCTTTTAAGAAAAAAAAACACATTTTACGACAAGTGATGATTTTAAACGACAGATATCATATATTTATTGATCAATAAGTTCAGTAATTTCGACTGTTTACTACTAGCTAGTTACCGCATGTTTATTATAAGTTTTGAAATATGTAACTAGCCACGTCAACTGATGATTTTGAATTTGTTTGTAAGATCCCATTTCGGCATTCATGGACGTCATCCATTATATATTAGTTTCATTTATTATTTCTAAGATTTATCATTAATTAAGTACGCTAGCTACCAGCTAGTATAATCAAGACATCATGGGTTGTTATAATTACTAGTAGTCGATCTTCAGGACGTACTAGTCGATCGTCATCCTACTGTCGACTCGATCGTAGCATGCATGTTGTATTTATCACGAGAAACGTCAATTTTTTTTTTTCTTTTCAATTTCTAGATCTTGATCGAGGTAGTCAAATTTTTTCTTTTTTCTTTTTTTTGGTTAATTCTTCATGAATCTTCTGCATGGACTTATCACCAAATTGTACGTACATGTTATTAACATTATTATCTGAAAACCACTCATGTATTATTTCAATTATATTATAAAATAATAGTATCATGTGCACGTGCATATATATATATATATATATATAGTGCTATATATATATATATATGCCTAATTAATTCTTCGATCGTAGACGACGCTGTGTCATGCGCATGCCTAATTAATAGCATCATGCATCTATGGAAAGTGAATTTAAGTATATGACATACTAAGGTAGATATTATAATCTTAACACTTTTCTTCACTCCATACAGCAGCTAGTAACAAAGCTCATATAGATATCTAATATCTCAGTATTAATTATATACTGGAAATAGTCGATAATGATATATATATATAATATATTATATATATATATAATATATTCTCCGTTTAGAAATGTTTGGTTAATTAATATTCAGATCAAAAGCACGCGCGCGGATGACGTTTCTCCTGATCATTATCTGATCTTTTAATTAACTAAAATTGTAAATAATTAGGCCAGTACAACTAATTTCGGAACGATTGATCCAGCTAATTTATTATACGTACTTAATTACGTACCAATATTATTATAATATGCATGTATGTTAAATGTTTCGCTAGCTAGCTAGCTTTTGTTATATATATAT
The DNA here is from genome assembly GCA_036559045.1 of Platycarya longipes. Taxonomy (NCBI): domain Eukaryota; kingdom Viridiplantae; phylum Streptophyta; class Magnoliopsida; order Fagales; family Juglandaceae; genus Platycarya; species Platycarya longipes. The sequence continues at coordinate 705,400 of CM071792.1, forward strand.
ATATATATCTTTATATATATAAAGTGGCTATCTAACAAAAAATCTTGTTTTAACGGAAATTATTATTTTTCTATTAAAGTTAACACTTTTCATCTATTTCTGTTAAAATTAATACTGCATTTAATGAGCAATATCATTTTAAATACAATACATTTAACCCATTAATCACCAAAATAATGTTCTTGCATTAAATTTAATTACTCCACTTCAATTTTTTATAGCGGTAAATTTTTTATTTAAAACTTTTTTTTATGTAAAATAAATATAGAATAATAATAATAGTATAGAATGACATAATAATAGTATAGAATATATAATAATATATATATTTATATATAAACCATTCATAACAATATAGCAATGCAATCCTCATTCAGAGATGTTAATTTATACGTTAGAGAGTTTAATTTTATTCATAAAAATTTGTTCCTATTATATGATTAATAATTTCATTCTTTAAAAATTATTTTATAATTTTAAAATGAATGTATTATTTATTTTTTTTGAGATGATAAATATACAGTATATACAATTAACTATAATTATATTAGATTAGTAATAATAAGCAGTAAATATAATTAATATATTATATATGTTTGATATTTAATTGAAATATATATGGTCTAATAAATTTACATATTTAAGATTAAAATTTCATGTTATAAGTTATAATATAACATTCTTTTATATAAATTATAAACTATCTAATTTTTTTTAAATCATATTATTTCTTAAAAACAATCACATAATTAAAAAAACTGTGGATGATTCAAGTTTATGTAGATCTAGAAAAATTCAAAGACTAAAGACACAGGTATTTTAATGTCCTCTCTTTTGAAACTGTGCAAAATGACACAAATATTAGATCATCTTGAAATTATAAAAATATAATATCTTGAACGAATTTTTTATTAAAGTTTCAATCAAAATTATCTCAAACAAATTTGAGAAAACTATAGGTTATGTTTTTTTATAGGACTATTTTATTGTTTTATTAATACTCTTTTTTTATAATATATGAAAACGTATAATTATTTATCATCTATTTAATTATGAATAATCTTAAAATTTTTATTAGAAATTAAATTAGATAAACGTGTTTTACACGTTACTTTTATCTAGTATATATATATATATATATATATATATATATAACCAGTACAGATCATTCGATCTAGCGCGCAATTGAATTTCTAATTCAAATTAATTAGAGCGCCCAATTAATTCGCTAATTAAGTAAAGGCTAATAATTGATATATATATATATATATATATATATATATATATATATATTTGGTACATATAACGTGTGGTTGGCCGTAAAATTAACCATAAATACTGCGTAAAATCATGCATGCAGACCTGATCTTGAGTGCGTACGTGCGTACAAAATGACATTAGTTATTAGTTAATTATAAGCTACTACTTTTTAGGAATATATAATAATATTAGTGGTCATGATGAGCTTCTGCTTTGCACTATAAATATTCAAACAAACAGGGCCAATCCAATTCATAGCTTTCTGTTTTCAAACCCATTGTTCTTTTCGTAAACCATTGAATAAAAATGGGTTTGAAAATGAATTACCTCGCCACCATTGCTTTGTTGTTAGCTGCAGCATCCGCTGCCAGTGCTAACACACCCGGTGGCTTTAATATCAGGAAGTACGGAGGCCAGATTAATTCAGATATCACCCCGGTACTACGTCGTATAACCTTATATCTATTTTATATATTAGCAATAATATTTATAATAGCGAATTATGCAATCATTGCGTAATTATTTTAAAAAGAATTAATTTTTTTAATAATGAATCTTAATTTTTTTAAAGTGATTACATGCACCTCTATGATTAGATGCAACAATATTACTCTTTTCATATATAGTACCCATGCTATGCATGTTGATTATATATATATATATATATATATATATATATATGTATATATTTGCAGCTAGATCGATTTCAAAGTAATTAAAATAGCTTTGCGTGGTTGTTCTTTAATAATATATATTTAGGCTTTGACAAAAGCATGGAAAGATGCATGCCAAACTCCGGGTAGGAACACGGTGGTGATCCCAAAAGGGAAATACAGGTTGGGACCAGTGCTGCTTGTGGGTCCATGCAAGGGTCATATGGAGCTTCAGGTTAGAGGCACCTTAGTAGCCCCAGCGGAAAGAGGTTACTTCAAGTCTGCTGGTAGCTGGGTCAATTTTCTGAGGATCGATGGCTTCACTTTGTCTGGCGGTGGAACTTTTGATGGCAAAGGCAAAAGCGTTTGGGGATCAAGATCTTGTTCCGGTATTAAATACTGTGGTGATCTTCCCATTGTGAGTTTTCATGATCATCATCACTTCTAATTATTATATCTTATAATTAACGTCGATCATCATTTCATCCTAAATGAATTAATTATCCTAATTTCTTATATTATGATGATGATGATGATGATGATGAACAGAACTTAAGGTTCGATTACATCACCAATGGACTGATCCAGGGAATAACATCTTTGGATAGCAAACAATTCCACATTAATTTGTTGGGTTGCAAAGATGTTACCTTCCAAAACGTAAATATCATAGCACCTGGAAATAGTCCAAACACAGATGGAATCCATATTGGGAGATCAAGTGGAATCAAGATTATTGATACAAAGATTGCAACCGGTGATGATTGTATCTCACTTGGTGATGGGAGTCAGAATATACTTATAAGGGGAGTAACTTGCGGGCCTGGCCATGGAATCAGCGTAGGAAGTCTTGGCAAGTACAAAAATGAAGAGCCTGTGGTTGGAGTCAACGTTGTTAACTGCACAATGATAAAGACACAAAATGGGGTGAGAATCAAGACATGGCCCAACTCTTTTGCCGGGACAGCTTCCGACATGCATTTTGAGAATCTCATCATGAGGGATGTCGACAACCCTGTCCTCATAGATCAATCATACTGCCCATGGAATCAATGCAAAGCACAGGTACTTATACATATATACGTTATAATTAGTACTTTATATATGGTATATATATATATATATATATATCGATTATTAGTTAATTTAATTTATTGATCTGATCTGACGGTGGCTGTTGCATGCCCGGCATGTATATATATTAATATAGGTTCCTTCAAAGGTTAAGATCAGCAAGGTTAGCTTCAAGAACATAAGAGGCACATCTACTACAAAGGGGGCAGTCAAACTAATTTGTAGCAAGTCGCTGCCATGCCAGGATGTGAAAGTGACTGACATAGATATCAGATACAGTGGAAGTGATGGGCCTGCTACTTTCCAATGTTCTAATATCAAACCCATGACCAGTGGCAGACAGTTTCCTCCTCCTTGTACTTCTCACTAATTATAACTTTTGTTAAAGATCATTTTTTCTTAATTCGGGTTGGCGTTAATTAATTTCTTTACAACGTTAACGCAGCTAGCTCCATGTATTAATCTACACTTTGTGATTTCTTTGAAATTAAAAATCGCGTGTGGATCTGAGTTTAACAAAAGTTCAACAAATTCAACAAAAATCAGTCTAGATCTCTTTGAATCTGCAAAATATTATTATGCATGTAAAATTTGGAATACATATACAAGTATTAATTATTGAGCACTTCTATACAATTTCTTAACCTCCACATACCATCACTTTTTATTTTTTATTTAATTTTTTTTAATTTTTTTAATATATATATTTTTTGAATTTGTTCTTTTTAAATTAATTTAATTTTTTTATTCATTATTTATATATTAAATATTTGATTAAAAATAAAATAAAATAATGTGTAGTGTGTAGAAGTTGTATAAATAATAAGAAGTTGAGTAGAATTTTTCTTAATTATTTAAGGGACTAGTACTCGTGAAGGGTTATTTAAGGACGTACTAGTATTTGATTATTTGGAAAAACCTCGAACAATGCATGCATAAGTCCTAATAAATTTACAGTACGTAAAACATACCATCCAACACTACAACATATTTTAATTTTTGTCACAAATTAAATATTGAGGACAATAGATCGTGGCAAAAAATGGGCTATTGCCACAAAAGCTAATAGTGACATGAACATATATTGTTAGCTCCAAGTTTATGTTGGTGACAAAAACTTTTGTATCAAAAAATATATATGCCACAAACTATATGATTTTTTGTCACTAAGGCTTGTTGTCGAAAGCATCATGGTCAGGCTGAAATGTGCCTCGTGGAGTAAATATTTTTTCTACAAAGATAAATCCTATTGCAACGACAATTAGTCCTCACAATAACAAATATAACTGATTGATTTTCTTGTCCCTGAAAAATGTTTGTTGTGACAGTTTATTTAAAATTTAGTTGCGACAAGTTTTCGTCGTAATAAGTCACAATGCATGTTTAATTCCTGCTTTCTTTCCAGGCTCACAAATTAGTAAAGTTTTTCCCTTTTTTTCCCTCTCGCGTGCCCCAATCCCCCAATTCTCTTTCTCTCTCTTATTGTTTCTTTAGCTCTCCATCTCTAACTCCTTCTTCATGCGAATTCACCTCCTCATCTCTATCTTACAAGCTCATCATCTTCATGCGATTGCACCCCCTCCATCTTATTCTTCTCCATCGATTTCCGACAGCTACCTATGAACAAATTCACAGTTTTCGAGATCCCTTGTGATTCCTCTTGCTGCCGCGTCGTTGTCTCCTCGCCTCTAAGGTGGGTCTCTCTTTCTTTCACTCACACACACTTTCTCTCTAGATCTATAAATAATCTCACTCAGTCCCTCTATTTACTTGGTTTCCGTCTCAGCTCTCTGCCTCTCTCTTTTCTCTTTACATAGGTAGAAGTCTCTCATCCTATAACCCTAGCTTTGAATTTATTAGATTTTAGGATAAGTCCTATACCCTAGCTTCAATCTCTTGTTTCGGTTTGTTTTCTCTTGTTTGACTAGGTTAATTAGTTGTTAGGATTGTTCAAATATCATATTTTGCCTCTATTTTGGCTTCTAGATTGCCTTGCTTGGTACTGCTTCTTGCATGTTGTTCATGTTGCCTATTGATTAAACAGATGGACTTATTTTCCTTGTTAATTAATTGGGTATAACAGATAGCAATTAATTGGGACTTTTTTTGTGTTGAGTACCTCTGTTAAAAAAATGGAAAGTTAGAAAAATTCAATTAACATCATGTAGACCAAGCACAAAAACCCATTTAATTAATTATGTTCAAGCACTTTTATATATGGTTTTCTCGAGTTCTAAACTCATGATTCATGACACTCCCTGGTGGTTTAGGTTTGGTTTCAACTTCTAATTATGCTCATTGGAGTGCTTGAGCTGGTAGGTATATTATCTAGCAACCACATAGTAGTTACTAGTCAATTTATGCTTTATACTCTTCTATGCTTCAAGATCACTTCTCTGCTTCAAGATCAATGAGCTGAATATTAAAATCTCACTGCTGCAATCTCAACGAGCATATGTGCTTAGGATTATAATCTTGAGATGAAAATCTATTGGTAAGCAATTTTTTGTCTAACATAGAGAAACGAAATTGGTGGTAAATTAACTATGTACTCAAATTTATATGGACTCATGTTTTGTAGATTAGGTCTATTATTGAAGTGAAATTTATGCTAGTTTTGTGGACAGAAGATGTTTTGCATTTTAAGGGAGAGAGAACTTGATGGAATGCAGTAGAGGAATTGTTTGATGCCTCATATTTGTAAGTGTTTCAAACAGGACTTGGACTGTTTTGTTTCAAACAAGGTTATGTTTTTCATACATAATTTGTTTAGGACTTTATTGTTTACTAAAGTTAATAATCTTGACTTTGATGACAAAATAACTAAAGTCAATAATTAATATATGCGTATTTGCAAAAGACTATTATGTATGCATTCTGAAATTATTTGTACTGAATATGGTAATTATTATTTTTTGGACTTTGTCCTTATTATGTATGCCCTGGATATGGTAATTCTGAAACTGTTTTTACTCAAGTTGATATATGCCTAATTTATTGTCATTAATTCTGAAATTGTTTGCGAGACACCATATATTTCTAGTTTATTTAGCAATTGATTTCATACAAATGCACTGGCTTATGAAAAAAAGTCATTAAATGTGCCTGTATGTGTTTTCTTTAGATTTCTATTGGTAAAAATTGCATTTTTTCTGCATATAAATGATGAGAAGAATTAATATTTGGCATGCCGGACCCCAGTAGCATTCATGAGAACGTTTTGATTTCTAACAAGTAAAAGTAAGATTACTTCTATTCATGGTTATTGAATATTATTCATTCCTATTAACTACCACCATCTTTACTTTTACTTATTAGATGAACACAAATGTATATTTGTAGGTGTTTCAAACAGGACTTGGACTGTCTTTTTAATTGAATGCATGATTGAATGTTTCTCATGTATACCCTTGGGCTGTTTGCATTTATCTAAGTTTTATTATTTTGGGTTGTTTTGTGGATTGGAGACTGTATTTTTATGGATTGAGAGCTGTATTTGGAAAGTGTTTGGATTGGGGTTGAGTTGGGTGGGAGATAAATTATCAGAGTTTTAGAATTTGAGAAGAATGAAATAGGAGTTAAAATGATATATTTTTTTTTCTTTGGATCTCCATATATTTGGGATGGCAGCAATCCTAGATTTTGCCAGCGTCAATCTTTTTGAATAATGCAAAGGATGGATAAATATTATGAATTGTATTTTTGGATTGTATCTTTGTGACAAATATGTTGAGCATGTTGAATTGTATTCTCGAATTCTGTTGGTATGTTGTTCACTAAAATATTCACTTGAGCATTTAATATTTAATGGTTAAAAAAAAATATTGTTCACTAAAATTAATATTTAATATATTAAGTGAATTTGAAAAATTTTTAAAAATAGAGATTTATATTAAAATATATAATATTATATTATTAATTGTATTTGCAATCCTATGCCATCGTTGAAAGACTTTGGTGGACCTTGAGATTCTACTGACCATTGCAGCAAAGACATCAGCAAGCAAGCCAGACCAAGAAAAAATCTGAAACTCATTTATGATCTTATTTGTATTTTTCTTCCTTGATCTTTTCTTTTCTTTTAAATGATGGATTCCCTTTTTTGTAACGCCCCAAATTTCCTTTAAAATAAACACGAAAATCGAGGCGTCAGGATGCTAATAACACGGGTCACATGTCCCAACAAGTGCCAAACGTGTGTGCACACGTGACATACATAAAATATAAGTCGCAGCGGATAATAAAATCATTATCTAAGTACCATAATTTTTTTAGAAATATTTTACAAACCATTTTAATATAAACTCTCCAACAGGAGATTTAATACAGTCATCCGAGATACAATTTAAACAAATACATATTTTTAAAAAGGGAAAAATAAATTTTCCGAAATAACAATTTATAATAATAACACATCACCGGCGGAGCCGTCTCCTCAGGCTCAGCCTCTTCAAAATCTGCATCCAAAAACTACGATGCTAAGATGGCATCGCAGGTAAGTACAACCCAACCAAACCCAAGATAATAAATACATTAATACCACAACAACAACCATGAACAAATTACCATTGCATGAGACTTAAAATCATCTTCCTCAAAGTCAATGAAATAACTACACACGCCAAAATCTCATTTTAGTCCACAATAAAATTCCAATAAAATCATTCATCATTTCTCAGAAAATAATATCCGCAAAACCAATCATACTGAGCGTTACGTATTGCCGTCCCCGATATGATATACACACACACCCAAAATCATAATGGGCGTTACGTATTGCCGTCCCCATTATGATTCACACACACTCATTTCATAGCGGGCGTTACGTATCGCCGTCCCCAATATGAAATGCACACCTAATGACCACAACGGGCGTTACGTATCACCATCCCCGTTATGTCATCCACACACTATCAATCACAATGGGCGTTACGTATCGCCGTCCCCATTATGACTGACACACACACACACGCTGATCATAACGGGCGTTACGTATCACCGTCTCCGTTATGACTCAGCCAAAAACTATTAAAATCCATAAACTCAATAAAAACCCAATTTCCATTTCCAACACATGAATATCTGAAATCATGCAAAAATTCAATTTCCAAATATTTCCATGAGCATGCGCGTAAATACACAATGCAGACAACTATGCACCAAATAGCCAACAATTAATAAATTCCATCAATAATCAAACACAATAACTATTGATGCCAAAAATATATTTAAATCTTAAAACTCGTTTGGAAAGTGCTTATAGCGGTAAAAACGCAATTCTTTGAACAAACGCCAATCCACAGCGTTTGTAGCAGTCACCGATACGTTAAGCTAAAATGCTCGGTTTGATACCAAAATTTAGGGAGATACTCTTTGGAAGGTGGAAAATCTCATGGAGCTAGTGGTGTGGCGGCACAACCACTGGAAGGTGGCGGATTGGGGTCAAAATGGGTGAAAACCCATTTTCGAGTTTGAGATTGTACTGGGAAAGTGAGGTAACGATTGGGGAAACTGAGCTAGGGAGATGACCGGCTGGACAAGGGAAGTCTTTTGGTGGCCGTGGTGAGGCCTACGGTGGCCAGACGGCGGCGCTAGGGTGGCAAACCTGTGTATGGGTATTTGAAATACCTATTTCAGATTGAGTTATTTGGGCTTCCGTGGGTGGTGCCAGAGGTTGGGTTATGCTCGCCGAAGGGTGGGGAGTCTAGTGGTGGTAGTCGGAGGCCAAGGGGTGGCCGGCGGTGACCGGAAAATGCAAGGGAAGTTAAAACACCTATTTCGGGTTTCAGCCCATGGAGGGGAGGTGGGGTGGCCGGAGGTGACACCACCGGTGCCGTTGAACTCGCCGGCATGTGGGGGTGAGGTTGGGCTGGGCGGTGTCGCCTGTGGGTGGCCGACGGCAGCCCTGGGGGAGATGGGAGAACCGGCGAGAGGGAGAGGAGGCAGGGGACTCGCGGGTCTGGGACCGAATTCCGTGAGGAAGAAAAAAAGAAAAGAAAAGAAAAGGAAGAAAAAGAAGAAAAAGGAAAGAAAAGAAAAGGAAAAAGAGAAAAAGAAAAAGACTAACTAGAAAAAAAAAACACAATAAATTAAATAAAAGCTGACTTTAAATACTATAATTTCAATATCAATAAAATAAGATATTTAAAGTCTACTAATAAAAAATAAATTAAACCCAAGTGCAATATTAAAAATAAAACAATAATTAATATAACGAAAGCAGATCAAATAAACTCACATAATAAAATAAAGGTATTAAATTCCAATCATTAAAATAATTAACTCATTAAAATAAATAAGAAAAACAACGTAACTCAATATTAACTAATTAATAGCTCAAATAAATATCTTAAACAAATAAAACATGACTAATAATATTATTAAATACATTAAAATAATTATCACCGAAAATAAAATTACGTTTAAAAATACACATAAATCTGGGATCTCACATTCTCCCCCCCTTAAAAAGAATTTCGTCCCCAAAATTTGCTTGGCTGCAACTAATAAAACTTCAATAACTCACCTACCACACAGCTCAACACTCACTCTAAGTATTAGCACAATCATCTATTTTCCTCAATTACACAATGAATGTTATTGCATCATAACCGTATAGTCTCAAAATAATATTTCATCTTTAAGACTCCTTAGTTAGCCAATCAATCTAAAGTCCACATGTACAAGGACCTTAGCACAATTTCTCAAAATTTTAATATTCACTAATTCTATACAACAATTTGTGTCACCCTAAGTAACTCCCAAGTTTATCTTCCCAACTTAACCATCAATAAACATAATTTACCACACCAAAAGTTAAATCTCTACTTACAAGTACCATTACAAATTTCAAGTCACCACTAATTCCTCACAACCAACGTAAAACTTGAACCTCCAACTACATCGTAATTCATCACGCTTTCGCGCGCACTCTGATAATTCGCTAAATGCATAAAAATTTAAGTCCTCATAAATTATCACCATAGTAAAAATTGGCTCAACATCTATTAACAAGAAATCCTATACCACTCTTCTACATCATAAAATTTTAATATCTCATAATTCTAATTATATCACCATTATAGACACCTAAACTCCAATGTACATCACCCCAAAAATTCTGTCAACTCTACTCAATTTAATTAGTATGGTAACCATGATACCATAATTTTTTCACTCATCTGAACCTTCAATACCCAAGAGAAAGAATACTCTCAAATATTCAAATTTCTATGTGACTTCAAACCACAACTAAATTCCTTAAGATACCTCGACAAATATTGCTAACCGTTAAATTCTCCAAAATTTTATACATTAAATTATCCACTCCAAACAATTCGCCCAGAAGCCTAAAATTTATATCTCTTAAATTTATTTTCATCACATCAATTCAACCTTATCACTTAACAAACAAATTCTCTTAAGTCAAACACAAAACAAGATAAATACTCTCCAAAAATTTACATACATAATTATTACATAACAATTTCTCAGCACCCACAAACAAAAACTACATCAAAACTTCACCAAAGAACAATTGATCATCTACCATCATAAGTATTCTTAAATCAGATTCCATAATAATATGGCAATGGCTAAAAATTTTACACTCACATGAAGAGTCTATCTAAAATACCATTCCAATAATCTCCTAGAAATAAAATTAGAACTTATACACTCAAACACTCAGTGAGACCCAGGTAATAAATACACATAAATAATATAGGAAATATCAACAAAGAAACCCAATTACATAAATACCAATAATTGATCAAAACAAATCCATCTCGCAATTATAAATAATAATATACCCAAACACTAAAGAAAACTCAAGTAATTCACATAATTATTATATAAAAACACAACGAGAAAAAGATCTAATAAACAAATAAGTAAAAGCCATTTATTTAAGAAAACAAGACCAACTCCTTTGGTAAACACAAATCGCCAAAAGCTTTTATTAAATAAAACAAGGAGTTTGAATTAAATTAATAACAACAAATAAAATAACAAATGAAGCTTTGAAATTCTCCACAAAACCCAACTCTAAAAAGATTTATTATAGAAATCTTCAGGACTTAAGATCTTTTAAAAAAAAAGGAACCATAATAAAATAAATTAATTAATTAATTAACAAATAAATACCAACAAGTCGCCAAAGCAAACTCACTCGTCAAAATAAATAGATAAACTTTTAAAATAAAACAAGCGAAAAGGTGGAAAGGTAATAAATTTTAAAACTTACCTCAAATCATATGCTTAAAAAGAAAGCACAACAGCAACTCATTTAAATTTTTGTCTAAATAAATTTCAAACTTTCAGAAATATTTAAAAGACAAAAGCCATAATTTAAAATAAACAAATAATAAACCAAATCCAAAACTATCTTGTAAGAAACCTATGAATTAAAATTAAAATCAAATCCTGATGATAATTGAATAAAAGTTTAAGAAAACAAAATAACCCACAACAAAAGAAATTAATTTTAAAATAAGGAATTCCATAACACAATTATTTAAAATGTCAAATTCAATAAAAAGATTGATTTAAAATAATAATCTAATCCGAAATATCCAAATTCCAATTTAAACAAAACCAAAGGCATATATATAAATTAAATAATTAAATAAATGCTCAACAACTTAACTAAATAAGATCTCCTAACTAAAATCTTAACAACTACCTAATTACAGTATAGAACAATATTAAATTGAAATAAAACAAAGCAACCCAACCAATCAGAACTAAGTTAATTATGAAAATAAATAAACAACATACACATTAAAATAAAAAGGACAACACAACAAAATAAACATCGATAATCTTACCATATAAATTAGTAGGAAAACTTAGAGGACAATTAAAGTGATAGAATAAAATAAAATAACCAAATCATAAAACAAATAATTTTTTTTTTTTTAAACCACAAATTTTTCTGGTACTGTCCCTAGGTAATGTGCGGATTTACTCTAGAGTCGAACTACTCTGATACCACCTGTGACACCCGCAAATTTCCTTTAAAATAAACACGGGAATCGAGGTGTCGGGATGTTGACAACACGGGTCACACATCCCAACAACAAGTGCCAAATGTATGTGCACACGTGACATACATAAAATATAAGTCGCAGCGGATAATAAAATCATTATCTAAGTACCATAATTTTTTTAGAAATGTTTTACAAACCATTTTAATATAAACTCTCCAACAGGAGATTTAATACAGTCATCCGAGATATAATTTAAACAAATAAATATTTTTAAAAAGGGAAAAATAAATTTCTCGAAATAACAATTTATAATAATAACACATCACCGGCGGAGCCGTCTCCTCAGGCTCAACCTCTTCAAAATCTGCATAAAAAAACTACGACGCCAAGATGGCATCGCAAGTAAGTACAACCCAACAAACTCAAGATAATAAATACATTAATGACACAACAATAACCATGAACAAATTACCATATGCATGGGGCTTAAAATCATCTTTCTCAAAGTCAATGAAATAACCATACACGCCAAAATCCCATTTTAGTCCACAATAAAAATCAAATAAAATCATTCATCATTTCTCAGAAAATAATATCCACAAAACCAATCATACCGAGCGTTACGTATCGCCGTCCCCGATATGATATACACACACCTGAAATCATAATGGGCGTTACGTATCTCCGTCCCTATTATGATTCACATACACTCATTTCATAGCGGGTGTTACGTATCGCCGTCCCTATTATAACTGACACACACACACGCTGGTCACAACGGGCGTTACGTATTGCCATCCCGGTTATGACTCAGCCAAAAACCATTAAAATCCATAAACTCAATAAAAACCCAATTTCCATTTCCAACACATGAATATCCGAAATCATGCAAAAATCCAATTTCCAAATATTTCCATGAGCATGTGCGTAAATACACAATGCAAACAACCATGCACCAAATAGCCAACAATTAATAAATTCCAACAATAATCAAACACAATAACTATTGATGCCAAAAATATATTTAAATCTTAAAACTTGTTTGGAAAGTATTTACAGCAGTAAAAACGCAATTCTTTGAACAAACGCCAATCCACAGCGTTCGTAGCAGTCACCAATACGTTAGACTAAAATGCTCGGTTTGACACCAAAATTTAGGGAGATACTCTTTGGAAGGTGGGGAATCTCATGGAGGTGGTGGTGTGGCGGCACAACCACCGAAAGTTGGCGGATCGGGGTCAAAATGGGTAAAAACCCATTTTCGGGTTTGAGGTTGTACCGGGAAGGTGAGGCAACGATTGGGGAAACTGAGCTAGAGAGATGACCGGCTGGACAAGGGAAGTCTTTTGGTAGCGGTGGTGAGGCCTACGGTGGCCGGACGGCGGCGCTAGGGTGGCAAACCTGTGTATGAGTATTTGAAATAACCATTTCGGATTGGGTTATTTGGGCTGCCGTGGGTGGTGCCGGAGGTTGGGTTATGTTCGCCGGAGGGTGGGAAGTCTAGTGGTGGTGGTTGGAGGCCAAGGGGTGGCTAGCAGTAGCCGAAAAATGCAAGGGAAGTTAAAACACCCATTTCTTGTTTCAGCCCATGGAGGGGATGTGGGGTGGCCAAAGGTGACACCACCGGTGTCGTTGAACTCACCGGCATGTGGGGATGAGGTTGGGCTGGGCGGTGTCGCCGGTGGGTGGCCAACGGCGGCCCTGGGGGAGATGGGAGAACTGGCGAGAGGGAGAGGAGGCAGGGGACTCGCGGGTCTGGGACCAAATTCCGTGAGGAAGAAAAGAAAAGAAAAGAAAAGGAAGAAAAAGGAAAGAAAAGAAAAGGAAAAAGAGAAAAAGAAAAAAACTAACTAGAAAAAAAAAACACAATAAATTAAATAAAAGCTGACTTTAAATACTATAATTTCAATATCAATAAAATAAGATATTTAAAGCCCACTAATAAAAAATAAATTAAACCCAAGCGCAATATTAAAAATAAAACAATAATTAATATAATGAAAGCAGATCAAATAAACTCACATAATAAAATAAAAGAATTAAATTTCAATCATTAAAATAATTAACTCATTAAAATAAATAAGAAAAACAACGTAACTCAATATTAACTAATTAATAGCTCAAATAAAACATGACTAATAATATTATTGAATACATTAAAATAATTAACACCGAGAATAAAATTACGTGTAAAAATACACATAAATCTGGGATCTCACATTTTTCCTCCCTCAACTTACCTTTATATATAGTATTTGCTGTCAATGCCATTGACTAATTTGTAAAAGAGTACTAGAAGATCCTGGTATCCACTTATATATGATCAAGTTTATTTTCTACGGATTTTCTTTAATGTATTTTTTTTCTTGGTTTGGAAATATGAAAAGAGTACATCGTTCTGCCATGCATGCATGTAGAGAGTATTCTGAGGTCAGTATTTTATGGTGTTTGTAATCTACTCACATTGGCATTGTCATCTTAAGCAAAATACATTAACAATAATGATGAACTAAAGAATTAATTGTTCCCCCATCCATTTAAAAAAAAAAAAAAAATTCCTGCATTCTGTTTTTAGAGTGTTGCAAAAATGCGTCATTGATGGTGATCAAAAGTTCATATCCACGATTTAAGTACTTGCTTAAAGAGCTTTGCTACACATAAGCCCAAACTCCACACACCATACATTTTTTTAATTTTATACAAATTTTTTCTGAATTGTTTTTTTCTAAAATAATTGAATTCTCTACTCATTATTGATAAACTAGATATGTTTTAAAAGAAAGAAAATCAAAAAAATAAAAAAAAAACATATGGTGTGTGGTGTGTAGGCTTATATATAGACTTCTTCTTGCTTAAAAAGTCATTTTTTTTTAATTTACATTAATTGACTCTGAGATTCAAATCTAGGTTAGTTCTTGTTGCCCAGATGACTAACACAAGATGGGGGGTGAATTGAGTTGTATTTAAAAAAAATAACAATTACAAATCAAATATACAATATAAAATATAAACAAAATATGAAACAGCAATAAATATAAAAAGTAAGGGTAAGAGAGAAGCAAACTCAGTATGTTAACGAGGTTCGGCCCCACTGCCTACGTCCTCGTCTCAAGTTACCCATTGAGGATCCCCGAACTCACTATTCAATCTCCTTCAGGTGGAGATAGAAACCTATTACACTTTTGAACAACACCGCTACAAAAGATCTGTGTAGAACACCCTCTACACTTACAATCACTTTACACGTGGTGATTCAACTATTCCCTGTGTAGAATACTTTCTACACGCACAAGGGTTATACACACCCTTTTACTGATACAAGAATTGATAGTGGGTAGGTTATCAGAAAACACTCCTCAATGAGTGAAATTAGAACAATACAGCGCAAACTATATCTCTCAAAATGAACAAGGGTTAAGGCTCAATGCTTAGAGAAGAGAGAATGAAAGTTTTAAATGAATGTTGTATGCTCTTGGTGTTGTTAATGTGAAGCTCTCAAATGATCTATTTATAGGCATATGAGACTTCATATTCAAATTTAAAAAGATTCACATATCAAAGGCATCATCATTCACTCTTCAAAAATTTCAAACCTAATCTTTTTACTTTTTGCACATGACAAAAGAAGTACACTTTACTTTTCAAAAATTTCAAACCTAATCTTTTACTTTTTGCATATGACAAAAGGAGCACACTTTATTTTTCAAAATTTTCAAACAAAGACATTTACCTTTTGCATAAGTCAAGAAAAGCATCCATCACTTTTGAAAATATTCAAATAAAACATGCACATGTGAAAGATGACAATCAATCATCTTAATATTTTCAAAGTTCAAACCTTTAATCATGTTATGCACATGTCAAAGATGACAATCAATCATCTTTCAAAATTTTTAAATTTAATTTTCAAAATATTCATGCACATGTAGAAAATGTATTTTAATGCTTTATGATAAAATATTAATTTTGATCCTTAATCCTAATTTCAAATTTTTAAGAGATTTACAACATTACTCTATGACTTTAATGTGAACTTATTTCCTTCTTGCTCATACTTGATTCCTTGATGTGCTTGATTCTATTGTGTGGACAACTTGAGCTTGAGACTCCTTTATTCTTTGAATTCATTTGTTATCATCAAAATCCTTGTGTAGATTTATAATTACACGAAACTTGAAACCTTGGGTTCAACAGTTCTTTATATAAATATATATATATATATATATATATATATATTATAGCTCCTTCCAACCTATTACAACTGTTCGTGATTTTTTTGGAATGAGTTTTATGACAAGTTAACATTTCTCATAAGTTATACCTGAAACATTTGAAAAAAACAAAAGGCATATTGTTTTGATAGATTTTATCTTCATGAATATAGCAAAACCCTCAATAGTTCATTTGCTCAATATTTATCCTTGCAATTATAGAGAAGTGGCTTATCTTTTTTAGGGACTTAACATGTGGTTTATTTGTTGTGCATTTTTATATTTTAATTGTTCAAATTTGGTGGCTTCTTTTCATTAGGGCAGGTGTCTTCTACATAACCTTCATTTGAAGTTGAACGTCAGAACTAGGAGAATGTTTTTGTTTTTATTTTCTTTTATTGGAAAAAGCTACTGATTTTTTTATTTGTAATATTTCTTGTTGCATTTCCGTATTTTTAGAAGTTGCTATATTATTTTCCATGCATACATTTTTTCAGAATTGTATATTTTGTTAGAGATGCTTCTATATATCATCCACTATTTGCATCCGCAATGTTGGATATCTTTTTTTGGTCCTATCTTAAATATATTAATGCATTTTGTTGAATCCAAGATTTTAAGTCTCATATTTACGTATAGATTTTGATAACAAATAAATTCAAGACTCAAGTTCAACTTATCTACGTATAAAAGGAGTTAAGCACATCAAAAAATCAAGTATGAGCAAGAAGAAGAACACGTTTACAAATAAAATTGGATTAAGACTTAAAATCAAGTATGAGCAAGAAATCTTAATTTTGTACATCTCTTAAAATTTGAAATTGAATTAAGACTCAAAATTAATATTTTCTTATAAAGTATCAAATTGCATTTTTTATATTTGCATAACATTATTAAAATGTTTAATTTTGAATTTTTTTTTTCCACATATGCATAAAGATTTGAATTTGTAAGATAATTAATTGTCATTTTTGATATGTACATTTTTGTTTGAAAATCTTGAAGAGTGGTTGTGTGTGCTTTTGACAAATGCAAAAGATAGATGATTTTGTTTGAAAATCTTGAAGGGTGGTTGTGTGTTTTTTAACAAATACAAAAGATAGATGATTTTGTTTGAAAATCTTGAAGGGTGGTTGCGTGTTTTTTTGACATATGCAAAAAGAAGATAAAGAAGATTATTTGGTTTGAAAAATAAATAATGCACATTTTGTCATGTATGAAAAGTAAAAGATTTGATTTGATTTTTTTGAAAAATGAATGGAGTTGTCTTTGACAAATATAAAAAGGAGATATTTTTATTTGAATCTTTTGAAAAGTAAATAGTGCTCTTATTTGACATGTGAACATTTTCAAATTTGAATATGAAGACTCATTTACCTATAAAAAGGTCACTTGAGTTTTGCAAAAATCACAACAAGAGCTTACACATCAATTGCTAAGTTTTGCATCATTCTTTCAAAGCTATCATTCTCTATTCTCTAAGTTTAGTGCCTTAATCCTTATTCATTTTGAGAAATATATATGTTGTGCTGTATTGTTCTTATTTCACTCATTGAGGAGTGTACTCTGATAATCTATCCATTATCAACTCATATATTTGTAAGAGAGTGTGTATAAGCCTTGTGTGTATAGAAGGTGTTCTACACAGGGAATAATTGAATCACCAAGTGTGAAGTGATTGCAAGTGTAGAGGATGTTCTACACGAAGTCTTTGTGGCGATGTTGCTCAAAGGTGTAATAGGTTTCTATCTCCACCTGAAAGAGATTGAATAATGAATTTATGATTCTCAAGTGGTAGTTTGAGGCGAAAATGTAGGCAGTGGGGTTAAATCTCGTTAAAATACTGAGTTTGCTTCTTCTTACCCTTACTCTTTATATTTCGTGTTGCTTCATATTTTGTTTATAATTTATATTGTGTGTTTGGTTTATAATTGTTAATTTTTAATATAACTCAATTCACCCCCCTCTTGTGTTAGTCATCTGAGTAACACATTTCAATTTTGTTATCTGTAAGCTATGCATGAAATTACATGCAGGTATTGTTTCCTGGCCTACATGCACTCAAATTACAAATCATAATAGGAAAATCACAAGTTTCATTGCTGGTAGAATATTGTATCTTTAAAGAAATGGTCAAGTAAGTGATATATCTCCACATATTTTACTTTTAGATCTGTTTACATCTGTTTAGGGATATTTATAATTTTCTTGTTAAATATATAAAACTTTTTAACTAGTTTATGAGCTGGAGTAGTTATCTTCTTTCATAGAGAAACTATATATGCATGAGGCATGATGAGATCTTGCATGGCCTCTCGGTGTTGCAGATAAAGTTCCATTTTGTTTTTTTGCATACAAAACTAATGATGACAAAACTAGTGTAATGTATAAATTGGATGTTTATATACCAGGTTATCTTACAATCTTATAGATAACAAAATTGGTTGTTTATATACCAGGTAATTTAAGATGTTTAGCTTGTAGCTGGAAGGGAGTTTCCTCTTTTATTTTCCCAAGGCATCAAGTTGGGCAAACAATGAAACAAACTTGGCTAATGGGTATATAGAAATTGTATCTGTTTTATAATGTAATATATATATATATATATATGTATATATATGTGTTCAGTTCATAATAAGTATGTAGTGAATTGTATTATCTCTGCTATCCAAGTATGGTTTTGCTAGATTTTGCTCAGTATAATAGTTATACTGTTATCCAAACTTTGTTATATTTTGGTTTCAGGTGATTTTGAAAGGATGGTGTTAACTGTAAATAGTGCGATTCTCCTTTATTTATTCATTTAGGGAAGAAGTGTTTTGTTTTATAATTGAACTTATTAGAGCATATTTTGATTATATTTATTTTTAATTTTGATCTCTAGAAATCTTATTGGTAGCCATTCTAGTGAGCATGTTTTATAATTGAATTTTCCAATAAGCATGTTTTGTAATGATTTTTATATCCTTTATCACCTTTATCTTTCTTTTTATGTTGATTTCTATGTTCTTTGCTTTGTTCTTTTAATTCTCTCTAATCCAATACTATCTGAGGGTTGCATGTTTAGTGTAAGGCTGTGATGATGGTTAATTTGTGTTTTGGGGCTAATGTAGTGGGTACTGTATTCTATTATGTTGATTCCTTAATCTTGACTGTAATTGCTATAAAAAAAAAGTAGAAGATTGATTTCTTTGAGTTCAGAATGTATCTTTTGCAATCTCAGAATGAGTTGTATAGCTATAAATTAATTTTTTGGAGGTTGTATCACATTTTACAGACATATTTGTATGCTAATTTTAATGTGGTATTGCAGGGATCTTGGAAATGCAGCTTGGCCTACTCAGTGAGCTATAGTATTTGTATGTTATTCTTGGTTGCTTTAAAATCATTTAACAGTTTTTGTCATTTGAAATGTTATTAATATATCTAAAATACCGAAACACATTACTTAAAAAATATATAGTGACGAGAAACTTTCTTTGGTTAGTAAATGGGTAATTTAGATTAATTTTTGGTTTTACCTCATTAATTAGTTAGTGTTTGATTAGTCACCTTACTTTACAATTTGATGTTTAGTTAGTTCGGATTTAATGTTTAATGTGCTGTTAATTAAATTGGTTTGGTAAGTTGTTTTTGGTCGAAGTGAATTAATAAGCTATTAGTTAATGTTTATTAAATTGGTTTAGTTAGTTAATGTGCTGTTAACAATTAGATTTACCATCCATTATTTTGTGTAGATTAATGTTAGATGGGAAATAAACATATAGAGTTACTCACTATCTTGTTGTACATCTTGTATGCAGCTTCAGTTTCCATTAATATAGAGAAACAATATTGTAATTGGTCCACCTATATTGATGTTCGAGATCCAAGAGATTGTTGTTGTGGACTGGTGCTAAGTCTATCTTTCACGTGCCCACTAAGGGATGAATGTAGATAGTTTTTCCTAATTTGGATGTAATAGGGGTCAATAGCACAAAATAGTGCCTATTGTATTGTCATTGATGTAATAACTGTAATGCAAGGAATATAAATGGTGGAGATATCATATTTTATATACAAAAAGACAACTCTATTTTGCGACAGAAGGCTACATAAGGAAATGATTATTCGTAATGACTTAGGTACATAAGATTTAATTCAATCACATGCACAAAGGAAATAGTTTAGATTATAACCACCAAATGACTTCATTCCAAAAAACTTAAGATAATGTAAATTTTTGGTGGTTTATCACTACAACAATATTGCCCTTTGCCAGCAAATTAATTAAGTTGGAATAGCCCATAAAACCGCCTGAATACATTCCTCTCAACAATTATTCATCCATCGCACAATGGACGCCATTGAATTGTCTAATTTAGACAAAATCAGCTACTTCAAAAATTAGCCATGAATAACATAGTAAATCTGGCCAATTAAGTGGATGGAAATTACACATACTTCTCGCTATGATATCCTACAATTGTTAATAACTATTGTGACGCTCCCAAATTTCCCTTAAAATAAACACGGGAATCGAGACATCGGATGATGACAACACGGGTCACACATCCCAACGACAAGCGTCAAACGTATATACACACGTGACATATATAAATAAAAGTCGCAGCGGATAAATTAGGTCAATAACTAAGTACCAGAATTTTAACCATTTTAATATAAACTCTCCAACAGGAGATTTAATACAGTCATCCGAAATACAAATTAAACAAATACATATTTTTAAAAGGGGAAAATAAATTTCTCGAGATAACAATTTTATAACAATAATACATCACCAGCGGAGCCGTCTGCTCAGGCTCAACCTCTTCATAATCTGCATCCAAAAACTACGACGCCAAGATGGCGTCGCAGGTAAGTACAACCCAACCAAACCAAAAGACAGAAATATACTTATGCAACAACAAAACTCATGAACACGACTCCAAATGCATGAATCTCAAAAGAACATCTTTCTCAAAACAAATAAGATAAACACATGCCAAAATCTCATTTTAATCATAATAAAACTCCAATAAAAACCATCCATCATTTCTCAGAAAATAATATCCGCAAAATCAATCATACCGGGCGTTACGTATCGTCATCCCCGATATAATAAACACACACACCCGAAATCATAATGGGCGTTACGTATCGCCGTCCCCATTATGATTCACACACACTCATTTCATAGCGGGTGTAACGTATCGCCATCCCTGATATGAAATGCACACCTAATGACCATAACGGGCGTTACGTATCGCTGTCCCCGTTATGTCATCCACACACTATCAATCACAATGAGCGTTACGTATCGCCGTCCCCATTATGACTAACACACACAATGACCATAATGGGCGTCACGTATCGCCGTCCTCATTATATCATCCACACACATACGCTGATCACAACGAGCGTTACGTATCGCCGTCCCCGTTATGACTCAGCCAAAAACTATTAAAATCCATAAACTTAATAAAAATCCAATTTCCATTTTCAACACATAAATATCCGAAATCATGCAAAAATTCAATTTCCAAATATTTCCACGAGTATGCGCGTAAATACACAATGCAGACAACCATACACCAAATATCTAACAATTAATAAATTCTAACAATAATCAAACAGAATAACTGTTGATACCAAAAATATATTTAAATCTTAAAGTTTATTTGAAAAATACTTACAGCGGTTAAAATGTAAATCCTTTGAGCGAACGTTATTCCACTGCATTCGTAACGGTCACTTGTACGTTAGGTTAAAGTGCTCGGTTTGACACCAAAATTTAGGGAGATACTCTTTGGAAGGTGGGGAATCTTATAGAGGTAGTGGTGTGGCGGCACAACCATCGGAAGGTGGCGGATCGGGCTCAAAATGGGTGAAAACCCATTTTCGGGTTTAGGGTTGTACCAGGAAGGTGGGGCCACGAATCAAGGAGCTGATCTAGGGGGTCGCCGGAGCAAGGGGAACTTGTTGGTGGCGGCGGTGAGACGATGTGGTGGCCGGTGGTGGCGCTAGGGTGGCAAACCCGTGTATGGGTATTTGAAATACCCATTTCGGGTTGGGGAATTTGGGCTGCCGTGGGTGGTGCCGGCAGTTGGGGGTGATACCGGAGGTCACTGGGAGGTGGTGGAAGTGGCCAGTACAGCTGGGTGGCCGGCGGTGGTCGAAAAGCAAGCGAATGGGTATCACAACACCCATTCAGGTTTTAGGCCGTGTAGGGGAGGTGAGGAGCCGGCCGGAGCTTGGGTTGCTGGTGGTGGGTCGCCGGTGGATGGCGGTTCAGATGGAGTAGGCGGTGTCGTCGGTGGTGGCTGACGATGGCTGAGCTGGGCTAGGTTGCTAAACGGGAAACTGGGGAGGGTTGGTCGCGCGGCTGAGGGGAGAGGGAAATAAGGAAGAAAGAAAGAAAAGAAAAGAAAAAGAAGAAAAAGAAAAGAAAAGAAAAAGGAAAAGAGAAAAATAAGAAAAAAATAAGAAAAATAAGACTAACTAGAAAAAAAACACAATAAATTAAATAAAAGCTGACTTTAAATACTATAATTTCAATATCAATAAAATAAAATATTTAAAGTCCACCAATATAAATAAATTAAACCCAAGCACAATATTAAAAATAAAACAATAATTAATATAACGAAAGCAGATCAAATAATCTCACATAATAAAATAAAGGAATTAAATTCTAATCATTAAAATAATTAACTCATTAAAATAAATAAGAAAAGCAACGTAACTCAATATTAACTAATTAATAGCTCAAATAAATATTTTAAACAAATAAAACATGACTAACAATATTATTAAAATAAATTAAAATAATTAATACTGAGAACCAAATAACGTGTAAAAATACACGTAAATTTGGGATCTCACAACTATAATTGGAAAAGTATTATTCTCGTTGGTACCTTCCGTTGCTTTAACTCCCAATAAGTTGCTACACAACATGCAATAGCAACGAATTCTATTTTATTCCAGAGATTGTTACCTTAAAATGGTCTGAATCCATTAATGACAGCAAATTCATGGCCTATGTTCCATCAAATTAATTTTCTCTATGAATTTTTTTTTTTTTTTGCTTATTATAATTATTTTTTCGGTTTTCAGGTATGAACATGCATGGTTCGATTTAATTGTAATTGTGACTTGTATGTTCACCAAACTTGTCCAGATTGATACCCAATTCACACCTTAATTGTGAAACAATTTCTTCCTATAAATATTATAAATTACTTGAGCTATAATCAACCTGATATTAATTCACTAATTGCACATTTCTAGCACCTAAACATCCGTGTGTGTACATTCAAATTCTGAAACTCTCACCAATTGCATGTGTAGAGATCATACCAGTAGCAATTATAAACTAGATTAGTATTTGAAAAATACCCATATAATTGAAATGGATCTCACAACCAAGTTGGAATTCTACCCATTTTTTGCTACATCTCATATAATACATGTAGCTACACACATCAATTTGCCATGCAAAATAACCATTCATTCATTAGTTACTACAACATTAAGTTAGAATACCTAGACAACACGTTGCAAAATTTGGCTGGTTTGGGGCATAACTGCCCAGCTTGAGAGATTACAATCCATCACCATAATTAAAATAATTACTGGAGTACAAGCCACTATATATACAATGGTGCATTCATGTAATTTATTGTTTTGGAAGAGAGGAAAGACTGATTTCTTACACATTGACTCCTAACTAAAATAAGTATGTTTAGGTACAAAGTTGAACTAGCCTATGGAGATTCAATCTAAAAGACAAGAATAGGAGTCCATACTCGTTGTGTTGACTCCATATATTTTCCCCCGGAGTTGATAGAATATTTATTACAACAGTATAACAGAAATTATTCATGGGCTAACCTGCACTACCCCACAATCTGGAAATATTAACTCCAACCACTTGCATTCCAATAGAGCAATATTTAACATCAGTGGCAGTATACTATATTAGCCAATTAATCTTTATAAATGCTAGATGAGTCATTCAATTTCAGCCTTTAAATTATCAACAATTTAAATACATATACAAGTATAAACTACCCTAACGATACGTGTCTTCCTACCCACTAGCCAGTAAATCCAAGGGGAGAGTGCAATCCTGGCTGTATATTGCTAATTACGGGTTGTCTCCAATCTTTCCCCTTGTATTTGCCAAAAACTACAAGGGGGAAGTTACATGGTATGCTAGTATCATGTAACATATGTTCTAACAATTATACATACACTAAATTCTATTATATTTAAATATAGTAGTATGACAATTTAAAACTTCTCCACAAACTCTTCCTCTATGATGATCAAATCAAAGTAACAACCTTGTTCACGTACTATGCTATTTTCAGAAAAGCCCATTGTCAGGTATATACTACTGTACCTAATGGCATCTATGGTGTGGTTTTGTGTTCCTCTTAGTTTACATAATGGTCAAAGACACAAAAGGTACTATGTATATATATTGCCAATATTCCAATCTGCATGCTTTAGCCAGTTATTCACTGGAAATTCATTACCCATGCCTCCAACACATGTTGACTATAAATTAGGTGGAAATTCAAAATCAACTCATTTTGATCCTTAACCACATTGGAAATATCTTGCAGCTGAATTTATATACTAGACACTTAGTTTAAAAAACACTAAAGCCTTTACTGCTTTTTGTTATCACTTAAAGTACATGGTTATGGTACATATATATCTCTATCATCGTGTGTTCACACAAACTAGTACTTGGCGCCCTATTCCTGTAAATCTAGTTATCACATCTCTGACATGTATTTTAAACTAACTCAAATGTGATTTTTTTTACTACAATGCAAGGCATTTTTGCATTTTTAATGTTTACACAATTAGTTTGCATTTTATTATGCACCTACGCTAGTAAAATTTCCCTAAAACTAACACTTTAATTAATTGAATGCACAAAAGTAACCATGAGGATTATGCAATTGAACAAAAAAAAAAACCTATTATGCAAACCTTTTAACTTGAAGCACAGACAGTCCCACAATGTATTATAGTTTAAAATGAATTATTACCTTGTCAATAGCATATGGCATGCAAGATCTCGAATCCTATCACGCAGATGCATCCAACTTTTATCCATCTAAAAAATGGATGAGCCACAAAATTAGTCAGCTCAGGGATCCCAAAAACACTTGAACCAATTAGGCCATCCAATAAATGGCATATAGGATGATGCTTTAGAAAAAAAATTGGGGATGTACTAAAAAAATGGATGAACCACAAAATCAGTCAACTCGAGGATCACAAAAATGTTTGAACCAATTAGGCCATCCAATAAATGGCCTATGGGATGATGCTTTGGAAAAACAATTGGGGGTGTACTAAAATTTCTCATGAGCCAGGCAGTGTGCACATACTAAAACATAACAGGGCCATTCCTATGCTAAAACAGATACTAATTATACCTCTAGTACATGAATAATGAACATGCAGGTATCAATATGTAGATCAAATATTTTATTTCATGTAATTAGGATCCCCTATTATGTTTGAATATAACTATAAGAAATTCTCACAAAAAAATTAAATTCTACAAGTAACATGCAGAATTTAAAAGGTCTCTATACATAATATACACATACGCACATGCATATATACACACACATAAAGGAAGATATAATTCTCACATATTCAAATAACACATATAAGCCGTGTAGTCAGTATTATGGTTCAGATAAATATGTTATCTTTGGTTCACTAGAAGAAAGGTAAGTGAATATTGAAGTCACAAACTGAGTAAGTCTTTACTCATATTTGTATACAACGTGAACCAGTCTGAGACTAAAATTAATAAAGTTAATAGTACTGGACACTTAGGTTAGTGAAAGTTCATAATCGAAACTAATTGTCAGCTAAACAGAAGACAGATATTGTTGTCTGTAATGACAGCAATCCACTAAGTAAAGGATTTGCTAAATGCATTTTTAATCAACCATGAGTCAAAGGTCAGCACATGGAATTTTTGTCAATGCTAGCTAGGGAAACATCCATTGATGAAAGGGAGGATTAATGTGGCAGCAAACATACCCTAGGAGAAAAAAGTAGTGAACCTGAAAATACAATCAAGAAAAATCATATTGGAATGTGAAAGACAATATCGCCCTGTAATTAGGGTTGTTCATTACCCATGCCTGTGTTACTACCATAGTACATAAATTAGCAGCACGCATGTACCTGAAAGTCAGAAGCGATCATGGCATATCATTAAGATATAGGCCATTTTCAGTACTTGTTGGGGGAAAAGCTAAGTGCAATTTTGTAATAAAATAAATTAATACTTGTGCACTACCCAAAAGGACATGAAGTGAAATTCCCCCTCAAGTAGAGGCAAAGGGAACATGGAACGGGATATGGGTTGGGTGCTTATATAGCAAGTACAGAAATACCGATAATTAAACCTGAATGGCAAATTGAAGTAGCACTACGTACCAATTGGATTGAAACACCTAAAGAGATGTCTAAAACCTCCTGAATTTATATTTTTACAAAAGTACATAGTAAATGATATGACAGGAGTGTATTATGAATTTATATTAAGGCAATGACAAGAGTGTATTATCCACAATATATTATGTGACGCCCCCAAATTCCCTTTAAAAATAATACGGGAATCGAGGCGTCGGGATGACAACACGGGTCACACATCCCAATGACAAGTGTCAAATGTGTGTGCACACGTGACATACTTAAAATATAGGTCGCAGCGGATAATAAATTATTATCTAAGTACCAGAATTTTTATAAATGTTTTTACAAACCAATTTAATATAAACTCTCCAATAGAAGATTTAATACAGTCATCCGAGATACAAATTAAACAAATACATATTTATAAAAAGGAAAAAAATAAATTTTCCAAGATAACAATTAATATTAATATCACCTTAACGGCAAAGCCGTCTCCTCAGGCTCAGCCTCTTCATAATCTATATCCAAAAAACTACGACGCCAAGATGGCATCGCAGGTAAGTACAACCCAATCAAACTAAAAGACAGAAATATATTAATGTCACAACAACAACCATGAACAAATTACCATATGCGTGAGGCTTAAAATCATCTTCCTCAAAGTCAATGAAATAACCACACACGCCAAAATCACATTTTAGTCCAAATAAAACTCCAATAAAATCACCTATCATTTCTCATAAAATAACATCCTCAAAACCAATCATACCAGGCGTTACGTATCGCCGTCCCCGATATGATTTACACAAAACACCAATCATAATGGGCATTACATATCGCCGTCTCCATTACAATTCACACACACTCATTTCATACCGGGCGTTACGTATCGCCGTCCCCGATATAAAATGCACACCCAATGACCATAATGGGCGTTACATATCGCCATCCCCATTATGTCATCCACACACACACGCTGATCACAACAGGCGTTACGTATCGTCGTCCCTATTATGACTCAGCCTAAAACCATTAAAATCCATTAAACTCAATTTAAATCCCAGTTTCCAATTCCAACACATGAATACCCGAAATCATGCAAAAATCCACTTTCCAAATATTTTCATGAACATGCGCGTAAATACACAATGTAGACAACCATGCAGCAATTATCCAACATTTAATTAATCCAATCAACCAACAAATACCAACATCAACCAACACATAGCAATAATAATCAAACACAATAACTGTTGATGCCAAAAATATATTTAAATCTTAAAACTCGTTTGGAAAGTACTTACAGCTGTAAAAACGTAAATCCTTGAACAACGCCAATCTGCAGCATTCGTAGCGGTTACATGTACGTTAGGCTAAAATACTCAGTTTGACACCAAAATTTAGGGAGATACTCTTTGAAGGGTGGGGAATCTCATGGAGGTGGTGGTGTGGTGGCACAACCACCAGAAGGTGGCGGATCGGGGTCAAAATGGGTGAAAACCCATTTTTGGGTTTGGGGTTGTACTGGGAAGGTGAGGCGACGGTTGGGGAAACTAAGCTAAGGGGATGACCGGCTGGGCGAGGGGAGTCTTTTGGTGGCGGTGGTGAGGCCTACGATGGCCGGACGGCGGCGCGGCGAAGATCAACCCGTTTAAGACCCATTTCGGGTGGAGGAGGTAACTGGCAGCGATGGGTGGCTACCGATGGTGGGTTATGCTCGCCGGAGGGTGGGGAGTCTAGAGGTGGTGGTCAGAGGCCAAGTGGTGGTCAGAGGCCAAAGGGTGGCCGGCGGTGGCCGAAAAATACAAGAGAAGAAAAAATACCCATTTCAGGTTTAAGCCTCACGCGCCGGCTAGGGGGTTGCCGGAGGTGCACCATCGGTGCAGATAGACTCGCCGGCAGGTAAGGGTGCCGGCGGTATGGGCTGTGACGGGCGGTGGGCGGCAGTGGAAGGCTGGGCTGCCTAAGGCCGAACGGCCAAACAGGGGAGGGGGAGAAGGAATCGTGCGGGCTGGGGGGGAAATGCAGGGGAAGAAAGGGAAAAAAGAAAAGAAAAAGAAAAGAAAAAAGAGAAAAAGAAAAAGAAGAAAAAAATGATCCAACTAGAAAAACATAATAAATTAAATAAAAGCTGGCTTTAAATACTATAATTTCAATATTAATAAAATAAGATATTTAAAGCCCATCAATAGAAATAAATTAAATCCAAGCGCAATATTAAAAATAAAACAATAATTAATATAACGAAAGCAGATCAAATAAACTTACATAATAAAATAAAGGAATTAAATTTGAATCATTAAATTAATTAACTCACATTAAAATAAATAAGAAAAACAACGTAACTCAATATTAAGTAATTAATAGCTCAAATAAATATCTTAAATAAATAAAATACGACTAATAATATTATTAAAATAAATTAAAATAATTAATACCGAGAATTAAATAACGTGTAAATATACACGTAAATCTGGGATCTCACATATTATTTGTAAACCTTGGTGATCAACTTCAGTGCCTTCATCTCTTATTTACTAATTAATTGGCACCAAACTCATGTCAAAAACATCCTACTAATTTAATTACTATTAGGTGCTTTTTTTGTTTTCCTTCATAGCAGGACATGAAGACAACTTGTGCATGATTATGTGGTATGGGTGATATGTGGGTTTCACATGAGCAGACACATGCTAGCTAGATAGGAACATAAAACACCTGAACTCATATTAAAAAAAGTTTAACATGTGGGTTTCACACAATCTTAGTGCCACGCTGAATTGGCATGGTAGGAAAATTATATATATATATATATAGTAGATTGCTTCTATATATAATTGATCATTTTATGGTGATTGAGAAAATTAATTAAGCAGTCATATTCTGCAAAACTGAAATTTCTCAAATGTTAACAAAACCACACAATGCATGAATTTGGGGACTGCTTCAACACAGCCCAAATGACATAAATCCGTGAAATTTATCAATCTGTTTTATACCAGAACACGAGCCAAAAGTAGATATAAATCACAAAACCTAAAATCTTAGAAATCGAATGAAACAAATGCAAGTATGTAATGATAACTTCTGAAACTACTGTCTTAGAAACAATAAAATGAGGTATTTAAGTTGGGGAAGATAACCCAGATGATAGCAAAATCAGATTTTGAATATAAAAATTGTTGAGACTCAAACAAACCTGCGTGCTACCAGTTGGCGGCCGAATTAGGATAGAAAATCCCCACGATTTCTACAGGAATCAGGAATGGATAGTGGAGGAGATTGATAAGAAGGCGTATCCTCCAAAAAGGCTGCAAATATTCAGATTAGGTCTTACTAGATCTGTCAAAAGGGGACAACAATTTATCAATAAAACTGGGCTTGCACCAACGCCCAAGATGGAGATATGCCTCAAGGGAAGATGAGGCATAATACCTGTTTAAACTTATTCACCTGCAATAAAATCCAGTGGAGGAGTGTTCGATCCGTCAAGTCTGTGGATGAGGCAACGCCGTATCGGGGGGATTACAGCCACGCAATGGCTCGCAGTTTCATCTTAGTGATAAAGAAGTTGAAGAAGATGAAGAAGGTGAAGATGGAAGTGGATTTTGGGGAAGGGGATTTTGGGGATTTCGGGGAGAGAAGATAAATAAGGTAGAGAACAAATGTGGGTTTTATCGAGATTCTATTGAAATCTGTTGAATATTGATGTTAATTAGGAAATTTGGTGTGAATTGGCACCTTATCGAGACATTTCACGAGCTGCTATTACAACATCTCAAATATCGATGAATGGGAGCAACGCATTATGTTAGGATACAATTACGACAGAAAAAATCGTCTCAATAACACTCAAGTCGTTGCTAAAGAGATAGAAATAAGTCACAGTTGAGTTCGGCTTTTAATCTAGACGAAAACCAACAACGATATTCAATTGGACGCGTCAGCTACTCATTAGCGACATAAAATTTTGTGTTAAAATTAAAATCAACGGAATACTCCCGTTTTCTTGTAGTGTATGTCATATAGCAACGGTAATTGCTACGAAAGATACTAAGGGTATATATGAAGATTGTTATGAAATAGTTTCACAGGAAATATCCAATTGTCATGAATAAGTTTTGTCACTATTAATCTATCATGACCACGTGATGATGGTAATTATCATCTTCCAACTATATATTAACATGGCAAAAAATCATATATGAAAATTATGTTCATGGCAACAAGAATATTGCTAGGAGGTATCTTGGTGAATATCTATAGTTTTGGCACCACCATCACAAACCTAAGAGCCCTTATTGTGACGAAATCTGAAAATAATATTCATGAAATGCATCATCATAATAGATGTAGTATTTGCCATGAGTTTTGGTTTTCGCGTAATCATGAATTATATTCGACGAACTTCCCACCAGCAAAATTCCTAGAAAAAAGTATAGTTTTGATAGAATTTTATATTTTTGCAACGAATATACTCCGTGATAAGAAGTGATATATGTTGCAGTGCAAATTCCGGAATTGATCATCCAATCGTAGCTAATTAGGAGACTACGTACCGGCCATGCAGTTCATGATCAAATCATGAGCGCAATTATAATTTCTATCAATCAGAGCTGACTAACATTGATTCAAATCAAATTTACATAAATCAAAACAAGTATTCAGCCTAATTAACTTATTTCTTTCAATGCATGTACGTGAATGGATATCCTTTAGATCAATTTCTGAAATTTAGTACTATCGTTAGGGACGTACAAATAAATTGAAACAACTAGAAAAAAGGACTAGGACCGGACCGAACTGGTTGGTTCAGTCTGATTTTCAATCAATTCAATTCAAAATTGATTCTTCTATTTTAAAAATCAGTCATAATCAATTCGAAATTGGTTTTATGTTTTCTATCTGGGACCAGACTGGTACTTTGAATATTTGTATATATTATATATAAATTATATATATATATGAAATAATATTATATTATAATTTATAACATAAAATTTTAATCTTAAACATAAACATTTATTTGATTATATATTTTAAATATAAAATATATAAAATCATCAATCATATGATTTTTCTTGTATTCTCACTTTGAATTATATATTAAAAGCCTAATATTATATAACAAAAAAATTTGCATTGGATTCATATTAATTAATAAGTTTATTATTTTCCTAAACTTAGTTTTTAGTTTAGTTTTGATGGGGCCATATCCTTAAAGAGAGATAATATATAGAAATTAAACAGAATTATGGGCTGGGACTATAGGAAAATAAATCGGAGAGAAACATCTCTAGGTATATTGAAATTTTAGAATTAATTTAACTTTTAAAGAACATACATGGATTAATTGTATTTTTTTAGGGGAATTTCTTATATTAATAGAATTATAAATAAAATATAAGACATATATTTATTTTTCTAACACTTTTGGAGAGGGGGCGGGCCATTGCCTTCTTGTTCTAACGTAGGTTTGCCGCTAAATACAATATAATAAAAATGAGTTTTAGTGATTGTTTGACGTCTCCAAATTGTCACAAAAAAGTATATTTTGTGAGTATTTGTGGAAACTGTCACTAAGGATAAGTGAGGATTTTTTTTTCATTTGAACATGAAAAATTTTATGTTCGAATGTCATGTTGAGGTTTGAACATTGAGGCTACTATTACGTGCGAATGTGAAAATTTTTTGTGCCAACATTTGAACGTTAGTTATCAACGTTCTAACTTTACACATGATGTAAATAATAAACGTTATTATGTCTCAAGTAGTACTTACCATGTATATTGAGATATAATATAAAATCACTTCAAATCTAACATGATGTTATATATATATATACAAGTCATGTGATTAAAAGTGATAAAATTTACGAAAAAATAATATTTTGGTTGAGACAAGCGCCGCGTGTCTCCTTCCAGCTAACTTCACAAAGCTAGAACAACTGAACAACTGATTTACTAACCGAGCTCATATATATATATATATATATATATATATATATGCATGTTACACCTTTTGTTATAACAACATGCATGATCTGTGCGAACGGGGGATCTAGCTAGCTAGCTAGCTAGGTGGATATATGTGTACAAATCTGTTTCATGAAGGAATTAAATTAGTGAAAGCTAGCTATCCATTTGTTTCAAAGAACCTAATTAATTCCCCAAATGATGAGATTAGCTTGGCATCGTATAACCATGTGCATGAATATTGGCACGCGGCCGCTAAGATTTTATATATAAGGAAGAAGAATCGATCGACAAAGGCTATAAATAGTAGACATAATTGCGGAAAACCATGAGACCTTGTAAACTAATTGATCAAAATTAGGTAAGTGGTTTGAGATTTTAGTGGTGAATGACCTTCTGTGTTGCACTATAAATATTCAAACCAAAGTACTGCTCACCCAACTCAGGATCGTGATCCCAAAAAGAATTTTCAAACCCATTTAATAGTTTATAAAAAAAAAAAATTAATTTTTATGTTATAAGCTGATCATAAACAAATATCATTATGGGTTTGAAAATCAATTTGGGAACTGTAGCACTGCTGTTGTTGTTAGCATTATATGCTGCCGACGCTCAATCTGGTGTCTTTGATATCACCAAGTATGGTGGCAAGTCCAATGGAGATATCACCCAGGTATAAACTACCAATAACGTACTATATATATATTACATGTATTCATGCATTAATAATCAGTACTATAATTATTATTATTATTATTATTATAATGAATTATTCTTAATTTTGTGGGTACTGTTGAATTTATTAACTAGGCTGTGACAAAAGCATGGAAAGGAGCCTGCCAAACAGCGGGAAAGGGCAAAGTGGTGATTCCAAAAGGGACATACAGAATGGGGGCAGTGCAATTTAATGGACCGTGCAAGGGTAAGATGGAGTTTCAGGTTCAAGGAACCATCCAAGCCCCAGGCGACCGCGGTTACTTCAAGTCGGGAAGTTGGGTCAATTTTGAACACATTGACGGCTTAACTTTGTCCGGCGGTGGAACTTTTGATGGTCAAGGCAGCGCTGTTTGGGGAAAGCGATCGTGTTCCGGTATTAAATACTGCGGCGACCTTCCCATCGTAAGTACTACATTATTATTATATTTACAATCTCGTGAAGTGCATGAACGTCGCTTAAACAAATTCCGGATTCACGTGAAAAGAATTGATTTTTCAATAGTAAATTCTACACTTTCTCAAAACTTTTGCTCTACGACTATTCTTAACATTACTCATATATAATATTACTTCATTTTCATACAATAAGAATAATGCAGTACGCGCGCTCTTATTCATAATCTACTTTGATCGATCATCATGTATGATGTACAGAATATCAGGTTTGATTTCGTCAGCAACGCACTGATTCAGGGCATAACATCCTTGAATAGCAAACAATTCCACATTAATTTGTTGGGTTGCAAAGATGTTACGTTCCAAAACGTAAACATCGTAGCACCTGGAAAGAGTCCCAACACCGATGGAATTCATGTTGGGCGATCATCTGGAATCAAGATAATCGATACAAAGATTGCAACTGGTGATGATTGTGTCTCCATTGGTGATGGGAGTAAGAATATACTTGTCCAAAGAGTAACTTGTGGACCTGGCCATGGAATCAGCGTCGGAAGTCTTGGCAAGTATAATAATGAACAACCTGTGGTTGGAGTTAAAGTTGTTGATTGCACATTCACAAACACACAGAATGGTGTGAGAATCAAGACATGGCCTAATTCCTATTCTGGCACTGCCTCTGATATGCATTTCGAGAATCTCGTCATGAAGAATGTCGACAATCCTGTCCTCATTGATCAATCCTACTGCCCATGGAATCAGTGCAAGGCACAAGTAAGTACAAACTACTACTTAGGTTTTGATCAGTTAATGTTGATGACTTGTTTATAATGTTCAAACTTTATGATTCATATTACTAATTTATGTACTTGAACTTGATGGTAGATTCCATCCAAGATCAAGATCAGCAACGTCAGCTTCAAGAACATAAAAGGAACATCAAATTTAAAGGGGGCAGTGAAGCTTGTTTGCAGTAAGGCAGTACCATGTCAGAATGTGCAGGTGAGTGACATAGACATCCAGTACCATGGACACGACGGTCCTGCTACTTTCCAATGTACTAATGTCAAACCAAGCCTCGGTGGCAAAACCAATCCTCCTGCTTGTACCCTTAAATAACTTCCAAAAATTCCCATCTTAAATTATAATAAGAACACAATGTAATTTAATATTTAAACTTCTTGTGTACTACCTTAGTATATATATAATCTTAAGTGCAAGCATGAGTTTCTTTTGTCATAAAATACATGATGATCAAATCATGTGCTTATATTGGAAGTGATCATGAAGTTGATAGTGTTGATGGAAACTAATTACATGAAGACCAAAATGCATATTATATATATATATATAATACGTCCAACAACGTTATAAGAAGTAAAAACAAACGGATCGACAGCAGCTAACCCATATATAGCTTAATTATGGACTTAACAACAAATTAACATGCATGCTTGCGTCATCAAACAGCGCTAAGCTTGAATTATTCCAAGGTAGTCAAACATGGATGCATACCTAAAGAACACAAACAAGTGATTTTCTTTTTCTACCTAATTACCAATTACTTTGCATTGAATTAAAATGGAAGGTAAAAGACAGGATGGGGAATGGAGGCCGTTCCAATAAAACCCCATGATAATATTACTGAGAAGTACTTTCTTTTATTCCTTCTCTTCACCTCTTGGGTTGTAGCTATTTTAATCATAATACTGATTAGAAGATTAAAGGAAACTAACTTAATTTGTTGTATGTTGAAAATAGACTATCAAGCAACTTAATGCATGTCGGAAGCGACAAAATTCTCTTACAAAAGAAGAGCTTCCAACATAACGTATGTCTCGATAATGATTTCTCTCTGTAATCGTCCTTGTTATTTTCTTTGTTCCGTAGTTTTAAATGTTTGTGAAATGATAAGCACACAGGGGCAAGAAGGGGGGAACATGGGGAACGGAGTGGGGAGTGGGGAGTGGGGAGTGGGGAGGGAAAAGAAGCGGATCAACACAAAAGAGAGGCTTGTGGATTAGGAGACAGAGTAGCGGGAAGAGTGACTCACTCACGTTGATCAATTTAAAAGAAAAAGAAAAATAAGGCCTTAAACATGAAATAAACACATGATCAGTCAATCATAAACGAAAATGCCTTAATTTTTCTTTGTAGACACACTTCATGATTATCTTTGATCCACTGAACAATATTGCTCCTGTTGTTTTGGCTTGAGAATATTCAGACATTCAATTTATGACAATCTTTGAACAAATCATCAACTTCTTTATACCCAATTCCATGGAGCAAGATGAACGTCGATTGAAACGTCCATTGAGGCTAGTCTTATGAACTGCTGGACCATTTTGTTTGGGAAAGACTCCCTTCAAGCAGATCTAGCTGCACCCTTGTGTGCATAATAACTTTTAGCAATCTCAGGTATGCCGTCAGCCTTTCAGGGTCGATTGATTCCAGATTCTCAGCGGTCTCAAGCGGGTCCAAGAGGCATTCACGTTTCTATTGGGAGAATGCCTATTAAAAAACTTGGGAGAAATGATAAATGATCCTAGAGCCAGCCTCAAGGTCGATCCCAACACTTGATTGTGTTGATTTAAACATGGATAGATATCATTTGATGGTTTTAGGAGGTTGTCTTTCTGCTGCAGTTCATTGCAACTACTAGAGACTAGAGATATGGGTGATGAAAAAGTATGATGTGGATGCGTCTTGGAACAAGAAATTCCGTATATGAAACTATATGCCTATATATGGGACTTGAAAAGGATGAAAACCAATATTTTGAGATCTCAAAGATCATTTCGAGAGGAAGGTTTTTAAAAGTTTTATGCCTCTTGAAGACTGGCAAGAGCTTGTTGGAGTGCAAAAGCAGAGCTTTGATCTCATAAGTAGCAATAAGTGGAAACTAAAGACGTTATGTTTCAGAAAATACCAAAGTGGTTCAATCAGTTGTGCATGTGGGTAACAACCTTAACTGGATTGACACCTCCATTAATGCTTGAAATTCTAAAAAGAAGTAGTAGATGCTTCTTCCCCTGTGAGTTTGCTTTCTTACTGCAATGTGCAGTATTTTTTTCTCTGTTTATTTGCAATATCTATCACCAATACCTATAATGTGTGTGATTATGAACATCTGAATGTGGCATTTGATGTACCATGAAGAGTTAAGTCGTAAATTTGTAATCCAAATTATTTATTACAATAAATAGTTTTGGATGCATTAGCCTTCAATGACCTTTGCTCATGTTCATCCACGCCAACATCTT
Organism: Platycarya longipes; assembly: GCA_036559045.1. Classification (NCBI taxonomy): domain Eukaryota; kingdom Viridiplantae; phylum Streptophyta; class Magnoliopsida; order Fagales; family Juglandaceae; genus Platycarya; species Platycarya longipes. The sequence goes on from CM071792.1 coordinate 742,388, forward strand.
TAGTCTTCTCTACCAAGATTTCATTTTTAGTATCCACCATCTCCCATACATTCTAGTCAAATACAGGCTTCCCTAGTCTAGGAGGGTCCCTTTTTCCTCAAATATAACCTTTAATTTTGAAATTTTTTTTTTCCACATATGCATAAAGATTTGAATTTATAAAATGATTAATTGTCATCTTTGACATGTACATTTTTGTTTGAAAATTTTGAAGGGTGGTTGTATATTTTTTTAATAAATATAAAAGATAGATGATTTTGTTTGAAAATCTTGTAGGGTGGTTGTGTGTTTTTTGACAAATACAAAAGATAAATGATTTTGTTTGAAAATATTGAAGGGTGGTTGTGTATTTTTTTGACATATGTAAAAAGAAAATGATTTTGTTTGAAAAATAAATCATGCTCATTTTTGTTATGTATGAAAAGTAAAAGATTAGGTTTGATTTTTTTGAAAAATGAATGGACTTATCTTTGACAAATATAAAAAGGAGATGTTTTTATTTAAATTTTTTGAAAAGTGAATAGTGCTCTTATTTGACATATGAACCTTTTCAAATTTGAATATAAAACTCATTTGCTTATAAAAAATTCACTTGAGTTTTGTAAAAATCACAACAAGAGCTTACACATCAATTGCTAAGTTTTGCATCATTCTTTCAAAACCCTCATTTTCTCTTCTCTAAGTTTTGTGTCTTAATCCTTGTTCATTTTTAGAGAAATATAGGTTGTGCTGTATTGTTCTTATTTTACTCATTGAGGAATGTACTCTGATAATCTATCCACTATCAGCTCTTATATTTGTAAGAAGGTGCGTATAACCCTTATGTGTATAGAGGGTGTTCTACGTAGGGAATAGTTAAATCACCAAGTATAAGGTGATTGCAAGTGTAAAAGGTGTTCTAAACGGAGTCTTTGTAGTGATGTTGCTCAAAAGTGTAATAGATTTCTATCTCCACATGAAGAAGATTGAAGAATGAATTTGGGATCTTCAAGGCGTAGTTTGAGATAAGGACGTAGGCAGTGGGGTTGAATCTCGTTAAAATACTGAGTTTGCTTCTTCTTACCCTTACTTTTTATATTTCCTGTTGTTTCATATTTTGTTTATATTTTATATTGTGTATTTAGTTTATAATTGTTAATTTTTAATATAACTCAATTCACCCTCCTCTTGTGTTAGTCATTTGAGTAACACATTTCAATTTTGTTATCTGTAAGCTATGCATGACATTACATGCAGGTATTGTTTCCTAACCTACATGCACTCAAATTACAAATCATAATAGGAAAATCACAGGTTTCATTGCTGGTAGAATATTGTATCTTTATAGGATTGGTCAAATAAGTGATATATCTCCACATATATTACTTTTAGATTTGTTAACATTTGTCTAGGGATATTTATAATTTTCTTGTTAAATATATAAAACTTTTTAACTAGTTTATGAGCTGGAGTAGTTATCTTCTTTCATAGAGAAACTATATATGCAAGAGGCATGATGAGATTTTGCATGGCCTTTCGGTCTTGCAGATAAAGTTCCATTTTGTTTTTTTGCATACAAAGCTAATGATGACAAAACTAGTGCAATATATAAATTGGATGTTTATATACCAGGTTATCTTACAATCTTATGAATAACAAAATTGGTTGTTTATATACCAGCTAATTTAAGATGTTTAGCTTGCAGCTGAAAGGGAGTTTCCTCTTTTATTTTCCCAAGGCATCAACTTGGGCAAACAATGAAACAAACTTGGCTAATGGGTATATAGAAATTGTCTTGTTTTATAATGTAATAGATATATGTGTATGTGTGTGTGTGTGTGTGTTCAGTTCATAATAAGTATGTAGTGAATTGTATTATCTCTGTTATCTAAGTATGGTTTTGCTAGATTTTGCTCAGTATATAGTTATACTATTATCCAAACTTTGTTATATTTTGGTTTCAAGTGATTTTGGAAGGTTGGTGTTAACTGTAAACAGTGCGGTTCTCCTTCATTTATTCATTTAGGGAAGAAGTGTTTTGTTTTATAATTGAACTTATTAGTGCATATTTTGATTATATTTCTTTTTGATTTTGATCTCTAAAAATCTTATTGGTAGCCATTCTAGTGAGCATGTTTTATAATTGAATTTTCCAATAAGCATGTTTTGTAATGATTTTTATATCCTTTATCACCTTTAACTTTCTTTTTATGTTGATTTCTATGTTCTTTGCTTTGTTCTTTTAATTCTCTCTACTCCAATACTATATGGGGGTTGCATGTTTAGTGTAAGGTTGTGATGATGGTTAATTTGTGTTTTGGGGCTAATATAGTGGGTATTGTATTCCATTATGTTGATTCCTTAATCTTGACTGTAATTGCTATAAATAAAAAGTAGAAGATTGATTTCTTTCAGTTCAGAACGTATCTTTTGCAATCTCAAAATGAGTTGTACAATTATAAATTAATTTTTGGGGATTGTATCACATTTACTACATATTTGTATGCTAATTTTAATGTGATATTGTAGTGATATAGGAAATACAGCTTAGCCTACTCAGTAAGCTACAGTATTTGTATATTATTTATACTTGGTTGCTTCAAAATCATATAATAGTTTTTGTCATTTGAAATGTTATTAATATATCTAAAAAATCAAAACACAATACTTAAAAAATCTATAGCGACCACAAACTTTCTTTGGTTAGTAGATGGTAATTTAGATTAATTTTCGGTTTTACCTCATTAGTTAGTTAGTGTTTGATTAGTCACCTTACTTTACAATTTGATGTTTGGTTAATTCGGATTTAATGTTTAATGTGTTGTTAATTAAATTGGTTTGGTAAGTTGTTTCTTGGTCGAAGTGATTTAATAAGCTGTTAGTTAATGTTTATTAAATTGGTTTAGTTAGTTAATGTGCTGTTAATGTGCTGTTAACATATAGAGTTACTGACTATCTTGTTGTACATCTTGTATGCAGCTTCAATTTCCATCAATATAGAGAAACAATATTGTAATTGGTCTACCTATATTGATGTTCGAGATCTAGGAGATTGTTGCTGTGGACTGGTGTTAAGTCTATCTTTCACATGCCCACTAAGTGATGAACGCAAACATTTTTTTCCTAATTTGGATATAATGAGGGTCAATAGCACAAAATGGTGCCTATTGTATTGTCATTGATATAACTGTAATGCAGGGAATATAAATAGTGGAGATATCATATTTTATATACAAAAAGACAAATCTGTTTTGCAAGAGAAGGCTGCATGGAAAAATGATTATTCGTAATGACTTAGGTACATGAGATTTAATTCAATCACACGCACAAAGGAAATAGTTTAGATTATAACCACCAAATGACTTCATCCTAAAAAACTTAATATAATGTAAATTTTTGGTGGTTTATGTCATATAACTACGGTGATTGCTACGAAAGATACTAAGGGGATATATGAAAATTGTTATGAAATAGTTTCACAGAAAATATCCAATTGTCATGCACAAGTTTTGTCACTATTAATCTATCATGACCACGTGGTGATGGTAATTATCATCTTCCAACTATATTCAATATGGCAAAAAATCATATATGAAAATTACGTTCATGGCAACAAGAATATTGCCAGATGGTATCTCGGTGAATATCTATAGTTTTGGCACCAACATTACAAACCTGAGAGCCCTTATTGTTATGAATTTTGAAAATAACATTCATTAAATACATCGTCACAATAGATGTAGCATTTGCCACGAGTTTTGGTTTTTGTGGATATAATATACGTAATTATGAATTATATTTGAGGAACGTCCCACTAGCAAAATTCCTTAAAAAAAGTATAGTTTTGATAGAATTTTGTGTTTTTGCAACAAATACACTCCATGACTAAAAGTGATATAAGTTGTAGGGCAAATTTCGGAATTGATCATCCAAACGTAGTTAATTAGGAGCCTACGTACCGGCCATGCAGTTCATGATCAAATCATGAGCGCAATTATAATTTCTATCAATCAGAGCTGACTAACATTAATTCAAATCAAATTTACATAAATCAAAACAAGTATTCAGCCTAATTAACTTATTTCTTTCAATGCATGTACGTGAATGGATATCCTTTAGATTAATTTCTGAAATTCAGTACCATCGTTAAGGACGTACAAATAAAATGAAAAACTAGAAAAAAAGGGCTAGGACCGGACCGAACTGGTTGGTTCAATCTGGTTTTCAATCAGTTCAATCCAAAATTGATTCTTCTATTTTAAAAATCAATCATAATCAATTCGAAATGGTTTTATGTTTTCTATCTAGGACCGGACTGGTACTTTGAATATTTGTATATATTATATATAAATTATATATATATGAAATAATATTATATTATAATTTATAACATAAAATTTTAATCTTAAACATAAACATTTATTTGATTATATATTTTAAATATAAAATATATATTAATTGCATTTTATGACTTAATAAATTCTCAACATATTTATTTTAATAAATATATTACTAATATATATTACTATATTTATTACAATATTATCACTAGCTAACACATAGTAATATTATTATACCAATAGTATTATTGTATTGCTAATATTTATATACATTAATATATATCAACTATAAGAGATTAGAAATTTAATATGTAATAAAATTCACAAAATCAGATCGGAAACGATAAAATCGAACATTTTGGTTTAGAAGGGTATATATGTCGTATCAATTCTTAAAAATATAAAATAAAATTGATATACTGGTCCAATCTTAAAATTTATCTCAAATCAAACCAAATCAAATCGATTACTCCCCTACGTCCTACCGTTACTACAACGTCTGAAGCCCATAATCATGGACTGAATCACCAATGTCATGTTTTAAGGAAACTCTAAATTAAAACTCTGCAGAAGCTAGCAATCCAAAGCTCATCACCCTGCAACCGCATTTACTAATTTGTGCTATAGACCATATCATGCACATATATATATATATATATATATATATATATATATATATAATATATTTTAAATTTGAAATATATATCATACACTTAATTAAATCCATCGTCAAAATTCATCCAGATCATTGGATTACTACAAATGCATGTATTAATTGCATAATCCAAACTAATTAAGTGCGCATGATCTGACAAAACGGAAAATTACGTGCAATATACCTCTAGCTAGGGCTGCATTGTTAATTAGATATATATAATAATTATATACATATCTTTATACTTAAAAAGCATCTATCCTAAATTAAACAGTATTAGTTGTTTAACTTTATTTTCCATTTATATCCCTACTTGCTTGGTGTTTTTACATTTTATCCTTAAGAAATTGCAAAACACACACGGGTCTTTCTCATTCGGCTCTCTTCTCCTTCCCGAGTTCTCTCTCACGCTCCGGACCTCACACGGCTTCTCTGCGCTCGCGCCGCCGTCATCGGGCCTTCACCTCACCGCCGGCCACCATCAACTCCCCTTACCTCGGAGACCATACCCCAGCCACCACAACCCCTCACGGCATCTCATCTCCCTCCCTCCCGAGTTCTCTCTCACACTCTGCACCTCACACGATTTCTTTGCTCTCGCGCCGCCGTCATTAGCTCCTAACCTCACCGCCGGCCACCATCAGCTCCTCTTACCCCGGAGACCATACTCCAACCACCACAACCCCTCACGACATCCCACCTCCTGGCTCCCTCCCAAACCCTTTTTCAATCTAGGCCCATCTTCAAACCCAAACCCTAAATTCTTCCTCTCGCTCTCGATCTTCTCAGCCATGCCCGCACCACCTAAGCCTCATTACCAACCACACCGATGCGAGCAGCAACCACCGCGAGTTTCAAAGGTTTGATTTCCTTTTTCTCAGAGGTATGATTTCATTTTTCTCTTTATTTGGGTTTTGTAGAAATAGTTTGAATCTCTGTGTATTTTTGTAGTACTAAAATCAGACGAGACTATGGGTTTTTTCGATGCTTACGAATTGTGTGGAACGTCCTTCGACCCAAATCTTTCAAGTCTGACCTTAAGTTTCCTTTTTTGCCGAGGTATGATTTCTTTTCTAAATCTTATGGATTTTGTAGAAATCGTTAAGGTCTTTTCGATTTTGTTTGTGATTGTGTTGATTTTTGTCCAAGTTCAAGAGTTGAGAAATGGGTCTGATATTGCAGTAGCAAAATGCATATCTCTTGACTGCATCTAATATTAGTTTTTTTCTCTTGTTGTTGCCTATATATTTTTTCTTTTGGATTTGAAACATGAGTTTGATGTTGTAGTTTTTTGTTGGAGATAAGTGGTGATGGGTGTAGTGAAATGATATGATATTTTGATGGTTGTGTGGTATTGGGTACTGAATGCTGTAAATTTATATAAACCATTTTTTGGATATTAAATTATTAACATAGTTTTGCTTAGTTTTATTTTCTTAACAACTTCTTATACTCTTGTCTAAACTGCATTCTTTTCTATAATCACTTAATAGAGAACGTGAAGAGTTTCTGACTTTCTGAGACCTGCAACTAAGGAGGTAGAGCTTTGTTCCCCTTTATGCAATTTTGCTTAGTTTTATTTTCTTAACAACTTCTTGTACTCTTGTTTAAATTGAATTCTTTTCTGCAGTCACTTAATAGAGAACGTGAAAAGATTTTGACTCGCAATGGTGCAAATTGAAACTGTAAATAAAGAGGTAGTGCTTTGTTTCCCTTTATATACTTCGGTTGTGAATCTTGATATCAAGATTTGGTAAACACTTTTTCAGCACTTGTATTGTATGCTGGCTTCAATGCTTGATTCATAGTCATTAAGGTTTTTTCTGAGTAGATTAAAATTGCAAGTAAAAGACCCTAATAGGTGGAAAAGACCCTAATAGAACCACCTTTCAAATTTGAATAAATTAAAATCATTAACTAAAATTTGAAAATATGACATATCCATATAAGATATGAGTCAATATTAAATTGTTTTAAACCACTAATGTGTGTAATTGCTTATAGATTGAATCAACACTAGAATGGCCCCATCTAGATCACCTTTGTACTGACTCTCTGTCATCATGAATGCAAGCTTGTTCACTGCATCCAGTAGAGATTGAAGGTAAAGCATGCAAACTGAAATTTCTCATTGCAGATGAAGTTTATTTTTTATTTTACATTTTTTGCATTAGTTTTTTCCTGAGCTTAATTTACCTTTTTGTTTTTAATTAAAATTAATTGGTGAAAATGTCAATCATAGACAATGTAATCTCTTCTAGGATTTTCTAATCCCTGCTATAGCTGAAAGTATAAAAAATGTTGTAGAGGGTGTTGCTTTGCAAGGCTCTAGGTGTGTTGTAAGTTTTCGAAAACTGTTTTTTAGCTATTTTTGAGTTACATTAGATTCTAAATGTATTAGATGGATCTTAGAAATCAATTGATGGATAACTATATAATTAATTGAATTCTGAACAGGAGCTTGCTCTAGATAAATAATGGAAGTAGTTCTCAGTTGAAACCACTACAAACTAGGTACGGTCATTAGAGCTTTGCTATTTAAGTCCTTTTTTTTGGGTTTTTTGTAATATGTAAATGGTCAGCATGCTGCACTCTTATTGGAGTTACGTTCCAAAATGATTGATCATGACTCATTGTGGATGACTATTTGAAAGGAAGTAGCTCTGTTATTTTGCGCCCTATCTCTATTTACTTTTACTTGTTTGTCTTTTTGGTTGGTTTGATGATCTAAAATTATGGTCATGTTTGTGTTTGAATTACTTTTCGCCTCTTTTAAAAAACTTATATACATAGTGATATCAAATTATACACAATGAGATAAAAAATCGGTGTGGTACTTTTTCAAAATTTTGTATATTGTATAGTACACAATGAGGTTATTGATATTTTGCATTTTGTATGTCTTTGATTAAAAAAAATTTGTATACTGTTGGACATTGTTCTATTCCCATTGTTATTTTTTAATTTAATTGATCTGACTTGTGGCTTTTTCTTTTCAGAGACTTCGGACTGGTTTATTTTTGTACATATTTTTATAGTTTAATTGCTCAAATTTGGTTGTTTGTTTTCTGCAACGTCCGTGACTTTTACTTAACTTTGGTTTGAAGTTGTATGTCACAACTACGAGAATGTTTGGTTTTAATTAGCTTTTATTGGATAAACAAGCTGCTATTATATATATATATATATATATATATATTTGTTACATTTGTGTATTTTCAGAAATTGCTATGTTATTTTCTACTGTTTCCCTTAGTATTCTTCATCCTTAATAGTCATTGATGCAGTAAGTCATTCTTTCAGTCATCACTCATATATTTAGTGAAACCATAGTTTTAAAATATTTGGAAGGCATGCATGCATATATAGTGTAGGTGAGGTCGCATGGGGTACGCTTACGTCTAAAACCCCTTTTATAATTTTATCGATTATCATTTCGAATTATTGTGATCTAAAAATCTTGGCTGATATTTTCTTTTGAGTTTTGTTTGAAATATAGTCTATGGTCTAGAAGAAGAAATGCTTGTTGGGGTCCAGTGTGTTTTTAGTCATCTAAGGAATAGTGCCTTTTTCATCGCTCACTCTCTCGTTTCTTCAATTCTCTGATTAGCTAGGGTTTGGGATCCCCTTTTTTTAAAATTAAATTCTAATAGGTTGCATGGACATGAGTTAATATACCTAACACATGTGAGTGGGCATGAGTTTCTTGAAACAATAAATAGATTCTTTTACTAAAATGTTTATATAACTATTTTTTTTTTTTTTGTTTAATTATGTATATATTAAGGTAAAGGACTTATGAAATACCAAGAAAATATCTTTGAATTCATTTAAAGTTGTTTTGTTTGTTCAATATCTTAAATTATTTTACGGTATTGATAAGTTGTTAGTTCACTGTTTTGAGTTGTAACTAAGGCAATTCTGGGAAGATTATTTTACCCGTTTGTCTAGTGGAGATATTTGAATGTTGTGGTGGAGATATCTCTAAAAAAAAAAAAGATATGGTGAATACTGTTACTTTATCATGACTACTTGTTTGGCATATGTCCATTGAACACATTTTTGGATCATTCTACTATTTACTAATGTAATCGTTCCAATAGCATTGCAGTATTCTTATATTTTATTTTTGGTTTCTTTTATAGCCAAGAAAATAATTTGAACAAAACCAATAAGGAATGGAAGCCTTCACAGAGGTCTGGTAAGATATTTTCATCAACCATGTAGCCTTGCACTTTGGTGTCATCACTAATTATTAAATATATATTTTTTTTTTAATTTAATTTTTTTGTCAATGTAACTTCTTACCCCGCAAAACCTGGGAATGATGAATTTGGGCAGCGACAAAATAACTCTCGAAGGCAAGTTGGAATACTTGTTTTTGGTGCCAAATATGTCTTTGCCACATCCACCCTAACCCCTAGTTAGGGTGGAGTGGAGATACATGATCTTGTGTTACCTCTTAAATTCTTTTAGCTCTCTTTTCCTATCCTTACAGATTCTAGAAGATGAGTTTTGGCCAGTGAAGTACCTAGATACCATGGAGCAAGTTTTAATAAGCAGGTAAAGGTTTACTATCACCCAATAGAACTTTTTTCTTTTTTGTTCTTTGGGTGCTGCAAAATTCTGAATTGTGATTGCTTGGTGATGCAGGCCTTCTTCCAGGCCTTTTGGGATCTCTAGCTTTTGTTTTAGACCACTTTGGGCCGCAATGGGTTCCATGACATTTTAGGTAATTAATCTTAATGTAATTAATGCATTTTATTTTTCTTTCTAATCATTGATTATACTTATAAAAAAATTAATGCATTTTATTTTGATATAATCTTTATATTATAAAATTCATATTTTGTGTTCTTGGGTATTAAAATATAAATTTAAGAATTTTCTGTTCTAATATACTTAGATTTTGTACTCTTTTCAACATGTTAAAATTTTCATGGTGGTAAGATTTTCATTGCTTATTAATCCCACCTTGGTTCATTGAGCTCATCCTATATGCGGTTATTTTGCATGGGTCTTGTAGTAGCTTAGGTTCATATCTTTATTTGGTTTGATACTTAGTTTGGGTTTTAATTCATGCTTAAAATCCATATGCAGATTTGATTCAGTGTTTACTTTGATGACCAAGTCATTTAAAGGCATATTAAAATAACAAATGGGTTTTAAGCTTGAATTAATAGGTTTTAACAAATGAGTTTTTAAATTATGCTTATTTGTTGTGATTTGACTGTTTGGAAGTGATCTTTTAGGAGATCCAGATTGAAATTCTTGCTTCTTTTTTTTGGGAGGGGGAGGGGGTTTTAAGCTTGGATCAATAGTTGTTAGGTGTGGCTCCGCCACCTTTATGCAGAAATGCTCAACCAAATAGGTCAAACCAAAGCATAGTCTTCATTGATAGCTCTCCAAGGTCCACTGTAAACTCTACAATTCAAACCTCTTGAAGATAGTTTGTGGATGAAGGAAAATTACGGCAGGTTATAACTTTAAAAAGTCATGCTTTTTAATCTTATTCTCTTAAAAATTTTACAAATCAAATTGTTAGGCATCTTTTTTTTTTTATATGGCAAACTATAGGGAACCATTTGAGTTATTAATAACATGTATGTTTTTCGAATGAGCTAGAATTGAGACAAGAGATTATCAGCTTTAGATTTTATATATTGTTAAAAAAAAGGAATCTTTTTAGAAATTTATTGGTGAATTTGAAAACTTTCAATGTAAAGTTGCAAGCTCTTGCAGAGGATACTAGCCTTTATTTTTCCCTTTGAGTTCATGTTATCTGGTTTACTTTATTTTTATTTTTTGTGACGTTATCTAGTTTCGGTATTCTCTATTTTTCCTTGTCTTTTTTAGCTACATAATTTAAACTCATAGTTAGGTTATTCTATTTTTGATGTTGATACAACCTTAAGTTCATTACATAGTTACACTATCGTACTTAATTTGCGGTTTTAACTTGTCTCTTCATCTTATGGCATCTTGCTGCCTGATATCATTAGTTTGGTTGGCGTGTTTGTTCTCTTGTACACAGCGGGTGGCATTTATATTTTCTTCAAGTCATTTGAGCTTGTCTTAGTAACTACATTTTTTACAGTAATTAATTCCATTGATATTGGCATATCAACATGCATGTAGTGTTGGAGTGGTTTTTACGTCATTCTAGATCCTATTTTATGCATTATTTAGATCTTCTTCTCCCTTGAGACCTTTTGTTTCCTTTATTTTCAGATTTCTGGGAGGTTATTTTCTAATTTTGGACCTCAATGAAGACAAAGCTTTTTGGAGATGCAAGGGCTAAGTCAAATGTGAGTGCTACAATAGAAAGTGAATTTGAATGAATGCCTACAGATATCAAGATTTATCTATATGTCCATTACATAGTCTATCAATTGGTTTTGCATCCTCTTTACATCTTATTGTTCCTAGTGGAGTGACATGTAACCTAACAAGATCCACTTACAAAAAAAACGTAACCTAATAAGATCCGATTTGTTCTTATAGTTGCAACTTTATCTTATTATTGTCTATTACACGTAATAATTGTACTTCTCCATCTATTACTTGCTATTATTTGCTTTTATGTGAAGTTTTATGTTCAGCACAATTTTCGTATATTTCCAACTGGGCAAACTAGGCAAAGGTGCATTTGCACGTTGACCCTTTATGTAGGAGAAACTTATTTCGATATTTTAAATTCTTTTCTTTAAGAATATAGACCATTATGATCTTGTGCATTTTGCCTGGTTACTGGCAAGAGAACAACCCAAACACTACAAATTAATAATGCTAACAAAAGAAAAACAATTTGTAAATTTATTTAAACAATGCATAAATACCTTGGTGTTTTCTCTTTTCATCACATCAGAAAACGAGATATTTCTAAAATCCCAATAAATGTAAATTCTCTATTTTATGTATCTCTTTTCTTAAATGCTATACCATGCATGTGTATTTACATATATGTAAAATTCTCTATTTGGCTGATATATATATATATATATGTATGTTTAGATGTATATCACATGTATATAACATATGTGTAAAATATGTTATTGGTGATAATCACGTTTGTAGGGATTCTTACACTCTCTTCTTTTCTAATCCCTATCTCAGTTGAAAGTAAAAGAAAAAGTTGCTGCAGAAGGTGATGCTTTGCAAGGCTCTAGGTAGGTTGTAACTTTTCGAAAACTTTTTTTTAGTTATTTTCTGAGTTACATCAGATTCTAAATATATTAAATAGATCTTAGAATTCAATTAATGGAGAACTATATAATTAATTGAGTTATGGATAGTGGCTTGCTCTGGATAGAGTGGAAGCAACTCTCAATTGAAACCACTAGAGATCAGGTATGGTCATCAGAGCGTTGCTGTTTAAGTCATTCATTAAAGAATATAGATGCATGTTATGTGCCTGAGTAGTTTGATGTTATTTGCTGTTGAGATTTTAAGCACATTTTTGCTACCATGTGTGCATTTATGTGCAAATAATAATTCAATGGTGAATACTGAAACATTTTAGGTGGTAGACAATTAGAATGAAAATATGAGAAATATTGTTAGTAAGTATAGTGTATTCTCAACTTTTGAATGATTCCAAGGTGCACTAGATATTCTATTTTTTGTTCTTTAGATTTCATGAGCAACTGAAATTATGTTTGCTGACATAAAACTCTACAGGTTCCACTTGTAACTAAAGCATTAGCTTTGGTCCCACTAATTGGAATATATGTTTGGAAGCATGCATGCTCCTACAAGTAATTTTACTGCTTTTGCTATTATTTCGAAGATGTTGATAGTCTGAATTTGGTTGTTTCACATTGTACAACTTCAATGTATTGGATTAGAGTAGAATTTTGCAAACTATCTCAAATTATGAAGTGGAACAATCTGGTGTGAATATGCTGAAAAGTTTGATATTTTAAAGCAAATTTTATTATTTTAATTCTAATAATTTGCTAGAAGTTGCTGGCCATATTACTAAAATTACTTGTTCAAAGGTTTAGAAAATAAATTCTAAGAACATTATATTTGCAAATTGGTGTTGATGATATATTCTCAACTCTATTGACATAGGAATATTTAATTCGTCACAAGATTTTTATTTATTACGAGTAATCTAGCTACCCCGAAGAGCAGGAAAGATTCTCAAGGAAATAAAAAATTTAAAGAGATGAATTTAAATATTATACAATATTTTATTCATGTTATTTTTAGCTTCTGTGAGTATCTTGGTCCATTTCTATATTTTGTACAAATATGTAATTGTTTGCACATTTTTTTTCTCTTTTGACATTTGTTAATGATTTCTTCTTAATCATTTATTAAGATATATAATTTTGAAAAGAAAAAAAGTCGCATCATTTACCTATGCATTATATAATTATTATTAACTTTATATCAATTTTAAAATTTAAATGTATATAACATATTTGGAGTATGAATTTAAGGCAAATAAGTTCTAGCTCAGATAATTCTCTTTCTCTGTCAAAATGGTTCTCTTCATGTTTGTTTTTTTCAATGTTAGTTTTCTTTTCATTTTGTTGAAAAAAATGGATAATACATGAACATTTATCGTATATCTAAAATATTGCAACAATATGTTCAAGCAAAAAATAGATAATACAACTGGGTACAGACATAGATCTACGTAAAAAGCAGCAGTACAAAAATTTCAATGTTCTCTCCATAAATATTATGAATAAAGAGAACATTCCACCTCTAGATGCATAATTTACAAAAAAAATTGAACTATCATTTCAATGGCGAAGAAAACAATTCCAAGCAATTTTGTGTTTTAAGAAATAAATTGTAATATGGATTTGAAAAATTATCTTTTATTTTCTAAACTTACTTGGACCTATGGTTTGTCTAAACTTAATTTCTATAAACTATTATTAACTAACAACAACTAAAAGTAATTGTAAAGCTTCTAAAACTTTTGATATTCTTAAATGAAAACTTCCAACAATCTGATTTTTTTTTTTTCTAAAACATTGAAATGTTTGCAATGAAATTGTTTTGATTACCTCAAGGAATGAGAGCATAGAGATCATCATGGAACATTTTGAGGTAGCTACAGACTGTGTCATAGGTGGTTTGGAGAAGAAGAACAAGGTAAACTTTATCTCACTTCTGCACTTTTTTATTTAGAGCACTACTATTTTTTTCCTTTTCTTGGTGTGATTGATATATGCTGAATAAAAATAGCAGTTGGTTTTTGATAAAAATGTTTCTTTAATCTCCAAAGGGATATTTTAAATTGTTTGAAGTCACTGTAGAATCTTATTTACTTATAAATAAAATTTAAATGGAAGAAGATCATATCTCTTTGTTTCACTTAATTTCTTTGGATTTAGTTCATTAAAATTTTGCTTTGATTTCATGTTATGCTTTTTGTGGGCTCAAGAAGCTTTTTTTAGACTGGCTTCACCTTTTCAAAAAAATTATATTTACCATAGGATCTTTTTTGGGCAAATCCTTTCTTTGTAACCAATTTATAGCTTCAAGAATAAGGAATGTCGGTTCCCACGAGTATCGATTTTCATCCCATTCAACAAACACTCTTAGGTTGGTTTCCATGAGCTCGTCTTTAATGATTAATTGATTTCACAGTGATTATTATGTCTTGTTCTGTTTCTTTTTAAGCATAAATTAATTAGTGTTTTGTAATGTGGTTTTTTAGTTCAATGTGGGAAGCCTAGGTTGTGCTAGCGCCATCCACACTACAACATTCACTGAGATCCAGCTCCCAATGACCTTCTCTCTCCCCCTCTCTTTCTTTTTTCTTCTCTCCAGCCAAGAGCCACTTTCAACTCTCAAACTTGAAAACTCCTAGACCCCCATCATCTTCAAAAAACTTCAATTTATATTGTGTTGTATTTTTTTTTTTTTGTGATTTAAAGTCTATAGCATCACATCCCTAATAGTATTATTATATATGCTAAATTAATAGTGATTTGAATGATGAATTCCAACTATTCTATAGCTTAAGATCTGTTCTCTATTTCTTTCTATCTTTCAAATTTGATTATTTTTGTTTGCAGCTAAAATGTATTTGTTTTTTAATGGTGCTTAAACTTATAGTATTGATGCATTATGTGGCAAATAGCACAACCTTAATAACTTTTTTGTTTTACTTTTTTAAGTGGTGGCTGATAAATTTTGTCTATTAAAGCATGAATTGGATTTGATTTAAGGCTCTAAAGTTGGTAGTCTTAACTTTTATATCAACCAAAAAAAGGGATTTTCTCAGCAATAATTTACCTGCTTTGAGGTCCTTTTAGACCCTGAATGCACTAAGCATTATTCTTCCTCTATACCACTGTTTCATACAACAATTGTATTTTAGGAGACATAAGGGGGTCTGCAAATTCTATTAGCAGTTTAAGATCTACTCTTTGTTTTCTTTCTATCTTTCAAGTTTGATTATTTTTGTTTGCAACTAAAATGTATTTGATTTTTAATGGTGCTTAAATGTATAATATTGATGTCTTCAGTGGTAAAGAGCACAAATTTAATAACTTTTTGGTTTTACTTTTTTAGGTGGTGATGAAGAGTCAAGGACCGAATCAGATCAGTGAATTTGCGTTTGATGCTTAGTTTGGATTTTTTTACATTTTCACAAAAACGTTCTTTAGGGGATAATTCATGCTTAATTTGATGCTTATTAAGAGAATAATTCAGTAGTATAGGGATATGAAGAAATTAAAACCCATTTATTTTAACAAATTAAGCATCCTTATTTCTTTAATTGGTTTGATGTTTTGTTTGAGTTTTAATTCATACTTAAAACCCATATGCAGATTTGATTCAGTGTTTAGTTTGATATTCAAGTCATTTAAAGGCATATTGAAATAACAGATGAATTTTAAGCTTAAATCAATAGGTTTTAACAAATAAGTTTTTAATTTATGTCTATTTGTTGTGATTTGACTGTTTGAAAGTGATCTTTTAGGAGATCCAGATTGAAATTCTAGCTTCTATTTTTTTTTTTTTTTTTGGAGGGGGTTTTAGCTTATTGCTTGGATCCAAATTTGCTTAGATTTATAGTTGCTTTAAACTTATTGCTATTTGAATTAGTAGCTTGTAACTTGAATAGAATATGTTATTCTCAATTATTTTAAGCTTTTTTTTTTACACTAAATATTTATATATTTTTAATTTATTTTATAGTGATACAAGGCAACGTGCCTTGCACATTACATTACTCCTAGTATATCAATATATATATATATATACACACACTAATATGTAAGCTAATTAATTAATCAAGTTTTATGCAAAATTTAAATATTTTAATATTAGATCGATTAAGCATATGATCTTAAATAAATTATTTTATTGCTCTATTAAACTCTTGACGATAAGACCTCTCAACTACTTTTTATATAAGCCATCAATCATATGATTTTTCTTGTATTCTCACTTTGAATTTCATATTAAAAGCCTAATATTATATAACAAAAAAATTTACATTGGATTCATAAATTAATAAGTTTACTACTTTCCTAAACTTACTTTTTAGTTTAGTTTTGATGGGTCATATCCTTAAAGAGAGATAATATCTAGAAATTAAACAAATTATGGGCCAGGACTATAGGAAAATAAATCGGAGAGAAACATTTCTAGGTATATTGAAATTTTAGAATTAATTTAACTTTTAAAGAACGTATATGGATTAATTGCATTTTTTTTAGGGGAATTTATTATATTAATAGAATTATAAATAAAATATAAGATATATTTTTATTTTTCTAACACTTTTGGAGAGGGAGCGGGGCATTGCCTTCTTGTTCTAACATAGGTCTGCCGCTGAACACAAAATGAGTTTTAGTGATTGTTTGACAATTGTGACAGTCTCCAAATTTTTACAAAAAAAAATATATATTCTGAGTATTTGTGGAAACTGTCACTAAGGATAAGTGAGGAATTTTTTTTTCTTTTCTTTTTTTTTTATGTTTGAACATGACGAGCGTAAAAAAAATTTGTGCCAACATTTGAACGTTAGTTATTAATGTTCTAACTTTACATATGTAAATAATAAACGTTATTATGTCTCAAGTACTAATTACCATGTATATTGAGATATAATATAAAATCACTTCAAATCTCTAACATGTTGTTATATATATATATATATATATATATATATATATATAGACCCAGTGTGAGACAATATCAAAAGATAAAATTTCAGATCTTTAGTTGGATTTCTAGGAATCAAATGCCAACCTGGGAAAAAATAATGAAAAGCTATTTTGAAAGGATTTGTATCTATCGAATTTTCGATGTAAAACAGATTCTGAAAATATTTTTTCTGGTAATTTTCTGCTTTGGAAGCAGAAGGCAAACTGGGTCTTGCCAATGCGAAAGGATTGGACAAGGGATCATGTGGCATAGTTAATGCCGAAGCAAAAGAACTGGGGTTTTCTGGTCTAGGTATCTTTCCTAGAGCAGTGTATCTGTTAGCAACTTCCAGTGGGGAAGCTCTATTAGCAAAAATAATGAAGACGGAGGAGCAGGGAGAGGCAGGGGCCTCTGGAGAACTCTCTGGCTTCTTTTTCTTACTCATTTTTTCTGCAAGAATTCACGAGTAAGAAAATCAGGGATCGAATTTTCAGATCCTTTAATATATTCAATATCAAAATCAAAAACACTTAAGATAGCTTGTCATCGTGCAAAAATATGTTTGGGTGCAATATTTTGAACATCTTTTTCTAAAACATATTTAGCGTTTTTGCAATCATCACGATTATATTGATGTTTTACTATTTTGTAAGTTTAACTTTGATTTCTCAAGTTGAGAATATTGAGCTAAAAGAGAAATATCTCAACCAGCTCAAGAAGACTATGACTCGTAAAGAGCCATCAACTTTTCAAGAGAAAATCAATTTTCAAGAAACATTAAGATGTTTCGACAAGAAACCGAAAAATGTTTCAACAAATGATTTACAGCATGAAATTTCTTTAATCAAGAAAGAGCTTGTTGAACTCAAAACTGAGATCAACTCCCTCAAACTTGAAAATTCATTTTTTAAACAAGATTTGCTTTCTTTAAAAATTGAATAACATTTTGATCAAGCATGTCTTTCTGATAATGAGGAAACAAAAGTCCCAGACCATGGTGAATCCTCTGAACCCCTCAAGGCCATTTGTTTGCTTAAACAACCTATGCCTACCAAATGGTATTCTTAGGTTGAAATTGTTGTTTGCCATGTATTCTCTTTTTCTGTTATTGCTTTAATTGATTCGGGCTCGAATCTTAATTGTATCCGTGAAGGCTTAGTTCCTACTAAGTATTTCGAAAAATTCTCTGAGAAACTCTCAGCGGCAAATGGCTCTAAGATGAAAATCAATTATGAGCTCAATAATGCCCATGTTTGTCAAGACAATGTTTGTTTTAGAATTCCGTCTGTTTTGGTTAAAAACATGACTTGGGATGTTATTTTAGGAATGCCTTTTACTAATTCCATTTGTCATTTTCTGACTGAAAAAGATGGGATTACTAATGATCCCTTCGGACAGAAAGTGAAGTTTAAATTTGCTTCCTAATTTGACGCCGATACATCAAAAAGGAAAATATCTTTAATTTCTGCAAAGACTAATCATTTGAATTTCCTCCAACAGGAAGTGAGATTTAAAAAAATTTCTGAGCATTTATCTGATCCATTACTTCAATCAAAAATTGATGATTTTCATAAAAAATTGATTTTTGATATTTGCTTCGACCTTCCAAATGCTTTTTGGAATCGGAAAAAACATGAAGTTTCTTTACCTTATGTTAAAGATTTTTGTGAAAAAAATATTCCTACTAAGGCTCGACCTATTCAAATGAATAATGAGACTTTGAAATTTTGCAAAAAAGAAATTGCTGATCTTCTTCAAAAAAGTCTTATCAGGCATAGTAAGTCACATTGGTCATGTGCTGCATTCTATGTCCAGAAAAATGCTAAGATCAAGCGTGGAACACCCTGTTTAGTCATAAATTATAAACCCTTGAGCAAAGTGTTGGAATGGATTAGATATCCTATTCCTAACAAAATGACTTAGTTCATAGGCTTAGTGATGCAGTTATTTTTTCTAAGTTTGACCTTAAGTCTGGATTTTGGCAGATCTAAATTAGGGAACCTAATCGATACAAGACTACTTTCAATACTCCTTTTGGTCACTATGAGTGGAACGTAATGCCATTTGGGCTCAAAAATGATCCTAGTGAATTTCAAAACATCATGAATGATATTTTCAATAGTTTCACTATTTTACTATTGTTTATATTGATGATGTTTAAAACTTTTCAAAATCCATTGATGATCACTGGAAACATTTGTCGACTTTTCTTGATATCATTCGACATAATGGTCTGGTGGTTTCTACTAAAAAGATTAAATTATTCCAAACCAAGATTAGATTCATTGGTTATGATATTTCTGAAAGAAAAATCAAGCCAATTCAAAGAGCTATTGAATTTGCTGACAAATTCCCTAATACCATTCTTGATAAAACTCAGCTCCAATGATTGCAAAAGCGCTAAATATGTTTTAGAAAAAGATGTTTAAAATATTGCATCCAAACATATTTTTGCACGATGGCAAACTATCTTAAGTGTTTTTTATTTTGATATTAAATAATTAAAGGATCTGAAAATTTGATCCTTGATTTTCTTACCCGTGAATTCTTGTAGAAAAAATGAGTAAGAAAAAGAAGTCAGAGAGTTCCCAGAGACCCCCGCCTCTCCCTGCTCCTCCGTCTTCATTATTTCTACCAATAGTAGCTTTCCCACTGGAAGTTGCAAACAGATACACTGCTCTAGGAAAGATACCTAGACCAGAAAACCCCAGTTCTTTTGCTTCGGCATTAACTATGCCACATAATCGCTTGTCCAATCCTTTGACATTGGCAAGACCCAGATTGTCTTCTGCTTCCAAAGCAGAAAATTATCAGAAAATTATTTTCAGAATCTGTTTTACATCAAAAATTCGATAGATACAGATTCTTTCGAAATAGCTTTTCATTATTTTTCTCCAGGTTGGCATTGGATTCCTAGAAATTATCTTTCGATATTGTCTCACACTGGGTCAATATCCCTAAAACCAATCTACGATAAAGTATATATATATATATATATATATACACTAGATAAAAGTAACGAAGTAACGTGCAAAGCACGTTTATCTAGTGTGACGCCCACAAATTCTCCTTAAAATAAATACGGGAATCGAGGCGTCGGGATGATTACAACACGGGTCACACATCCCAACGACAAGTGCCAAACGTGTGTGCACACATGACATATATAAAATATAAGTTGCAAAGGATAAATAAATCATTTTCTAAGTACCAGAATTTTTAGAAATATTTACAAACCATTTTAATATAAACTCTCCAACAGGAGATTTAATATAGTCATCCGAGATACAATTTAAACAAATACATCTTTTTAAAAGGGGAAAATAATTTCTCGAGATAACAATTAATAATAATAACACATCACCAGCAGAGCCGTCTCCTTAGGCTCAGCCTCTTCAAAATCTGCATCCAAAAACTACGACGCCAAGATGGCATCGCAGGTAAGTACAACCCAACCAAACCCAAGATAATAAATACATTAATGCCACAACAATAACCATGAACAAATTACCATATGCATGAGGCTTAAAATCATCTTCCTCAAAGTCAATGAAATAACCACACACGCCAAAATCCCATTGGTCCACGATAAAATTTCAATAAAATCCATCATTTTCCATAAAATAATATCTGCAAAACCAATCATACTAGGCGTTACGTATCGCCATCCCCGATATGATATACACACACACCCAAAATCATAATGGGCGTTACGTATCGCCGTCCCCATTATGATTCACACACACTCATTTCATAGCGGACGTTACGTATCGTCGTCCCTGATATGAAATGCACACCCAATGACCATAACAGGCGTTACGTATCGCCATCCCCGTTATGTCATTCACACACACTATCAATCACAATGGGTGTTACGTATCGCCGTCCCCATTATGACTGACACACACAATGACCATAATGGGCGTTATGTATTGCCGTCCCCATTATGTCATCCACACACACAAGCTGATCACAACGGGCGTTACGTATCGCCGTCTCTGTTATGACTCAGCCAAAAACCATTAAAATCCATTAAACTCAATTTAAAACCCAGTTTCCATTTCCAACACATGAATATCCAAAATCATTCAAAAATCCAATTTCTAAATATTTCCATGAGCATGCGCGTAAATACACAATGTAGACAACCATACACCAAATATCCAACATTCAAATAATCCAATCAACCAACAAATACCAACATCAACCAACACATAGATGTTAATGCAAATATATATTTAAATCTTAAAACTCGTTTGAAAATTACTTACAGCGGTTAAAATACAAATCCTTGAACAATGCTAATCTGCAGCGTTCATAGCAGTCACTGATACGTTAGGCTAAAGTGCTCGGTTTGACACCAAAATTTAGGGAGATACTCTTTGAAGGGTGGGGAATCTCATGGAGGTAGTGGTGTGGCGGCACAACCACCGGAAGGTGGCCGATCGGGGTCAAAATGAAAACTCATTTTCGGGTTTGAGGTTGTACCGGGAAGGTGAGGCAACGGTTGGGGAAACTGAGTTAGGGGGATGACCGGCTTGGCTAGGGGAGTCTTTTGGTGGCGGTGGTGAGGCCTACGGTTGCCGGACGGCGGCGCGGCGAAGATGGATCCGATTAAGGACCCATTTCGAGTGGAGGGGTAACCGGCGGAGATGGGTGGCTAGCGACGGTGGGTTATGCTCGCTGGAGGATGGGGAGTCTAGTGGTGGTAGTCAGAGGCCAAGGGGTGGCCGGTGGTGGCCGAAAAATGCAAGAAAAGGCAAAATACCCATTTCGGATTTGTGGCCGTGGAGGGGCGGGGATGGCCAGAGGTGACACCACCGGTGCCGGTGGACTCGCCGGCGTGTGGGGGTGAGGTTGGGCTGGGCGGTGTCGCCGGTGGGTGGCCGACGAGAGGGAGAGGAGGCAGGGGACGCGGGTCTGGGACCGAATTTCGTGAGGAAGGAAAAAGGAAAGAAAAAGAAGAAAAAGAAAAGAAAAGAAAAGGAAAAAGAGAAAAAAGAAAAAGACTAACTAGAAAAAAAATACAATAAATTAAATAAAAGTTGACTTTATATACTATAATTTCAATATCAATAAAATAAGATATTTAAAGCCCACCAATAAAAATAAATTAAACTCAAGCGCAATATTAAAATAAAACAATAATTAATATAACGAAAGCAGATCAAATAAACTCACATAATAAAATAAAGGAATTAAATTCCAATCATTAAAATAATTAACTCATAATAAAATAAATAAGAAAAGCAACGTAACTCGATATTAACTAATTAATAACTCAAATAAATATCTTAAACAAATAAAATACAACTAATAATATTATTAAAATAAATTAAAATAATTAACACTGAGAATAAAATAACATGTAAAAATACACGTAAATCTGGGATCTCACATCTTGTTTAATTTCTAACAAAAATTAGAAGATTATTCATAATTAAATGGATGATAAATAATTACACGTTTTCATATATTATAAAAAAAAAGTATTAATAAAAATAATAAGATAGTCTCATAAATAAACATAACCTATAATTTTATCAAATTTATTTGAGATAATTTTGATTGAAACTTTAATAAAAGATTCGTTCAAAATATTATATTTTTATAATTCTAAGACGATGATCTAATATTTTTGTCATTTTGCACAGTCTCAAAAGATAAGACATTAAAATACCTATGTTTTTAGTCTTTGAGTTTTTCAAGATCTATATAAACTTGAATTATCCACAGTTTTTTTAGTTATGTGATTATTTTTAAGAAATAAGATAATTTTTTTTAAAAATAAATTATGTAGTTTATAATTTATATAAAAGAATGTTATATTCTAATTTATAACATGAAATTTTAATCTTAAATATGTAAATTTATTAGATCATATATATTTCAATTAAATATCAAACATATATAATATATTTATTATATTTATTATCTATTATTATCAATTTAATATAATTATAGTTAATTGTATATACCGTATATTTATCATCTCAAAAAATAAATAAATAATACATTCATTTTAAAATTATAAAATAATTTTTAAAGAATGAAATTATTAATCATATAATGGGAATAAATTTTCATGAATAAAATTAAATTCTCTAGCGTATAAATTAATATCTCTAAGTGAGGATTGCATTGTTATATTGTTATGAATGGTTTATTTATATATATTATTATATATTCTATACTATTATTATGTTATTCTATACTATTATTATATTCTATATTTATTTTACATAAAAAAAAGTTTTAAAAGAAAAGTTTATCATTATAGAAAATTGAAGTGGTGTAATTAAATTTAATGTCACGCACATTATTTCAGTGATTAATAGAATTAATGGATTGTATTTAAAATAATATTTCTCATTAAATGCAGTATTTATTTTAACAAAAATAGATGAAAAGTATTAACTTTAACAGAAAAATAAAATTTTTCGTTAGATAGCCACTTTATATATATAAAGATATATACATGTCATGTCAGGATTAAAAGTGATAAAATATACGAAAAAATAATAATTTGGTTGAGACCAGGGGCGGACCCACGCCTTCGGTTGGGGGGGCTACGGCCCCCCCAAAATTTTCCAAATTTGATTTATAATAGAAATATATATAATTATATATATAATTAAAATTCTCTCTTAGATTTTAAAAATAAAAATAAAAATTGCCCCCCAAAATTTTTTTTACGAAAATTATTCTTTTAAATCTCAATATACATCCATTTATATTTGAACTTTTAACTTTACGTAAACCCAAATTTTAACTTATATAATCTTACAATTACTCTAATAGTCTAATTCTAGCAAAAGAATTAATTATAAATTTATATAATTATAAAATTTATTAATTTTACTCATTTATTTAGTTTCACTCTAACTTGTATGATTGTGAGATATAGTTTGTTAAAAATCTAATAGCGTTATATCATTACTTAATAGAAAGTTTTCAAATTTATTCTTGATTTATAAATTTTTCTTAAATCATAAAAAAATATGAGCAAGTACTTAAGAATAATTAATTTTTAAAAAAAAAAATAAATAAATAAAGTACAATTCGAAAAGTAATATATGTTTAGAGAGCTCAGTAACAACAGAATATGATGTTTCTATTACTGATGATCATCCTTCTAAAATTTATACGCACCGCATACTTTATCGATCGCCCCCCAAACATAAAATCCTGGTTACGCCCCTGGTTGAGACAAACGCCGCGTGTCTCCTTCCAGCTGGCTTCACAAAGCTAGAACAACTGAACAACTGATTTACTAACCGAGCTCATATATATATATGCATGTTACACCTTTTGTTATAACAGCATGCATGATCTGTGCGAACGGGGGATCTAGCTAGCTAGCTAGGTGGATATATGTGTGCAAATCTGTTTCATGAAAGGAGTTAAATTAGTGAAAGCTAGCTATCCATTTGTTTCAAAGAACCTAATTAATTCCCCAAGTGATGAGATTAGCTTGGCATCGTATAACCATGTGCATGAATATTGGCACGCGGCCGCTAAGATCTTATATATAAGGAAGAAGAATCGATCGACAAAGGCTATAAATAGTAGACATAATTGTGGAAAACCATGAGACCTTGTAAACTAATTGATCAAAATTAGGTAAGTGGTTTGAGATTTTAGTGGTGAATGACCTTCTCTGTTGCACTATAAATATTCAAACCAAAGTACTGCTCACCCAACTCAGGATCGTGATTCCAAAAAGCATTTTCAAACCCATTTAATAATATATAAAAAAATAATAATTTTTATGTTATAAGCTGATCATAAACAAATATCATTATGGGTTTGAAAATCAATTTGGGAACTGTAGCACTGCTGTTGTTGTTAGCATTATATGCTGCCGACGCTCAATCTGGTGTCTTTGATATCACCAAGTATGGTGGCAAGTCCAATGGAGATATCACCCAGGTATAAACTACTAATTACGTACTATATATATATATTACATGTATTCATTCATTAATAATCAGTACTATAATTATTATTATTATTATAATGAATTATTCTTAATTTTGTGGGTACTGTTGAATTTATTAACTAGGCTGTGACAAAAGCATGGAAAGGAGCCTGCCAAACAGCGGGAAAGGGCAAAGTGGTGATTCCAAAAGGGACATACAGAATGGGGGCAGTGCAATTTAATGGACCGTGCAAGGGTAAGATGGAGTTTCAGGTTCAAGGAACCATCCAAGCCCCAGGCGACCGCGGTTACTTCAAGTCGGGAAGTTGGGTCAATTTTGAACACATTGACGGCTTAACTTTGTCCGGCGGTGGAACTTTTGATGGTCAAGGCAGCGCTGTTTGGGGAAAGCGATCGTGTTCCGGTATTAAATACTGCGGCGACCTTCCCATCGTAAGTACTACATTATTATTATATTTACAATCTCGTGAAGTGCATAAACATCGCGTAAACAAGTTTGGGATTCACATGAAAAGAATTGATTTTTCAATAGTAAATTCTACACTTTCTCAAAACGTTTGCTCTTCGACTATACTTAACATTACTCATATATAATATTACTTCATTTTCATACAATAAGAATAATGCAGTACGCGCGCTCTTATTCATAATCTACTTTGATCGATCATCATGTATGATGTACAGAATATCAGGTTTGATTTCGTCAGCAACGCACTGATTCAGGGCATAACATCCTTGAATAGCAAACAATTCCACATTAATTTGTTGGGTTGCAAAGATGTTACGTTTCAAAACGTAAACATCGTGGCACCTGGAAAGAGTCCCAACACCGATGGAATTCATGTTGGGCGATCATCTGGAATCAAGATAATCGATACAAAGATTGCAACTGGTGATGATTGTGTCTCCATTGGTGATGGGAGTAAGAATATACTTGTCCAAAGAGTAACTTGTGGACCTGGCCATGGAATCAGCGTCGGAAGTCTTGGCAAGTATAATAATGAACAACCTGTGGTTGGAGTTAAAGTTGTTGATTGCACATTCACAAACACACAGAATGGTGTGAGAATCAAGACATGGCCTAATTCCTATTCTGGCACTGCCTCTGATATGCATTTCGAGAATCTCGTCATGAAGAATGTCGACAATCCTGTCCTCATTGATCAATCCTACTGCCCATGGAATCAGTGCAAGGCACAAGTAAGTACAAACTACTACTTAGGTTTTGATCAGTCAATGTTGATGACTTGTTTATAATGTTCAAACTTTATGATTCATATTACTAATATATGTACTTGAACTTGATGGTAGATTCCATCCAAGATCAAGATCAGCAACGTCAGCTTCAAGAACATAAAAGGAACATCAAATTTAAAGGGGGCAGTGAAGCTTGTTTGCAGTAAGGCAGTACCATGTCAGAATGTGCAGGTGAGTGACATAGACATCCAGTACCATGGACACGACGGTCCTGCTACTTTCCAATGTACTAATGTCAAACCAAGCCTCGGTGGCAAAACCAATCCTCCTGCTTGTACCCTTAAATAACTTCCAAAAATTCCCATCTTAAATTATAATAAGATCACAATGTAATTTAATATTTAAACTTCTTGTGTACTACCTTAGTATATATATAATCTTAAATGCAAGCATGAGTTTCTTTTGTCATAAAATACATGATGATCAAATCATGTGCTTATATTGGAAGTGATCATGAAGTTGATAGTGTTGATGGAAACTAATGACATGAAGACCAAAATGCATATATATATATATATATATATAATATGTCCAACAACGTTATAAGAAGTAAAAACAAACGGATCGACAGCAGCTAACCCATATATAGCTTAATTATGGACTTAACAACAAATTAACATGCATGCTTGCGTATCGAACAGCGCTAAGCTTGAATTATTCCAAGGAAGTCAAACATGGATGCATACCTAAAGAACACAAACAAGTGATTTTCTTTTTCTACCTAATTACCAATTACTTTGCATTGAATTAAAATGGAAGGTAAAAGACAAGATGGGAATGAAGGCCGTTCCAATAAAACCCCATGATAATATTATTGAGAAGTACTTTCTTTTATTCCTTCTCTTCACCTCTTGGGTTGTAGCTATTTTAATAATAATACTGATTAGAAGATTCAAGGAAACTAACTTAATTTGTTGTATGTTGAAAATAGACTATCAAGCAACTTAATGCATGTCGGAAGCGACAAAATTCTCTTACAAAAGAAGAGCTTCCAACATAACGTATGTCTCGATAATGATTTCTCTCTGTAATCGTCCTTGTTATTTTCTTTGTTCCGTAGTTTTAAATGTTTGTGAAATGATAAGCACACAGGGGCAAGAAGTGGGGAACAGGGGGAAGGGAGTGGGGAGTGGGGATGGAAAAGAAGCGGATCAACACAAAAGAGAGGCTTGTGGGTTAGGAGACAGAGATAGCGGGAAGAGTGACTCACTCACGTTCATCAATTTAAAAGAAAAAAGAAAAATAAGGCCTTAAACATGAAATAAACACATGATCAGTCAATCATAAACGAAAATGCCTTAATTTTTCTTTGTAGACACACTTCATGAATATCTTTGATCCACTGAACAATATTGCTCCTGTTGTTTTGGCTTGAGAATATTCAGACATTCAATTTATGACAATCTTTGAACAAATCATCAACTTCTTTGTACCCAATTCCATGGAGCAAGATGAACGTCGATTGAAACGTCCATTGAGGCTAGTCTTATGAACTGCTGGACCATTTTGTTTGGGAAAGACTCCCTTCAAGCAGATCTAGCTGCACCCTTGTGTGCATAATAACTTTTAGCAATCTCAGGTATGCCGTCAGCCTTTCAGGGTCGATTGATTCCAGATTCTCAGCGGTCTCAAGCGGGTCCAAGAGGCATTCACGTTTCTATTGGGAGAATGCCTATTAAAAAACTTGGGAGAAATGATAAATGATCCTAGAGCCAGCCTCAAGGTCGATCCCAACACTTGATTGTGTTGATTTAAACATGGATAGATATCATTTGATGGTTTTAGGAGGTTGTCTTTCTGCTGCAGTTCATTGCAACTACTAGAGACTAGAGATATGGGTGATGAAAAAGTATGATGTGGATGGGTCTTGGAACAAGAAATTCCGGATAGGAAACTATATGCCTATATATGGGACTTGAAAAGGATGAAAACCAATATTTTGAGATCTCAAAGATCATTTCGAGAGGAAGGTTTGTAAAAGTTTTATGCCTCTTGAAGACTGGCAAGAGCTTGTTGGAGTGCAAAAGCAGAGCTTTGATCTCATAAGATGCAATAAGTGGAAACTAAAGACGTTATGTTTCAGAAAATACCAAAGTGGTTCAATCAGTTGTGCATGTGGGTAACAACCTTAACTGGATTGACACCTCCATTAATGCTTGAAATTCTAAAAAGGCGTGGTAGATGCTTCTTCCCCTGTGAGTTTGCTTTCTTACTGCAATGTGCAGTTTTTTTTTTCTCTGTTTATTTGCAATATCTATCACCAATGCCTATAATGTATGTGATTATGAACATCTGAATGTGGCATTTGATGTCCCATGAAGAGTTAAGTCGTAAATTTGTAATCCAAATTATTTATTACAATAAATAGTTTTGGATGCATTAGACTTCAATGACCTTTGCTCATGTTCATCCACACCAACATCTTTAGTCTTCTCTCCCAAGATTTCATTTTTAGTATCTACCATCTCCCATACATTCTAGTCAAATACAGGCTTCCCTAGTCTAGGAGGGTCCCTTTTTCCTCAAATATAACCTTTTTCCCCTCATCGAATTATCAAATAGTCACTGGTGTCTTAAAAAGAATCCTGCTTTTTAATACATCCATTTTAAGGCAACACTTGTAGTCTACATATATCCATTGTATGGTATCATATGGTGATCACTCCCCAAAGCAACACACGTGCCCACAAATAGTAGTTAGAAATGAGAGACTGAGTATACCTTGTGAAAAAACATGGTATATCATTTGATCGGCATACACCCTTGAAGAAAATGATAGAACATTGTCTGTTGTAAAATTGCCTCACGGGTTGATTGGTTACCCCAGACCACCAGTGTTGCTTCTCAAGCACTCCAAGACATCTTTTTGTCCAGTGAGGTACTCGACCAATCCTTCCAAGTTTACAAAAAGTAATTAAAGGAAGGTTAGAAAATTCAAAAATATTGAGAGGTAAGATCTGAATGAATCATCTAAACTCCACCAAAACGTTGATGGCATTTTAATATTCAAAAGAACAAAAGTAAAAAAAAAACCATGGCTGACACTTTTGCAGACACTAAATTCTTCTTGATTGCCCTTTGCACAAGAGTACACATACACAAATGTAGGACAACAGATATGCTATTACCATTGGTATAATCTCGACAGTCATGTTGACCAACCCTCAAATCAGTTTCCCAGCTTTTGTTGAAATTACATGCTATATCTACCGCATCCACTGGCAAAGATCCAACATACCAGCATTTCCTTGTTGGTAGATTTTTCAACTTTCTCTTAAGAATAACTCCTAACAGAAAAGGACATGTTAAGGCTAGCATTCAGTTTATGAAAAAAATATGTCAAATTGTTGGACCAAACAATTGTTACTGGCTTCTAGCCACACATATTAGCAGGTCAAAGTGCTCCGCATCATTTTAGATATTGCAATTTGCATCATGAATGTCACGGAAACTCGACATTCTAATGAGATTCAATATTCATACTGATACATTGGCACGGCAAGCAGAACTATTCAGGCATGAAAGTTATGGTACGATTTAGGCCTAACCTGGTACTGCTTTACCGGATATAACATCAAGAGCCACATATATATTTTCAGGATCTTGAGGTTGGAAGTCAAAAACCAAGGCCTGGAAAAGAGAATCAATCGGATTAGAACTTTTCAATGCTGTAATACAAAAAGATTTAACACAGCAAAGTCAAACTTTCTATATGTCGCTATATGAATCCCTAACACAGAATGAAGTTAACGTCTCAGTCCATGCCTCTAAACATCCAATTTCGTACAGCACGAAGCAAGCTTTTTCCAAGGCATATTAAGGATGGGAATGTTTAGAATAAATGAGTGACGCGTCTTAGTATAAGCTCTTTATCATAATTTCCACGACAGATGAGAACATGGATATCATGCCATGGAAAAATAAAAGAAAAAGGAAATTCCTTAATGCTGGAAAAGTATAAAGAAACTAAAGAATCAGTCTTTGCAATTTTGAATACGATTATTATTTCAAAATTATGCATTCCTACCCAAAGGGGGTGCTATCACAAGCAAAATCAACAAAAACAAACCAACACAGAAAATATATCAGAAACCTCTACCAGATTTGATTAGGAGAGACTCAGAGCGATTCAACTCCTATTTCCCAAAAGGAAATTTGAACTTAGACAATAACATATCAATCATACAAAGTCCCGAGTAATGAAATGCTAAGATAGCCAAGGGAAGAATTTTTTTTTTTTTTTTTATCACTTTCAGCACCGCATCAAGAAGAAAGGAAAAACCGAGGTAAATTGGAGGGGAAAGAACCTGAGAAGAAGGAAGTGGCGAGAAGGGTTTGATGAGAACCACAAAATGCTGTAAATCCCAGAGATTGAGTGAGTAGGCAGCAGACATAAGCAACTGGGCTGGTCCTTTTGTAGCCCTCAGAGGAACAGCTACTACATATACTTCATCTCTGCCTCTTGTTATTGCTGATTGTGCCAACATTACTGAGGCCATTCTGGTTTTGTCAGAAAAATGAAACTTTGAAGCAGTTGGAACGGTTGCAATCACAGTTGAAGAAAGAGGAAAAATAACATGTCAAAGACTCAAATATAAAAAATAAAATATTGATTTAAAAAGATTTGAAGAGAAATTTTAGCCACATTTAACTCACTGGTTCAGCGGTTTGCATTGATTCATATATAGCAATAAAGGCGTAATATCTGATATCACTCTGGCTTATTGACGTGGGCTTATTGTTTGCATTCGTTTTGAATTAAGAATATAGGTGTCAGACTCAGGATTGATCTGGCTGGGCTGGGCTGGGCTGGGCGGAGCTGAGCTGGGCCTTAAGAGATTATTATTCAGGCGACTAAAGAGCCTCTTGAGTTGTGCCTAAAATGTGGCTCTTCGTAAAACAGGAATACGAGAGGTAACGCCGAATATCAAAAAAGGCTTGATTACATCTTTTATAACATTGATTTTAAGTGAACTGATTACAGTTTGACAAATGATATCAGAATCAGATGTTATAAATTCGAGTCGAAGAAATACTCTCCCGGCCATGGAGATATTCCAATGAGTGTTGATTTCGTGCTTGGAGCAAATGCCACAGCAGTCGTATTGTACGTGGAGAAATTATCAGACGAATGAAGTAGTAATATTATAATAGTTATAGTTCACAAAGCCCCACTGCCATATGGTAAGTGGAGATTTGTTGATGGGTCTTGTGAGCCATAGTTTCCATATATATTTAGGTCCCATACCTTGATTCCAGCTTTCTCAGGCCACCATGATCATCATTATTAAACTACTAAATTACTAGAACCCCAACAACCTTTTTAAGTACTTTGACATGCAACCTAGAGATAACAAATAACACAAATTTCAACGAAAGCACAGTTCCTGGACCTAATTATATTATTACTCAGCCTTCTGATCCACTGCTGCTTCTTCTGTCCCAACTTTCTCCTCATGACCTTCAACTGGCTTCTCTTCTTCCTTAACAACCTCCTCCTTTGGAACTTCAGCTTCTGTGTCTGGCTTTGGTTCCGGTGCTGGAACCTCACCAGAATCACTTGCTTCTTTGGTCTCCTCAGCAACAGGCTCTGGTGTTTCCTTCGGGTTCTCCTCATCGGTCTTCGCAATTGTTGGCTTCTCAATCACAACCTTGGTCTCTTCTGCAACCTCCTTTGTCGACTCAGCGTTGGCTGGGGCCTCAGGTTCTGGAGCCACGACTGGCTCAGATACTGCATCGGTTGGCTCAGATACGGCCAGTACTGCGGTCTCTTCTGCTCCCTTGGGCTCCTCTAGGGTGGACTCAGTTGCAGGGGGTGCAGTCACCACCTCTTCTTTGACAGTGGGAGTGATCTCCTGAGCCTTGAGTAGTGATTCCTGATCATGAGTTGTGTCCTCTGGGAGGGCTGTCTTTGCTGATACAACCTGAACATCAGCCAACGATCATTTTAGTTATTAATGCAACGGAATTGATACTTAACAAGGGTACTTCTAAATTCTGATCAGTCATGAAGCAAACAGTTACGTAGTAAATAAAAAATCAAGGTGATTGATAAAAAAAAAAAAAAAAATTGTTAATTAGAGTTTCATATCGCAAAGAGCATCATGTTAAAAGAAGTAGTCTAGTGGCAGGGGGCATGACTGCAGAGATGATCCTTTCGTCATAGATAGTGGGACTTCATACAATCAGTTCATAAACGTACGAAAGTTTAGCTACAACTTGATCAATGAATTACCTCAACAGTAGCCATTCGAACACCCAATGGAAGTGTAAACTTAACTACGTACGAACTAAAAAGATAAATAGAAGCAAGATGAGTTTAGTGTAAGAAGTAGAGATCACAACACTTGGAGATGAGAAGGTATGTTCAATGACAGTGCTTTATATAGGCGTATAGAGGACTCGATCGAGAGTTGATAAGAGAGAGAAATAAGAGAGGGAATCTTGGGATTTGACACCCCGGCCATTTCACTGAATTAAAGGATGCTAGCACGTTTGGTAATAATGCAAAAGGTAGGGCTGACAATGAGGCTGTACTATATTTTTTTCTTTTTTAAAAAACTTATCGACCTGTTTCTAAGCTTTTGGTTGTAAAACGTATATAGGGCCAAAAATGGAGACCATTTTCCATGCAAGTCATCATCTTCCTTTGGTAGTGTGCTTCTGTGCTTTGTGCAGTTAGGCATGTAGGGGACCTGATCATGACCTGACCATCATTCACTCATGTTAATCAAGTTTAAAAATTACCTCTGCTTTTCATTTTTTTTAGTACTTTTAACCCCCCCAATCAACTTCAACTGTGACACCAGCCAGTCTACTCTCAGTGTTTGATATAAATTATATCTGAAAAATTAATAAACTTTGCTGTTATTGCTAAAAGCACCCATCAAGATCACACCAACAATGCTAAAGACAATTAACAGGCAACAAAAATAAATAAATAATCACACAAATACACGACATGGCAAGAGATATTCTATAATGTGCATCCGTCTATGGAGTTGCGCGCAAAAGATTTTATTCAGAAAGAAGTAGGAATATTGTAGAGCAATACGTAGTACAATATCTCTCGCTCACAAGGGTAGCCTCACTCACTTTTTCTCTCTGACCTCTGTGACATACTGCTCAACATCATGACCCATCATTCGAAACATATGTAACTACATATACATAAAGGCATGCGGCCTGATTTATTTTGACAAATATTTTCATCTCATTGTATAAAATAATATAAATTATTAAATTTTTTTAGATTTTGAAATAATATTTTCAAATTTTAAAACAAATTTAATATTAAAAACATATATTATAACAATATTTTTTTCAATTTTAAAATTTTATCTCATCGTATTTTATTTTATCTATAAAAACAAACTAGATAAAAACAGATAATTTTGGGTTATTTGTTAGATCCAATTCTGTGTCCAAGTACATAATTTGCTTGAGCGAAATTTCTGCTTGAGTTTTACTTGAACAACCCATCAACTTGACCAACTGTAACACAGTC
Source organism: Platycarya longipes (assembly GCA_036559045.1). Taxonomy (NCBI): domain Eukaryota; kingdom Viridiplantae; phylum Streptophyta; class Magnoliopsida; order Fagales; family Juglandaceae; genus Platycarya; species Platycarya longipes. The sequence goes on from CM071792.1 coordinate 776,197, forward strand.
ATTCTACTGATCTCACCGTTTGCTGTAATTATAAATGCTTCGAAAATTTATAAACTTTAGTATTATTGTTGCTAAAAACACCCATCAATTCACACCAACAATGCTACACACTATTAACAGACAACAAAAAAATTAAATAATCACACGACATGATAAGATTTATGTGCGTGGTTCAATAACGTGCCTACGTTTATAGAGTTGTAAAATTATTTTTTTTAAATAAAATAGGAACACTATGGATCAGCAATACAATCTCTCTCACCCACAAGGGTTGCCTCACTCACTTTTTGATCTCTCTGTTTCACACTACTCAACATCTGACTCATTCAAAACGTATATAATTAACATATACATAGGCATGCGGTGAAAATTCTAGAGAAATTGATTTTGAGTTATTTGCTCGAGTAAATTCTCTGTTCGACGTTCGCTCGTGTGATATTTTTGTCTGAGTTTTTCTTGACCAATCCATCTCCATATTGTCGAGCGAACTTTCTATCTAACATTTTCTGACCTCACAAATCAGGCTCCACTAACCTAACAATAAGAAGGTCATTCTTATTCGCCTTTAAAAAAATCGTTAATATTTTCTACTTACACATTATCGATCTCTATACCGAAATGATCTTTTTTTTTTACAAGAATCACATGTTTTAATTAGTTTCTGAAATTATCATCAATAATTCTGATCAATGTGATCATCTACGCTATATATAGTAAAACCTTTCCATATGTTCTATCAGTATTCATCACTTGATCACTTATATATATATATATATATCTCTATATATCTATATATATATATAGATATATTCGCATAGTGAGTTTCGGAATTATGCACTAGTTGGACGGAAAATGATCAGGCAAATTAGTTGGGAAAGAAAAATATTCATGCCTAGCTAGTTCTAAATTAAAATCCAAAATTAAATAATATATAAGAGCAATTATCGAGTTAATTTGTCAAAACATATATATGTGTGACGCATGATATTGGATCATCTAGATTAATAAGTAATTAAATTAATTAAGGAAACGAATAGAAAACTGATCATCAAGGGAGCCGGCATGCATGCAGTACGTTCGTTCTATGGTCCATCATGACATGATTTTGCCAGCTCCTTATATTTAAGCTACTTCATGATTAGTTGGTGCATGTGATTAATATCTATGCCTAGCAATTAGCTTTAGCTCGCTGGTGCATGTGATTAATATCTATGATGTGATATCACGCTTGATTCCAGTGATCTCCATTCGGGTTAATAAGGAGGATCGGGTCACAGCTGCATGGTGCATGTGCAATGACTAGGTTATAATCGACTCGAGTCGAATCGGTCTTTGAGTTGTCGAGCTCGTATTCGAGCTTGATCGAGATTTATTTATTCTTTGTTCGAGCTCAATCGACTCGGTAAGCTCAACTTTCAACTTGAGTTCAAGTTCAAACTCGTCTCACAAACAAAATCGAGTCGAGCCGAGTTTAAATTATTTTTTTAATTTTGTGAATAAAGTTTTCAAAATCAAATAAATATAAAAGAAAAATCTAATAAAAATTTAATAATTAATATCTAACTAATTTATATTTATCTATAATAACAATACGTTATATACTTACATATATTATTAATAAATACACATAATATGATAGCATAAATCTATTTCATATATGGTTCTTACATATTAATATATGAAATTATTAAATTTTATAGACTAATTATTGTACAAATTATAAAATATAAATATGACGTATATTCAATATATAAATATAAGTAATTAGATTATATATTAAATATTTAATTATAAAATTATTTTGTTTATACTTTTAGCAATACATATTATATCACTACAAAAAATAAGGCTATTTCCGGCACTTAAAAGTCGCCGAAAATAGTACAAAAATCTCCGCAATTATCTTATTCCCACTAAATATTTTCGCCCAGGAGTAGCCGCCGATACAGAGCCAAGAAAAGGTTTTTGCGGCTATATTCAAAATTGCCAGAAATATACTTTTTTGCGGCGAGCAATTGTCGCCGGAAATAACCAAAATATCACTTCGCCATATTAGATTTTGCCCGGATATTTTTGTTTTTTTGGTCCATGAGTGTTTTTTTTTTTATGATATTTAACTCTTTTATGATAGTTATTTGCTTGATAATAAATTTAAAATTGTTAGATTTGGAGAAATTCATATTTACTTGTCAACACACATGTCATCAAGCTCATTTAAATATCCTCAACATACATATTTTAAACTCATTCTTTATACTCTTGAGTTTTACAAAATACATTTAAGAACAAAACAAATTTAAATGACAACAAACACAAATCATCCAAATGAGAAACAAGGATGCTAGTTTCATCCTAACCAAGTCTAACGGCTTAACAGATAAGTATATTCTTCCAAGCTGAAGTATGAAATTAAACTAGATGCACAAAAATATTTGTGAATGAAACTAAAAGAAATGAGAGGTGTACAACGAATTGCAATTTTATTAGACCAAAATTTTAACTTTGAATAGACACTTCAAAAATAAATCAGCTTTTCCTTCACTTGTTTTTGTGCAATATCTGTCAAAGAGCAGTTTCCTGCACCACAAGTAAAAAATTAAAAATTAATTACAAAATGCTGAGAAAGGATTGACAAAGTCAATAGATATGAAGAAAATTATAAAATTTAAAATTTGATTTTCAAAAACACACTGACAAAATGAGAGATATTATATGTAAAATTCTAAGTACATATAGCACTATTCTTAATAACTTTTCCATTTCTGATCTAACTCTTTGTCTAGCCATTCATGGTTTTTATTAATCTGCTATAAGATATATACACTATTAATTACCTAATTTATACCTCATATATATGTCCCACTAACATGACTGTTATTAATTACCTAATTTTTTCAATCCTGCTACACAACTTCTTAAAGACCAGCTTCTAGCAAAAATATCCATCCTTCAAGCTGTCTTTTTAGGAGGTATTTGGTTTTATTTTTGTAATAATTTAGACCATTACCATTTTTCAAACATGGACTAAGTGTTAAATATAAAAAAAATTATAAAAATACAAGGACTAGTAATTTGGTTCTATTCAATATGTTGCTTTCGGAAGGAAGGAGAAGACTCCAATGACTAAGAAGAATTTAATTTCTTGATAATCTATGATCTATCTACCTATGTTTCAGTACATCATAAAAGCTGGAATGTATGAAGGCTATTGGAGATTATGATAATAAAAATAAAGAGTGTTTGAAAAATAAATAATAATTATAGAAATATAAATAATAATATTTTTTTATTATTAAAACAAGCATGATGTTTCCTTTGGCTATGCAACTTGTTTAAGGAAATGCAGTAATATAAAGCTTAAAAGGGGCAATTGAAACCAACACAATTACACTAATTTACTTTCTTTCTTGTAAAAGTTGTAGAGTTCGGGATTTAAGATTATTCTACCAATCTACTTACTGAATGGTTATTTACAGAGCAGTGGAGATTTACAGAGCAGTGGAGATTGGAATCATTCTCTGCTACAATCTTGAATTTCATTCTCTGCTAATACATCACCATTTCATAACATGCACTAAAAATTTAATGGAAATAAAGTTGCAAATATGCTTAGTTTCACAATGTCAAAGGACAGCATTAATGAAGTAAATGGGGAACTATAGAGAAAATAGACAAAAAAGAAAAAATGCGAAAAAATGCCATGAGAGCTTAAACTAGTACCTAATGGTTTCCTCTGGGTTGCACCTAGATTAAAATATGCAATTCATATTTTATCTGAAATAAACACGAGCCAAACAGGATCACAGGATCTTATGTACCTTAATTAAAGTATGGAAAACTAGTTTGAGGATATACTTTCGATTGGCCTATCTACAACATAAGGGCAGAACTGCACGTCAAACAAGTTAAAAATTAATTCATGAAACATATACATATAGTTGTAACCAGCAGGATAAAACTACGTATGCTCTATTAGTATATAAAGACAACATAAACTTTGAATAGATTGGCATGACTATAAAAACCATATATATAATGATAAGAAGAATGACAAAAACAACAATAACAATTACATAAGCAATAAAAAAAGATAAAAGTTGTGCATACAAAAGAAGACGAAAACAAAATTCTAAATCAAAACTGCACTCTGACAAACGAACAGTCTTCATGAACAACAATAGCACCTTTTAAGAATACACATTTCAGGTAAAAGCAAGTGCTACATTAATGTATTTGGTAATTTCAATAAAAGAAAAGGACTTGTAAACTAATAACTTTAGATAAACATAAATTTTGATAAGTCTTCAGATAAACATAAACAAAAATGCAAAATGGCAAGAGTACAAGTAGAAAACTAACAACTCTTGTTATGCAGGAAGGTGCATGATCATCTATATTTAAGTCATGTAGCAGCTCGAATTAGGTCTAGGTTTTGTATGTAATTCTGTTTGCTCTGTTTCAAATTACTCCTACAAGTGAGAAAACATGTAATGAAAGGTGGATTGGAACTTGTAAAGTGCCATGGCTCATACCAAATGATTGTTTTGCCTATATAATGTGGGAGAAGCTAAGATTTGTTTAGCTAATTAATGGGCATGTGGACAGAAGAGAGATTAAATGATGGCTGAATTATGAGAGACGCAAGTAAAAATTCAAAACCAAAGCAGAATACGAAAGCTCATAAGGTCCTTGCAAGCATTGACAGCTATTTCCGTCCAAATCAGGAGTTGCTGTCGATGAATTAAAAGTCAAAACATGTACTGTTTGTCCCAAAAAGAGTATCAAAACTAAGCATACAAATAACAGATTTTATCTCAAAGAGAAGAGAGTATAAATACATGAATCATCTAGAGAAAAATAGAACAGACCTTTTCAATAAGTGTGAAAAAAAAAACAGAACTTAAATTCAAAGACTAGCATAATTTAGGAGCATCTCCATTAATGGCATGGTTTAAATGACATAAATCCTGATATGATGTAGAAAATGGATCACACTTGCTAAAGTAAGTAAATCCAAACCATACAGGAAAATATCATGTTTGATTCCCTCCCCAACAAAACAAGGAAAAATCAAAAAGAAAAATGAGAATTCACTCGGCCAAACTTGGTTTTGCAGCCAAGACTATCAAATCCGATTTTCAAGCCATAATAGTAGTTTAAAATATTACCAAGTCAATACTACAAAAATCATTCAACCTTACAGTATGTAACAATTTATCTCATCAAAGCATCATACATAGGATAATCTGGTTTTTGCTATTTATAACAGATTAAATAATTACTGCACAATTATGTTGACTATGTGAAATCTAATAGATATCTGCCAAAAAACCTACAAATCACATAAGCAAATTTCCAAATTCCCCGCCTCCAACCAACGGTTAGAAGTTCGATTGAGATAACAATGGTTGACAACACAGTTTGTGAAAAAGGGAAATATAATCGAGGAGTTGTGGCACATGTACCAAATCAGGAAACACGGGAAGGGATTCATACAGAACACACATGATCCCTTGTTCGAATCTGACAGAGGGCTTCAACGAAGCTGCAATGGGAAACCAGCTCGTGGTTCAAGTAGCGGCAGGAAGACGACGAGATTACGGTGGCGCTAGCAATGGGAAACCACTGTATGAAGCCGAGAGAGAGAGAGAGAGAGAGAGAGAGAGAGAGAGAGAGAGAGAGGGAAATGTTGCGAGGTGGGGATTAATTTTAGATTTTATTTTTTGATTTGTTCCGACGGCTTGATTTAATTGACATACGAAAAAAATTAAGTTGGCAAAAGTGGCCTTTTGTCACAATATTTGTACCGCCAGAAATAAATATTGTGCCAAATGTTGTATTTTCTTGTAGTGTGTATACACATATATGTGTATATATTTATCAATATATGAATGAACTTTAATCGAGTCGAGCTAATGAGTCAAGCATAAATAAGCGAGTTTTAACGAATTTTAGCCAAGTCGAATCAAATTTTGTCGATATATATGTCATTTACTAATCAAGTGGTTATCTACTTCCACGAGCGAACTTTTTTTTATGAGTCAAATTCAATTCGAATTTAACTAGACGAGTACCTAGGGAATTGTCGAACCGACTAGTTTATTTACAGCCCTAGCAATAAGAATACTTAATTCCACTCATAAAATCAGATGTAATCTGTTTAATTAAGTTGAGCTTAACAAAACCCACACTCATGATCATGTGAATTTCGCAAATAAGCAAAGTAGAAAACAAAAAAAAGGAAATTAGGGATGTCTTAACTCGATGACTGATATTTGAGCAATATTCCACGACTAGGAAAGTGGCAGTGGAAAGATCGATGTTGAAGTTACAGTCATGCAGGATGACAATCCATTCCCTTCTACATTAATAATTAAGCTTGCCCAATTTAATAGTAATTATACGAATATATAAGTTTCTATTTTCCTATGAGAATATAAACTTGCCAAGGTAGGTCCAAAGAGATTGACATAATTGTCATCACCTAGCAGGCTAGCAATAATAAACATCACCGAACCTTTTAACCGAGACAGGGGTCCTTCTCTCTTGATCAAACCATCGGTTGGTAAACAACGGAGAATTTCCATCAACCAATCATGGTACTATATTTCGCTCATTTGTCTTAAAAAAATAATCAAATTATATATATATATATATTCTTAAAAAAATAATCAAATTATATATATATATTCTTTTCAATTTATGTTATGTTAAAGAATAAATCACACTTTATCTATAAATAAGATCTTGAATATATTTATAAATAATGTACAAATTTTTTTTATCGAATCAATTTTATGAGATGAGTTGGTTCATAAATTTCATCATATCATGCCATATATATAAATATATATTGTAATGGGATTTCTCCCTCATCTCATATATATACTAACAAGTCATAAGGCATCTACAAAAAGCTATTGGGTCATAAGACTCCTCAAACCTGTCCAATTTGAGCTTAATTTATTTAATCTTATCTTATCATTTCAATATTTTTAAATATTCATACATAATATAATAAATAATTCAATTTTTTTAAATTTTAAAATAATAATAATATTAAGAATTAGTATTATTTTAATAATATTTTTTTCAATTTTTAAAACTTATTTCAATTTATTTTATTTTAATTCACTATCCAAACTATAATATAATGATAAAATATATGAGAATATCTTATATGAAAAATGTTATTTGTCCTTATTTTGAGATTCTTATTTGGGATCTCAACTTGTATTTTATTTTTTAAAATTTTTTTATATGATTTTTAAGTAAGTATTTTTAAATAATTTTATGATTTTTTATATCTTTAAAAAAATATTTTAAAATATTAAAAAAATTATATAAACAAATTTTAAAACTCAAAATGCAGTAGGAATTCTAAAATGAGAATCCCTAACACCCTCATGTTATATTACATTTTTATAAGTAGATGATCAACTATGTAATTTTAAAAAAAAAAAAAAAAAGGTAGGGGATGATGGGGGTGGGACTCGTACTCCCCCCCGCATGATTCTTCTCTTCATGACGTACACTAATCTAATGTTATTGTAGATCCCAATGAACATACTGAGAAACTTTACACCAAGCTGAAAACTCCGTACGATGGCAGGCACCTGATAATCGGGCCTGCCCTAGGAATTGCTGATTGATGTGCTATCGTCTACACGTGCCCTTCGCCTTTGAGGACAAGTCACAAAATAACAATGAATCTCTCTCCCGAAAAAGCTTTGTCACTCACCTCTGTTAATTTGTAAAGTCGGCACTGGCAGACATGGCTTTTTGGGGTTGGTTTGGGCGGTGGGAGGGTCCACCCCAAGCGGAGCCCACATGAGATTCACATCTCCCTAGTCCCTAGAAACCTCGTTCGGGGACGGAGCACTGCTCTTTTTTCAATAGGCTAATGATAAAGTTTCCATCCGGGCGAAATTAAGTAAAAATTTTAATTTTTTATATAAAATATAGTAAAATATATATTTTTTAAAAATTTTAAAATTACTTTTTTAAATCTCAAAATAAATTAATATTAAAAAAATATTTTATAATAATATTTTATTCTTTTTTTAAATTTTATTTTATCTTATTTCATTTTTAAAAATAAATTAAGTCTAAGATTTAATATTTAAGAAGGCTATTGATAATATATATAGTATATATGAATATAAATAATATATATTGTTTGTACATGATTATATATAAAAATAATAATTATATGTCAAAAAATTATATATAAAAAATTATATATTTATAAATCATCTTATAAGATAATTTTTCTTAAAATTTCGTAGTTTACTTGAAACCATTACAAAAAGAAAAGAAAAGAAAATATGAATTTAAGATTTTTCCTTCAAATTAAGCTTGATAAATATCTTTCATGAAATAATATTCATCTATTATAATCTCTAAAGTGAAACTCTTGACAATTTTTTTCTCAATATAAAATAGCAAATGATTTGTAAGAAACTAATTTTTCATTCAAGTACACAATCTAGTTTTTATAAATGCTCGCTCAGTAGTAACAGTAGAAATATGAAAAATTAATACTAGACGAATTAACTTATTAATCAAATAATAAATTTTTAACTTTTTTAAAAGCATTAGCTCTTTGTATAACTTAAATAATATAGACATTTTAAAAATCTAAATGTATTAGAACATCAAACTAGAGTTAGGAGATAACTTGGATGTCAACTATCAAGTGAAATGAAAAATTAGATTAGAGCTAGGTGAGAATGAGATTTGGAAGAATAATTTTAGTACAAGTTTTAGGTTTGAATATTAGAAGCAATTTTTATTTTTATTTTTGTTTTTGATAAATTGGGTCACAATTTGAATTATATAAAAAAAACTATATATATTTATATAGTATATTAATTTTTTTTTTTAATTTGGAGGGTGGTAGCCCCCCTTGGCTTTGGGGTGGTTCCGTCCCTGGTTTCCATATCCCCCTCTAATTTTTACCTTCTCATTACTTCATACATAAAAATTTAAAAAATAATTAATTAATTAAAAAATTGTATAGGAATTACTCACGGCCTCATCTTCCAGTAGTACTTCTCCAATTATAAACTAGCCGATCATCTCTACAACGCTAACTTGCAAATGAAAAAATTATTTTATATATATATATATATACTAGATAAAATTAACGTGTAAAGCACGTTTATCTAGTTTAATTTCTAACAAAAATTAAAATATTATTCATAATTAAATGGATGATAAATAATTACACGTTTTCATATATTATAAAAAAATATATTAATAAAAACAATAAGATAGTCTCATAAATAAACATAACCTATAGTTTTATCAAATTTGTTTGAAATAATTTTGATTGAAACTTTAGTAAAAGATTCGTTCAAAATATTATATTTTTATAATTTTAAGACGATGATCTAATATTTGCGTCATTTTACACAGCCTCAAAAGATAAGACATTAAAATACCTATATTTTTAGTTTTTTAGTTTTTCTAAATCTACATAAACTTGAATCATTCACAATTTTTTTAGTTATGTGATTATTTTTAAGAAATAATATAATTTTTTTTAAAAAATAAATTATGTAGTTTATAATTTATATAAAAGAATGTTATATTATAATTTATAACATAAAATTTTAATCTTAAATATGTAAATTTATTAGATCATATATATTTCAGTTAAATATCAAACATATATAATATATTAATTATATTTATTGTCTACTATTACCAATTTAATATAATTATAGTTAATTGTATATACCGTATATTTATCATCTCTAAAAATAAATAAATAATACATTTATTTTAAAATTATAAAATAATTTTTAAAGAATGAAATTATTAATCATATAATAGGAATAAATTTTCGTTAATAAAATTAAACTCTCTAACGTATAAATTAACATCTCTAAATGAGGATTGCATTGTTATATTGTTATGAATGGTTTATTTATATATATTGTTATATATTCTATATTATTATTATTATTCTATATTTATTTTAGATAAAAAAAAAGTTTTAAATAAAAAATTTATCGTTACAGAAAATTGAAGTGGTGTAATTAAATTTAATGTCAAAAATATTATTTCGGTGATTAATAAAATTAATGGATTGTATTTAAAATAATATTTTTCATTAAATGCAGTATTTATTGTAACAAAAATGGATAGAAAATGTTAATTTTAACAGAAAAATAAAATTTTTCGTTAAAATAAAATTTTTCGTTAGATAACCACTTTATATTTATAAAGATATGTAAGTGTGATATTTAATATTTATTCATAGTTTTGAATTAAGTATACTATTCGTTTTCACAAAATATTGTAAAAAATGTATGAGCATGCGACTTTTCATATTGTTAGATATTTCGATAATAAAGCTTTTATCCTGTTTGACAAAATTCTTTGCTTATTTATTGACAATTAAGAGACCTTAAATCACTACATCATACTAATGTTGTGGTCGAAACAGATTCTTAATTGTTGAATAACTGGTCGAATGAAAAGTTTAAAGAATGGTATAATTAAATTTAATGTCAAAAATATTATTTCAGTGATTAATGAAATTAATGGATTGTATTTAAAATAATATTTATTATTAAACGCAGTATTTATTATAACAAAAATGGATGGAAAGTGTTAACTTTAACAGAAAAATAAAATTTTCTGTTAAAATAAGATTTTCCGTTAGATAGCCACTTTATATATATAAAGATATATATAAATGAAAAAATAATATTTATATATATATATATATATATATATATATACACACACATATATATATATGTATGAAAAAATTAACGGTCAAGTTGTGGTTTTTTATCTTTTTTGGAAAGATCCAATAGCCTCACTCATACTAGTCCCTTCTCAAATTTATTGAGAAGCTCTCACGTGTGGCAAAAGAAAACCATGATTACAACATTAAATACTTGGGGGGTTACAAAATCATCAAAAAAACCAAAATCCAAGTATATGCAAAAACTACCCCCAAAACCAAATAAACCAACCAAACCAAGTCAAATCTAAACAAGCTTAGAAACATAGATACCACAAACAAACCAAGAAAAAAAAAACAGATTCACAGTTCCTAAGCGTGTAAGACAAGAAAGAAACAAAATCAGCCTAAAATCAGCATTACTTTTTTCGAAAATAAGACAAACCTGCTTTCTCCATTTTGAGAGAACCTCTGATATACCTCGAGAGATCCCAAATTGAATATCAAGTTCCAACTGAGCCACGAGTACCATGTTTTGCTAAACCATCAGCATATGAGTTAATTTCTCTAAAAACATGCGAAATAATGACATTAATCTTTATCTTTATCTTGGTGCATATAGTCAATCTTTATCTTGGTGCAATGATCATGCAGGCTTGGCTAGAAGCTCGGTTAGATCATGCTTTCATTAATGCTTCTGCTTTAGATGTGTTTCCAGAGGCTCTATGAAGTTCAGAGGTCAAGTTGTGATTTATGCAACCGCAGGTCCGCTCATATGAAGTTCAGAGGTGAAGTTGTGATTTATGCAATATGCAACCGCAGGTCCGCTCATATGAACTTCAGAGGTGAAGTTGTGGTTTATGCAACCGCAGGTCCGCATGCACGTAATTGTAAATTTGTAATGTCAAGTCTACTACTATGGCCAAGTATGGGCCCGTTGCTTGGGCTTGACTCCCCTAGCCCCAAATATTCTAATTGGACTCCCAGGCTTAGTACTGTCTATAATATTTAGACTCACGGCCACATGGTTATTCTGTGATTTGATTCTCATCTTCATCAACACATGATCTAGTCTTTACTCGTAGCAAAGGTTGCAATATTTTACTGTCATGGGTCGACGCGGGTCGTTGTCCTAATGAGTTAAGGGTATCTAAATATTCTATGATGGAAAATATGGTAAGATCGTTGTATGTTTCTTAATATTACTGAAAGCCTTCAACCATATGTGAATATCAATAGTCTGTCAATCGTCTCACCTAGCAAATCTAACATTGTTCTTCCTATACCTGAAGATGGAAAGAGAACTATTATAAACAAAAAGAGATTATACAAAATGAACTCACAAAATAATGTACTTTTATAGAATCTGTTTGATCTATTTTATAATAAAAATAATTTTACAATCTGGCGTATTACATTAAACCACGTCAATTTATAAGTTTATATTTGTATAATTTCTTTATGGTTAAAATATTTTTTAGATTGTTTCAATCTAAAAAGTGTGGGGGAAGGGATAGAAGTGAAGTTCAGTTGATGGGATTTAGGTCTTGGGATTTAGGTCTGTTTTATCAAATTGTGATTTGCGAGATGTAGGTTTTTCAGGAGCTCCATTTACTTGGAATAGCAAAAGAAGGGATAAGAATATTTGTGAAAGGCTCCATAGGTTCCTGCAGATTCAAGTTGGATTGATGATTTCCCAAGTTTGAGGGTTCAACATCTAGAAGCCAACGGTAACAACTTTAATAACCTTCAAAGCCCTTCAAACCAACGTCTAACCCAAACAAATAACCGGTAATAGAACGGTCAAGGAAAATAAAGCTTCAGAATAAAATAAACCTTACAACGTCTAAACCTTCATCATCAAATCCGAAAACGGTTTCAATACTTAATTAATAACCAAAACTCTCTCCAACAGTAAATAATAAATATTATTAAAAAATACTAACAGATGACTTTCAATGTATTTATACTGCTGCAGAAGCGGAATCGAAGAAGGTAAGAATAACGTCATGAGTCGACTCATGGCTGGTGGTTGGTTCATGATCAGGCTGTGGGGTGCATGATCAGCACATATAGAAAGCATGTCGATCCAGCAATTTGCAGTGTAATTGCAGTAGTATTGTTAATTAATACCATGGAGTCTCATATATTTTACACCTGATCTGCAGTTTCTTGATGATGAAGACAAGTGCTACCTGGAGATCAATTATAAATTCGACATCCGAAAAGAATGGGCTGCTGCTTAACCAGAGAACTTACCAACAAATTAAAACTCTAGCATATATTTCCCATTCTTCCATTGATTTTAATGAGTTGATAATCAGTTTTAGGTTATTTATTCCCTCTCAATTTATCAAAGAAACAAAAGTTTTCTATTATGCTTTCTGGACGTTGCTTTTATTTTCTAATTCTGTTGTCGCTGGTGGGTGAAGCTGGCTATTCCTCTAAAGGTATATTGGAATTAGCCGGAAAAAATTATCACTTAACTATGCTCACTCAGATGCACCAACGAGAATAATATATGTTCAATTCTATAACATTAACAAGAGGTCTGAAGACAGGAATTAGTGTGGACTGGTTATAAGAGACTTGGATTTTACCCCAAAGGAGATATTAAGAGCTCTAAAACTGGAATCTGTATGGCATCCCATCATTAGCCTGAATCATGTTGAAGAACAAAACAAGTTGTTCTTGACCAAAAGTAATGGACATGAGTTCTTAAATGAGTAGCTCGAGACAACATGGGTCCAACATTGATTATCAAACTTCTAACTAACCATCTAGCACCCCAATCACTTGGTTAGAGGTTAAATTGTTATTAGCAGTGTTAATGTGATGACGCTGATCGACAAGCTAAAGTACAGACAACGTTTATTTCTTTTATGAGATTGAAACAAATTGAATTGGAGCTGTTAACCTCGTGTTTTATACGCCTTTGGACCATGTTCTAGTAACTCGAGTCTTCCAAACTTTTACTTACACAAATGAAGAAGAATACTTAGAGATCAGGGTGATGTTAGTGAGATCCAGGAGTCTCCAATACTTGAAAGTAGTATCTTTTTATGAAAGTTTTTAAATAATTAAAAGAGTTGAGAGAGGTTCATTCATATTTGAGGGTTGTTATTTATATTATGAGCGCCTAACTTGGAGAAACAGTTGTGCCTATCTTTATGGAACCTATATCTTTTGAGTTATTCCTTTTATCAGGGTCATTAAATGTAGTATGATCTTTGTAACGTTGTCATTAATGTAGCATGTAATTCGGACATTAGTGCTATTAATACGGTGTGATTTTCTAATTTATTTTATTTTGTGGGTGTTCTTGATAACTTGTCAATGTCTCTCTATCAAAAGATTAAGAGCATTTTTTATTTTATGTCTGCCTAGTACAAGCCCCTACGAGGAGGGTATAAGGAGGTGTCAAGTCTGCATGTCCCATCAATTACTATTACTTATTTTACCCTACATGCAGATTGCTTCATGGGTAAGTTGGGTTCTTGGGCTAAGTACTTCATGAGAGGCTTACTAACCCCATTCGAGGAGATCACTTGAGCTTGATCGTGCGTCACCGAGGAATCTTACTACCCATTAGCCTCTCATGAGGTGCCTTGCGAGATTGTGGGGATGAGGGAAAATCTCCTTATAGGAATGCTAAAAAATAAGCAAAATATAATTATGAATATCACAAAATAAATATAGATGTATTTCATGGTTGATTTTAAAATAAGCATGAAATGGCACCATGGTGTGTAACCAAGTTTCTAAGATAAGTTAATGCCGCCATTCTGGTACAAATGATATGACGCCAAAGTCTTTTGTGATTGTTTAAAATTTAAAGCTGTTTCCATCATGTCTAAGATTTTTGCCATTTGCAAAAGCAACATGCTCTCCCTTTCCAACAGAGCAACCTCCAATTTGGAGAAATGAAGATGATAGATAGGGCTCAAGAAAGCCATAGAAAAGACGAGGTAGATGAGTCAAAATTAAAATGGGAATAGAATCAGCTTGACAGGGCAATGGTACCAGCCATCCACAGCTGAAAACAACATCCCATCTTCTCACCTCTTTTCACTAACTCATGGTTTTAAGTTTGATGTACAGTGGCAGGTCATAGATTATTACTAAACTATCTTGACTACCAAACAAGAATCCAGTAGTGAACATGATTGTAAGAAAGTAACAACTACTTTCATGTTAATTAAGTTAATGAAAAGACTTGCTTGCATGGATCGATGCAAGCTCATATTAAGATTAATAATTATGCTTGAATATTGTTGTAATATGCTACAAGTGTGTAGTATTTTACAACTGCATTAAATTATATTGATCACTCTCTCTCTCTCTCTCTCTCTCTCTCTCTAAAAGTCAAGGTTAATTAAATAAATGATGAGTTAAAGACTTAACTTCATTTGACCGCAAATATCAATGAAACCCCACATGGCACGCCTCTCCTCCCACACTCATTAATGTTTTTTTTTATTTGTTGATTATTATTTTTTGTTTAGCTCATTGATCATGGTGCGAAAACAAGCAACTTATTATATTAATTTGGAATTAATGCATAATAACAATAATAATAAAAAGATTGCGAATCTTTTGAAAATATTGTGGGCTGGCATGTGAACCCGAATGGTTGGCTTGTCAGCGACTCGGCAGGTCCAACTGTTCAAGGTCACACATGGGAAAAACGGCGTCGTCTGCTAGCAAGTAGCATGACCTAGTGCGTGGGGAAGCGACGCCGTATCATTTGTGTTTGTTTTGTTGGTAGGTGCGCATGTAGGCCGAATCATTGGGTACAGTTGGCATCGGGTATGATAGTGGTGGGCCCCGACCCGACAGACGATGCTAGTTGGACCAAATCTCGTGGTGGGACCCAACAGGAAACCTTATCTATTATTTTAGAAAGTTCAATGGCGCAGCAGTTATGTTGGGTAATGTTAAATAGATTATAGACCTATTAAAAAGTGATTTAGGTGAAAAATAGGAAAACTATACACATGTTTTGAAGTTTTAAGTTCCATTTCTACAGTAACTCTGAATCTTCATTTTTGTTGAAAAATGGAGAGTAAAACAAAGTCCATTTGTCTTTGTAACTATTACTTAAGCCGAGTCATTTCGTGCGGATCTGATTTTGCCATGTGGTTATCCGAATTTGGATGTACAACCCTAGAAAGTAACGAGTATAAACTATGAAGTCATTTATACTCCATGAATACCTACTAATTTTCCTATTACCAGGGCTGAGATTTTCCAATTATCCCAAAACAACAAATACTTATACAAGAAAAATAAATAAAAATCCAAAAAAATGATACAAGAGTAGTTAATCGACTTGATCTCAAAGTTGGCTACTGTGAAAGTGATTATTGAAGTAATCCAATTAATCAGATTGTTTTGAAACATTTTAACGGGGGGAGGGTCCAGCAACAGGGAGATTGGACATTGAAATGAGCTTGAATGGTGAGGTTTAGGATAGCCAGTTCCAGAATGTACCGAAAGTAAATACAATGATGATTCTGGCATGGCATATATACATTTTTGTATTGCTGATGAGGTGCCGCTTACCGCCATATATATTATATACAGGCTTTTTGTATGAATACTTGTTAAAGGACACGATCACTAATCCATTTTTCAAACCAGAGTAGATTAGAATAGGTGAGAAACAAAACCCAGCATGTGCACATTACCTACTAAATCTTTTTTAAAACTATGCGGTGGTGTGGAGGGTTGGTGTTTCAAGTTTTCAACTCTCTCATGGATTAAAAAACAAATTAATTGAGTTGATTTTGAAAGCCCACCTGACATAGCCTCTTCTGTTGAGAGAGGTCACTTGCCCGTATTGTCTACCCTGGTCTAGAAACAGCAACCCCATGTAACTTGTACCTACTCTTTTAGGTTTACCTTTACATCTCTTGGGAACCAAGCTGCTACCGCCACCACTGTTCTTTTTTTTTTTTTCCTTACTAATAAATCCTTCTTTATATAGACTCAAAACACATTGCCATCTCCATTCCATTATCTCCCCACCACCTTCCTCTCTTTCTCTCTCTCTCTCTCTCTCTCTATCTCTCTCTCTCTGAGTTCCTCTTGTTGAGGTTAGTGTACTGTAGTTTCGCTTTAGGTTTCGTGTACCCTTTCTTAAGTTACTATTTTATGATTTGGCTACTCATTGTTCTTTTGGGTTTCCCTACTCTCATCAATGGGTATAGATTTATGTTATTTGGCTTCTATTTTTAGCTGATTCAGATCTGTTTCTTTGTTCTTGGTGGTGTAAATTGTGTGGCTTGGCTTCTTCTTCTTACAGAAAATTTGTTTACTTCTTTTGGGTGTGTATGAAGGCTTTAGTAAAGAACCACATTTTAGAAACAAAGAGGAAAAAAAGCATATGATGTGTCCACATTCTGCACATTTCAGTGCCATCTGTTGTTGAATTACTTCTGTCTGGTTCATCATATCCACTGAAACTTGCACCCCTTTTCTCCTGTTACGTTTCTTGATAAGTTGGTCAAGATCTAGATTTGCTTGGTTGTGATGTTAAGCATGCATCTGAGTTCTTCTAGTTCTTACAGAGGTTTGTTCATTGTTGTGTTCTTCTGCTGCTTGCAGAGGTTTGTTGTTTTGGGTCTGGTCTCAGGGTAGATTTGGAAAAACTTTCAACTTACATTATGCTTTAAAATGGATGGTCCCGCTGGTCTGAGCTAATTGCTAAAGATGCTGAGATGTATTTCCCTACTGATTGATTGCCTTTACTTTACTTCTTGCAGGAATTTGGAGAGTCTGATCTCATTAAGAATCAACTCAAGATTAATGAAAACCATGGAAGTTCCCATGATTTTTATGGTTTCTTATACACTTCTTCTTCTGTGTTCTTCATCAGCATATGCTCAAACTACTAGAACTCCCCCAATAAGCCCAACTCCATCACCAGCACCAGCACCAGCTCCAGAGTATGTAAACCTCACGGATTTGCTCACAGTGGCTGGTCCATTCCACACCTTCCTCGGCTACCTTGAGTCCACCAAAGTCATAGACACCTTCCAAAACCAAGCCAACAACACTGAGGAAGGCATCACAATCTTTGTACCAAAAGATGGTGCCTTTTCATCTCTTAAGAAGCCTTCTCTTTCCAATCTCACTCAAGACCAGCTCAAGTCACTCATTCTCTTCCATGGCCTGCCACATTTCTACAGCCTAGCTGAATTCAAGAACCTAAGCAAATCAGGCCCTGTACCGACCTTTGCCGGAGGGCGGTACACTTTGAATTTCTCCGATGTATCTGGGACAGTGACCATTAATTCCGGATGGACAAACACCAAGGTGAGCAGCAGTGTGCATTCAACTGATCCTGTTGCCGTCTACCAAGTCGATAAGGTCCTTCTTCCTGAGGCAATCTTTGGCACCGATATACCTCCGACCCCAGCTCCGGCACCATCTCCAGATACTTCCCCTGCTGCAGATGCTCCATCTGAAGGGACAGGGTCACCTCCAGCACCTGCACCGGGGAAATCTGATTCGTACAGGGTGATCAACTGGGGAATTTGGAGTCACTTTGTTTTGGCAGTTTCAGGTGTGCTGGTCTTCTTCTTGTGAGGGAGGATTTGTTCAATCTTCTTAATTATATTCACCGTATATTTTCGGATTTGTTTCATTTTTCCCAATTGAAAACCATTTTTTGAACATATATGTTATCGAATTCATGTACGAGGATGCGGTCCCCATGCTTCAAAGTGCCTTGTGTTTGTTCAAATATTACAGTAGCTGTACACAATTCTCTCAGAATTGAGTTTTGAGTTATAATATTGCGTTTGGAATAAAGCTTGAGCTTTGTAGTTTGTACTGCATAATCTCAATATATGCATTGTCCCCTTTTCTATAAAGGAATCCCAAGCAGTGCTGAAACCTAAGTTATCGACAAACAAGAAAAAGAAAGGTGTTTGATTGTTTGTATTACTATACTACCAAAAAGCTTTAAAGGGCATGACTGTGAGATGGCGCATAATTACCTACTGAATGCTCGGTTTTTTATTTCCCATAGAAGTTCTTTTCTTGACTGTGGGCTTTTCAAACTCTGTAGAAAATGTTGTTACTTCAACAACACTCTAGGAGACTAGGACAATCTTCCTCTAAAAGTGACACGTCCAGGTAGAAAAGGAGGCGGCCGGAAAGCAGCAAAACTCAATTTATTTTGAGTTAAGCATGCCACTTTCCAACTTTTTTCTGAGGTTTCAAGGTTAATCAAGTTGTTTGTAAGAACAGAAATACTTAAAGTCACAAAATAATTCCATATAAGAAATTTCATAAATTGATATAGTTTAATATAGTACTTAAGATTGTAAAATTACTTTTAAATCTGATAGATCACATCAAACTACATCAGTTTATAAAATTTTTTGTATAGAATTTCTTTGTGGCTGTAGCACTCCTAGAGTGAGAAGCTTTTTAGTTTCAAATATGGACATTCTGGCCAATGTGGTTGTGCTAAATTTTAAGGCTGTTCGCATTCAGCCGCACACCCCTACCTCAAACAACTTGATTAGGATAATTTGAAGGAATAAGCTACTAATGTGTAATTACTACTTCTATTAGTGCATCTCAGAGTAGATCATGAAGATGGAAGAACTGAAGTTGTGTCGTTGGGATGTTGGGATGTTGAGGTTTATTCCCAACAGGCAACAGCTGTGAGAAATTTGAAGTAGAAGAGATGAGTCAGATAACCCATTATATTCCAAAATAATATTGTTTTCAGCGACTGTGTAATTGACCCCAAAAAAGAAAAAATGGTAAAACGCCAAATCGTATAGACAACTCAAGCATTACGACAATAGGCAATTAAAGTATTGGACAAAGAAAAAGCTAATGCATTTCCCCAGCTGTTTGTCCAGCTAATAGGCAATTAATGACTATGAATTTGATAAGAGGGAAATCGATGAGACGGAAGATGAAGAGAATTTCTAGAATCTTGTATTATATGAAGAGTAAAGTATACGAAAATATAAAGTAGAGTAATTGAGGTACACTTTAACTAATTGTGCATGTGATCATTGCAAGTGATTAAAATTAATATCATACAGATAGTCCCCTCAAACTGAATGTGTAAATTGAGAACACCCAGCTTGTCGAGAAAAGTATGAAATCTGTCAGAACTCCAAGATTTATTGAAGAAATTAGCCAATTGATGCTCAGAAAAAACATGAAAAGTCACGAAAGCACCATCTTGAACCATATCTCCTACTATGATAATCTATTTTTATATGTTTAGTTGAAAAACTAATTTAACAATAATATAAGAATTGTTTGACTATCGCAATATAAAATAGAACGAGAATAAAATAAAATGCTAAAATTAGCAATTTGGAAGATAAGCCATTTTATTTCAAAATAAGTAGAACCCATAGAATGATACTCAGCTTGAGCAAATAATTTAGAGACAGTAACTTACTTCTTAAACTTTTATGAAATTAAGGTTTTGTTTATATTTAAAATTTATTTCAACTCATTTTAATTTATTTTAATTTTATTATTATATTTTTATAATTTTTTATATAAAACAAAAATTCTTATCCATATTTTTTGAATTTTAATACATATTTTTTAAATTTTAATATATTTTTTTTAATTTTAACATAATAATAATAATAATAATAAATAAATTTAATTTATCTTAATTTATCTCATGGAATTCAAATAGAGTTAAGAAATGTCTAATGAAAAGGCAAAAACTTGTGACAGATTTCTGTGAATCAGGAAATGTGACACGATCAGAATCACAAAAACGGCCCAGTTGTGGGGAAAAAGAGCTGGGAAAGAACAATCATTAGCCTGCAGTAGCTTTAATGTATCTGGCCACTTTGACTACTGTATCATAGTGTGATCGTCGAGACTGATCCAAAAACTTACGCAAAGAATAAATAGAAAAAAGATACGTCAAGTCGAGTAAGTGTCAAATAAAGAAGACAACCAATTAAACTTTATGTAAGAAACTGGATCATCAAGCAAGAGACCTCTAGATTTTGTTTTGGAGTCTTTAATTTTCGTCCATTTGGACAAATTTTGGGCTTAAAAACTAAGAGCACTCGTAACGAAATAGTTACATTTTTTTTAAAATAAACTATTGAAAACTTATTTTATTTATTTTTTATTTATTTTTATATTTTATTATCTATCAACATCTCATTTTTTTTTCTATATCTTTTAAAATATTTATATTTTATTTTAATAAAATTTATTTTACAAATTAAAAAAAAAATGATTTGAAAACAAGTATCGAAGTAGTTGAATGGCGCGTGAGAGATGACAGCTCAGTTGTTGAAGAGAAGATGAGATTTTCAAGGGTTGGTCACTAGTGTGAGGCAATGCCGGTAATTCTGGCAGTGTAACTCATGGTTGCTAGTGGTGGGTCAAACGAGTTTCAAACAGTCCGAAACTCATGTTCGGACTTCGATCTGCGTGTGGGAAACTAATGCTCCGTTGCCAAAGCTGGGATCACTAAAGGTTGGTCGCCAGAGTCGTTTGATGCCCGTGATGTCGGTGATGTAACTGTTGGTGGCCAGCAATGGGTCAAAGCTTGAAGACAACATCCACGGCTTGAAGACGACCTGTAGCAGTAGAAAAAAATAATAATTGTTGCCCAGATGACTAACACAAGAGGGGGGTGAATTGGGTTATATTATAAAAATTAACACTTATTAATCAAATACACAATATAAAATATAAACAGAATGTAAAGCAGTAAGAAATGTAAAGAGTAGGGTAAGAGAAAGCAAACTCAGTATTTTTACGAGATTCAGCCCCACTGCCTACGTCCTCGCCTCAAACTACCCCTTGAGAATCCCGAATTCACTAGTCAATCTCCTTTAGGTGGAGATAGAAACCTATTACACTTTTGAACAGCACCGCTCCAAAGAATCCGTGTAGAACACCCTCTACACTTCCAATCACCTCACACTTGGTGATTTAACTATTCCCTGTGTAGAACACCTTCTACACACTCAAGGGTTATACGCACCCTCTTACAAATACAAGAGTTGATAGTAGGTAGACTATCAAAGTACACTCCTCAACGAGTGAGATAGAAACAATACAGCCCAACCTATATCTCTCTCAACAAGAACAACAATTAAAATTCAAAACTTTAGAAAAGAGAGAATGAGAGCTTTGAAGGAATGATGCAAAACTTAGCAATAGATGTGTAAGCTCTTGTTGTGATTTTTGTAAAACTCAAGTGAGCTATTTATAGGCAAATGAGTCTTCAATTTCAAATTTGAAAATATTCACATGTCAAATAAGAATACTATTCACTTTTCAAAAAATTCAAATAAAAGCATTTCCTTTTTGCATTTGTCAAAGACAACTCCATTCATTTTTCAAAGAATTCAAATCTAATCTTTTGCTTTTCATATATGACAAAATGAGTATGATTTATTTTTCAAACAAAAACATCTTCTTTTAGCATATGTCAAAAAAACACACAACCACCCTTTAAGATTTTCAAACAAATCATCTATCTTTTATATTTGTCAAAAAAACACACAACTACCTTTTAAGATTCTCAAACAAAATCATCTACCTTTTGTATTTGTCAAAAAAACACATCATCTCCCTTTAAGACTTTCAAACAAAATATGCACATGTCAAATATGATAATCAATCATCTTATAAATTCAAGTTTTTATAAATATATATATATAATTTTTGAAATTATTTTGTTTGATAATGTTATGCACATGTGAAAAACATAATTTTCAAAACTAAGACATTTAAAAATGTCTTGCATATGTGAAAAAAAGTAATTTGATGTTTTATGAGAAAAAAGAGTAATTTGGAGCCTTAATCCAATTTATAATTTTATCAAGAGATGTACAAAAATAATCTATGAGCTTCATTTGTAGACTTGATCTCTTTCTTGCTCATGCTTGATTTCTTGATGTGTTTAGCTCCCTTCATGCGTAGACAACTTGAGCTTGAGTTTTCAATATTATTTGTTATCATCAAAATTTATACGTAATACGAGACTTGAAACCTTGGGTTCAACAATCTCCCCCTTTTTGATGATGACAAATACTTAGTAAAAATCTACGACCTACAGTAATACTTAAACTCCTCCTGAAAATATGCGTTAGTATTTCAAAAAAAATATAAACATGATTCTAGCATATATAACAAGGTAGTATAATACTAGTATAAGACTTCTCCCCCTTTTGGCATCATTAAAAAGGAACCGTAATTGGTTTCAGTAAGATTTTTTTTCCGTAATAAGCAATAACCAAATAAAACGGTGTATTAGAGAGTAGAAGTTGGAACTACCCGTGCCCGACAAAATCTGCAAAGGTTGAACCCGAATTTTATCATCTCGGTGCAGAAGAAGATTTAAATCCGCTTGATGTTATTGACGAATTAGATGTTCCAGAGATTTGAAGTTGAATAATTAAAATTATCCGTGTCCGACAAAGACAGCAAAAACTGCAGGCCTAGCTCTGGCAATGCAGTATGGAGCCATGCATGTCCAACAAAACCTGCAAATGTTGGAAGTCTAACTCTGGCAATTCGGTGCGGAGCCACGCGCGTCTGACAAAACCTGCAAAGGTTGGAGGCCTAACTCTAGCAGTCGGTGCGAAAGCAGATTCAAATCCGCGTGATATTGTTGAAAAATTAAATATTATCGAGATTTGAAAGTTGTTGTTTAAAAGACCGTTTTCACCTGTCGGATACTCAAATAAATTTTCACACTACTCATTGATCCAGTTTCTGTTTATTCAAAACGATAGAATGGCGGAGAAAATTTCGTTTAATAATCTTCCAAATTTGAATCAGGAACCGTCTCAACCAGTCATTTTATCTCATGAGGTTGTCAATACCATGATAGAAGCAGAGATGCATTTTTCAAATAGAACTGATTCTGAGGTTGTTGCAGCATCAAAAACTCTCAGTGCTTAATATGCTACATCTGTTACGACCATGTCTTGGAAATTACTAGCGAGGGCAAATGAGGTTGATCGACTTAACAATCAAATATCTGTTCTGCATCAAAAACTTACAAATAAAGGCAGAAAGAATAAGAGGTTAAAGCAAGAAAATAAAGATTTGACGGAATTAGCTCGTGTTTTGAAACTTCAAATAGAGGAATTGGAACGAGTAAGAGTTCAAGCACAGAGTCAACATCAGCAGATAATGGCAGCATTTCACAAGAGAAACAGGGACAATTATAATTAATCTCGCTAGCTTAGTTCGGTAACTTTTGACAATATGCATCCGGCATATCTTGTAAGCTTGACTAAGTAAGATTTGAAGAGATGATAGTTTGTCTTCTACTTATTTTCATTTTTATAAAAGCAATTCTTAGTTTTATCTAATCCGCATCAAATCTTCTTCTCATTGTTGTAGTTCATCTTCATTCTCACTTTACAAAATCTTAATGGCTCATCAATTCTCCTTCAGTGCTTCTCGTGATCAATCTATTTCTGCATCTATCGTAAGTGCCATGAAGCAGCAAAACACTGATTTGGCTAATAAATCAGATCATGATGCCATTTACGAGCTTGTGAGTCTCGGGACTCGATACTCATCTTCCATTGTTGCTTTTTCCCCTCGGTTGCAGTCCAAAACCCACGAGATAGAGAAGATTAATGAGAAGATCGATATTCTTCAACGACTTGTTCAAAAGTCTAACAAAAAAATAATAGACTTAAAACAACAGAATAAGGATTTAAAATCCTTACTTGCCTCTGCATTTCGATTGCCTAATCCTTTAAACAAGGATGGCATGATGATTTATGAGGAGCAAATGCATTTGAATGATGAGGCTAAACGTCTCAAGTTTCTGTAGGTCATTTGAGATAATGGAATAAAAGTATCTAGCAGATATTCATGGCATGTATAATTCCTATTTCTCTTCTAATCATGCATAGTTTATCTTCTAGTAGGGGTTTTGTGAAAATTTCTGCCAATTGATCATGTGTACTAGTGAATTCTAATACAATATCGCCCTTATGCATATGATCTCTAAGAAAATGATATCTAATTTCAATAAGTTTGGTCTGAGTATGTTGTATTGGATTCTTTGAAAAACTTATAGCACTTGTATTATCACATTTGATTTAAATGTGATTGTACATAAGTTTAAAATCCTCAAGTTGTTGCTTCATGTAAAGAACTTGAGCACAACAACTGCCTACAGCAACATACTCTGCCTCAGTAATAGATAATGCAACAGAATTTTCTTTTTACTAAATCATGAAACAAGTGCATGACCTAAGAAATGACATGTTCTACTAAAACTTTTTCGATCATCTTTGCAACCAGTATAATCGGTACCTGAATAACTAATAAGATCGAAAGAAATGTGTTTAGGATACCATAACTCTAAGTCAATGGTACTGACAAAATATCTAAAAATCCGCTTGACTGCAATCAAATGAGATTGTTTTGGAAATGATTGAAAACGTGCACATAAACATACACTGAACATAATATCAGGTCTACTAGTTATCAAATATAATAAACTACCAATCATACCTTGATATACCTTTGAGTCAACTGGCTTACCACTTTCATCTTTATCAAGTTTAGTGGTTGGACTCATTAATGTTCCAATTACCTTCGCACAGTCCATCTCAAATTTTGAGTAACTCTTTGATATATTTTGACTGATTAATAAATATTCCACTTTTTGCTTGCTTGATTTGCAATCCAAGAAAGAAATTAAGTTCTCCCATCATGCTCATTTCAAATTCTTCCTGTATATTCTTAGCAAAATCTTGATACATATTTTCATTAGTAGCACCAAATATTATATCATCTACATAAATTTGAACTAGAAGAATATCATTCTATTCATATTTGATGAAAAGAGTTATATCGATCTTTCCTCTTGAAAAACATTTTTCAATAAAAAAACTATTTAAGAAAACACTTTTAACATCCATTTGAAAAAGTTTAAAATCTTTATAACAAGCATATGCAAGTAGCATTCGAATAACTTCTAATCTTGCGACTGGTGCATATGTCTCATCATAATTGATTCCTTCCTCTTGATTGAAACCTTGGGCTACAAGTCGAGTCTTGTTTCTAGTGATGATTTTAGACCCATCTTTCTTATTTTTAAAAACTCATTTTGTTCCAATAACAGCATAATTTTTAGGTCTAGGAACAAATGTCCATACATTATTTCTTTCAAATTGATTTAGCTCTTCTTGCACAACTAGAATCCATAATTTATCAATAAGTACTTCATTAATATTTTGGGTTTAATTTGAGATAGAAAAACAGTGTGATTACAAATATTTTTAAGAGATGATCAAGTACTTACACCTCGTGAAGGTTTTCCTAGAATTTGTTCTACTGGATGATCTTTCACATGTTTTCACTGTTTGGTTGCATCTTGTACTAAGTCTTGATGATGTTTCCTTCTATTTCCATGATCTTCCCTTTTGAATTGTCTCCAAATATCACACATCCTTTTTCTTTAGAAGTTAAGTCAATGAATTTAGTTTTGTCTCATGTCACGTATCTTGAGCATCCGTTGTCTAAAAACCATTTACTTTTACCTGTAGAAGACTTCATGCATACCTACAAAAGCAATTAAAAAAAATTCTTGGTACCCAAGTTCTTTGGGTCCTTTATTTATTAGTATTAGAAGAAACAAGATTCTTTGGTACCCATATGGCCCTAATAGTCATTGTATGTTTTCTTCTAATAGGACAAGCATAATAATTATGACCATTTCTATTACAAAAATTACAAATAACATATGACATATTTGAAAATCTCGAGTGATTGTAATAATATTTTTCTTTGAAAAATCTATTTTTATGAAAAAAAATTTGAAAATCTGATTTTGGTTTAATCGGTTTATTAAAGAAGTTTTTATAAGGTTTGTACTTTTGTTTTGGCATATATCCCAAGCCTGCCTTGTCAAAAACACATTTTTGACTATCAAGAAGTTTTTCAAAATTTCTTTTTCCATTCGTAAAGTTTTCAATAATATTTTCTAAATCAGTTTTCTTTTTCTTCAACTCAAGATTTTCATCTTTCAAAACAATACTTTCTTTTCTTAAAATATCAATTTCGTTTGTTAAAGAAGAATTTTTCTTTTTCAAAGCAGTATACTTGATACCCAATTTTTCAAATTCCTCATATACTTCTTCTAAAATATTTTACAATTCTTCATATGAAGGATCTTCAATATTATCAAGATTTGTTACCTCAATGTCATCTTTAGCCATAAGACAAAGATTGGCTGATTCTCCATTGCTTGCTTCACTATCTGAGCTACTTGAATCATCATCCCATGTAACTTTCATTGTTTTTTTGCCTTTGTTTCGATCTTTTTTTAACAGAGGACAATCTGACTTGATATGACCAGGCTTATTGCATTTATAACAAATTAAAGTGTCATTTTTACCTGAATCTTTATTGGAAAACTTTTTGAAGGATTTCCTTGAAAGGGTTTTATTTTTCTTTAAGAACCTCTGAATTCTTCTTGTTATCATCGCAACTTCTTCATCTTTGTTGTTATTTTCCCCATCTTCATCACTTTCACTTTCATGTGGAACAGCTTTAAGTGTCAAGCTCTTCTTTGGCTTTCCTTCTTCTTCTCCTCTTTTCAATGTGTACTCATGGGTGATAAGTGACCTTATGAGTTCAGTCACTTCGAGCTTCTTGAGGTCTCTAGCTTCAAGAATCGCTGTCACTTTTGATTCCCAACGTTTTGATAGAGAGTTGAGAATTTTTCTTACTATCTCCACTTTGCAATAAACTTTGCCAAGAGCTGTCAAGCTGTTTATGATGTTAGTAAACGAGTGTGCATACTAGAAATAGATTCATCATCATTCATCTTAAACATTTCATATTCATGAGTAAGAATATAAATTTTTGATTCCTTGACTTGAGAAGTTCCTTCATAGGTAACTTTCAAGTTATCCCAAATTTCCTTTGCTGTAGCGCAAGTCATTACTCTATTAAACTCATTACCATTGAGAGCATTATATAATAAATTCATAGCAGTTAAATTCAAAGTATAAAGTCTATCGTCTTCACGATCAAACTCTTCTTCTTCCTTTTTGACCTTTACTCCATCAACCACTTTTGTTAGAATATAAGGTCCATTTACAATGCATTTTCAGATTTCTCGACCTTGAGCCTGAAGGAATATTCTCATTCTAACTTTCCAGAATGAGTAATTGTCTCCGCAAAAGAGTGGAGGCCAACTGCTAGATTGACCTTCACCAAATGAAACTGCAATGTTAGCCATAAGATCTTAACTCAAAAGATAGTTAATCTTATAACAGAGCTCTAGCTTTGATACCAATTGTAGCCCAAATGACTAACACAAGAGGGGAGGTGAATTGGGTTATATTATAAAAATTAACACTTATTAGTCAAATACACAATATAAACTATAAACAGAATGTAAAGCAGTAAGAAATGTAAAGAGTAGGGTAAGAGAAAACAAACTCAGTATTTTTACGAGGTTCAGCCCCACTGCCTACGTCCTCGCCTCAAGCTACCCCTTGAAGATCTCGAATTCACTGGTCAATCTCCTTTAGGTGGAGATAGAAACCTATTACACTTTTGAGCAGCACCGCTCCAAAGAATCAGTGTAGAACACCCTCTACACTTCCAATCACCTCACACTTGGTGATTTAACTATTCCCCGTGTAGAACACCTTCTACACACGCAAGGGTTATACGCACCCTCTTACAAATACAAGAGTTGATAGTAGGTAGACTATCAAAGTACACTCATCAACGAGTGAGATAGAAATAATACAGCGCAAC
Source organism: Platycarya longipes (assembly GCA_036559045.1). NCBI lineage: Eukaryota > Viridiplantae > Streptophyta > Magnoliopsida > Fagales > Juglandaceae > Platycarya > Platycarya longipes. The sequence goes on from CM071792.1 coordinate 804,677, forward strand.
CTATATCTCTCTCAACAAGAACAACAATTAAGGCTCAAAACTTTAGAAAAGAGAGAATGAGAGCTTTGAAGGAATGATGCAAAACTTAGCAATAGATGTGTAAGCTCTTATTGTGATTTTTGTAAAATTCAAGTGAGCTATTTATAGGCAAATGAGTCTTCAATTTCAAATTTGAAAAGATTCACATGTCAAATAAGAATACTATTCACTTTATAAAAAATTCAAATAAAAGTATTTCCTTTTTCCATTTGTCAAAGACAACTCCATTCATTTTTCAAAGAATTCAAACCTAATCTTTTGCTTTTCATATATGACAAAATGAGTATGATTTATTTTTCAAACAAAAATATCTTCTTTTTGCATATGTCAAAAAAATACACAACCACCCTTTAAGATTTTCAAACAAATCATCTATCTTTTATATTTGTCAAAAAAACACACAACCACCCTTTAAGATTCTCAAACAAAATCATATACATTTTACATTTGTCAAAAAAACACACCACATCCCTTCAAGACTTTCAAACAAAATATGCACATGTCAAATATGATAATCAATCATCTTATAAATTCAAGTTTTTATAAATATATATATATATATAATTTTTAAAATTATTTTGTTTGATGATGTTATGCACATGTGAAAAACATAATTTTCAAAACTAAGACATTTAAAAATGTCTTGTATATGTGAAAAAAGTAATTTGATGTTTTATGAGAAAAAAGAGTAATTTGGAGCCTTAATCCAATTTCTAATTTTATCAAGAGATGTATAAAAATAATCTATGAGCTTCATTTGTAGACTTGATCTCTTTCTTGCTCATACTTGATTTCTTGATGTGTTTAGCTCCCTTCATGCGTAGACAACTTGAGCTTGAATTTTTAATATTATTTGTTATCATCAAAATTTATATGTAAATATGAGACTTGAAATCTTGGATTTAACAATAATAAAAAATATTTGAAGGTGAACAATACTTGCGCTGCATGTAGTACAAATACTGTTCATGTTTTCATAATTCCTTTATTTTGAAGAGTCCATTGGAGCATGTATTTGATGATTTTAAGTTATATTTTACAAAAAAATGTTATTTTGAAGAGTCCATTGTGAGTGCTCTAATAAATTAGAATCAGAAACAATTTTAAAAGCATATTTTCTTTTAGAAAGTGACATATCCTTAGTAAATCTTATAACTTCAAGCCCCAAAAAGTACCTTAAATACCAAGATCTTTCAACTTAAAATGTAGACATAAGAAAGCCTTAAAATCAGTAACAAATTATGAATTATTAGAAGCAATAATAATGTCATCCACATATATCAATAATACCACAAAATAATCACCAAAATGTTTTATACACAGAGAGTAATAAGACTTCAAATGAGTAAATTCATAAGCAACAAAAGTTGAAGAGAATTTAGAGAATCATTGATGAGATGCTTGCTTTAAGCCATACAAAGACTTAAATAACTTAGAAACTCGAGAATCTCCGAGTTTAGAAACCAGGAAGTAGTTTTATATAAACTTTCTCATCTAAATTCTTATTATTGGATTCATTGTTTACATCTAATTGATATAACTCCTAATTGTTTATGTCAGCCAAGACAAGAAAACATAAAGGGACTAGTCACCCTCAAGAGTTATATATGCCGTCCACTCCGACTACTTAGTATTAATCTACTGTCCATCGATATATAGGTACCTGAATTCTTTCCTGTCTTAACACGAGTCATATTGGCCTGGACACCAGGCCTACCCCTAAAGGGAACCAAATCCTAGCTAATTCAGTCAATTTTGGGCTCGTATCATTTTTGTTTTTTGGACTATTAGAAGAATCGTTCTCTCCCATTTGTCTTGGAGCCTTGTTGCTTGGGGACCATTAAGACCTTACGATATTAAAAATAAAATAAAATAAAATAAAATAAATGGGATGTATGTTCAAACTATCATAACAAAATGTATAATTTTTTAGAGAGGTGATAGATGCAATCGTAGACTTGCAAGCGGCATGCAGTCGTTTTGAAAAAAAGTGAATATATAGAGACCCACATAGAAAAAATTAACTTTTTTCTAAAGCGACTGTACGTCGCTTGCAACTCTACGACTGTACGTAACATTATTCAATTTTTTAATAAATAAAATATAATATCAAATAATTCGTGAAGAGTTTTTTTTTTTATCACGATGAACTCAATGAGAAGTAGAAGCTAGCTTTTATATCCTGTGTTTATAGTGGAGATGCAATTGAAACGACCATCGACAAGATTCCTGGCCAAAAGAAGAGAAGAGAATAGATTTCGTAAACAATTAACGTAGACTAGTAGACGCAAAATGAAAGGAATATTGTAGAGATTTCAGACCCAAACAACACAAACAAACAGGACAGCTTAAAAGATGCAAACTTCTTTTTTTCTTACTTTTGCTGAAAGATGCAAACTTAAACTACCTTCTTTGATTGGAATTATGTGCTTAAAACGTGGGGGGCGGCAGAAAATTAGGCGACGAAAGCCACCCAGCCCCTTCATTTTTGCCACATTTGTTGACGGATACTTGTCCTATATATATATATGTAGATACTTGTCATTGGTCGGTCGAGTTCGAGCGCACGAGCGCAGATCTGAGTGTCCTATATATATATATATATATAAAGATGATAGAGATGCAAGGAAGGGAACTTGTAACATATGTATAATATTTTTTTGTTTTATTATTTTATCAAATTTTAAAATAATAATAATATAAAAAAATAATATTTTATTTAATTTTTAAAATTTATTTCAATTCATCTCACCACCTAATTCAAATTATCCCTTAAACAATGATGTCACTCTAGAGCAGGGTAGCACCTCCCCTCAACGTTACAACTTACTGCTAGTGTAAAATTAATTTTTTATTTAAAATATTTTTATTATGTTAAAATATTTTTAAAAAATAGCAAAAAATCAAAATATTAATAATTATCTCTTTAACTATTAAATCAAAAAAATATTTTTTTAAATATATAAAATGTCAAAATAAAATATTAAAATAAGTGGACAAAATATTATTATTCTTATAAATGGTGCACAAAATTCGATCTCCCGACATTTGCATTCAAATGAGCCATACGGTTGTCGGTTGATGGCTTTTATTTTTAAGAAAAAAAATTGAAAATAAAAACAAGGATTAATTATTTTGGCCTCTACCGACCTCTCAGAAAAAATAAATAAATAAATAAAAAGTCCAATTTTTCATTCATAGTTTTTTTTGTCCTAAGCATAGCATTTATAATTTTCAGATTGTTTGGATGAGGATTGTTTAATGGGGAAGCAATATGGTATTGAGATTTGAGACCAGGGTAGGCAAGAAAAGCCGAATGAAGATTTTGGTCCATAAATAAATAAAAGCACCACCGCCTTTGCGTTGCGCTCGCTCTCTCTCTCTCTCTCTCTCTCTCTCTCTCTGTGCTTGCATTAGGGGCATTTGCCATCTCCTTGGTCTTCGCGGGTCCTATAGGCAAAACGGTTTTCTCTCCTACAGCCAAACCTGAAAAGCATCAACTCTGGAAATAAAAATGCGCTCTCGCTCTCTCCCTCTCGCCTGCGCAAGAATGATGAAGCTTTCAATTTAGCACTTTTTTCTTAGAGTCAATAAGGTACTTCCTCCTCTCCTTATTTCTCACGCTAATATTCAATTTTGCTACGTGGGTTTTCATTTATAGTTTTCAATTTCGATTTTTTTTTCATCGTATTGGTTGGTTCACAAGGTTCAAATCTTCATTTTGCTACATGGGTATCATTATCATTTTTGTTTGGTTTGATTCTGTTTCATTTTGAGTCGAGATTATTGGTTCTTGTACGCTCCTTGTTGGATTCCACTGTTGAATCAATCAAGAATCGCGTAATTAGATATGCTGGACGTCCACTTAGATGTGTCGTATTGTTTTTCTATTGGGTTTTGTTCATTTTAGCATATATGGATCTGTGTTTTCGTGTTGTTGTTCCTCAATTGTAGAGTCTGTTACTACCTTATTGGAATCCTGATTAATATAACATAGCGACTATCTATCTTTTGGCCGTCCAGTATTCCACCTGGTGTTGGGGGAGTTCAAGCAAACAACCGTCAAGATGTCTGGTTTTGTGGGTGTTCTTGTTTCTGATTCGTGGCTACAGGGCCAATTCACCCAAGTCGAGCTACGCACCCTCAAGTCCAAAGTAAGCACTTTTTTGTTCTCAAATATGTGTGTTTGTTATAATCGTATATTCTCTTCATTCCACATTTTGTTAGCATTTTATGATTACTTAACATATTTGTGGTGACATTTGATTGGGTTGTTTGGCTTTAGTATGTTTCTGTAAGGACTCAGTCTGGTCGCGTCACAGTGGGAGATTTGCCACCCGTTTTTGTGAAATTGAAGGCCTTCACTGAAATGTTTACCGAGGATGAGATTAAGGCCATTTTGGGGGAGTCATATGAGGACATGAATGGAGAACTTGATTTTGAATCCTTCCTTCGGGTGAGTTGTTGTTATATGGTGGTTGTGTGCCTTTTCGTTTGTTCTTAGTGCTTACAGTGCTATCGATATTTCGCGAATGAATTATGGTTTCACTAAATTTGATAAACTCAATTAGTGGCGAATGCATAGGTGATGCTGGATTTTCATAGCCTCTTTTACTTTTATTTTCATTTTTATCTCTTTGGGTGCACATAGAATAACAATGATTGGAGTGATCAAGTTGTGGAATCTTTTGATTGGCAGGCATATTTAGATTTGCAATCCCGAGCTACAGCAAAATCTGGTGGGTCCAAGAATTCCTCTTCATTCCTCAAAGCCACTACAACGACTGTCCATCACTCAATTAACGAATCAGAGAAGGCTTCTTATGTTTCCCACATTAACAGCTACCTGGCAGAAGATCCATTTTTGAAGAAGTATCTTCCAATAGATCCATCTACAAATGCTTTGTTTGATCTTGCAAAGGATGGAGTTCTTCTCTGGTACATTTGCCCGGCCCACTTTGTTATGTTGTAACTGTTTACCCTTGATTGATAGTTCATGTTTGTTGAAGGCTTTCCTGTGTATTGATGCTTTCAATTGCTTCTTGTAGTAAGCTTATAAATTTAGCTGTTCCTGGCACCATAGATGAGCGAGCTATTAACACTAAAAAATTCCTCAATCCATGGGAGAAGAATGAAAATCATACACTTGGCCTCAATTCTGCAAAGGCAATTGGTTGCACAGTCGTTAATATTGGCACACAGGATTTAGCTGAAGCAAGAGTGAGTTAAACTATACTACCAGCTACAAATCAGAATCTTCGTACTATATTTTACTATGTGGTTTTAAACTTGCTCAAGATTTCCTTTTCCTTGTTTTCTTCTCTCTATTGATTTGTAGCCACATCTGTTACTTGGCCTGATTTCTCAAATAATCAAGGTATGAAACCCCTTTCCTTTATGCATTGAATATGAGCTCTTAGGAGGTGGACAATGGACACTATAAGAGTTGGTTTATCAAAGTTTACACCATTTATTGTGCTGTCTTTTCATATGGTGGCCACTTCAGATTCAACTATTAGCTGATCTGAATCTGAAGAAAACTCCCCAACTTGTGGAATTGGTGGATGACAGCAAGGTGACCTTCCTTCTAATGTGATCTAGGTTTTGATATTTTGTTTTCATTTTGCTATATAGACTGGACAATTATTGACATTATTTTGCCAATGAAATCAAATTAATCTGCAGGATGTGGAGGAGCTTTTGAGTTTACCGCCTGAAAAGGTTTTACTGAAATGGATGAATTTTCATTTGAAGAAAGCTGGATATGAGAAACAAGTTACAAACTTCTCTTCTGACGTCAAGGTAAGGGAAAAATCACCAGCTGATGAGAGACTAAAAGCTTTATGCTTTAATCTAGTGGGAAAAAAATGCAATTTTAAGTTGGTATGGCATAGTGATAAGAGTTGGGTACTCCAGTTTTTTCCATTCATGTGTATTTTCTGTGTGCTCAGGTTATGCCCTTTCAGCTATTTCAATAAAGTTCTATTACCCACACACCCACCCACTCCCACATGCATTCGCACATGCACATAATGAAAATATTTTCTTCCTTAGGTCAATTGCATTGATTTTCTGGTGAAGAAAAGAACTCTCTGAGAAAAATGGAAACTAGTGGAAAATGTGGTTTTATCATTACATTCCCTATTACCTGTCAGCTTCCTGTGAAGTAGTATGCTTTTAGCTTATGGAAAAGCTTTTTTTGTTTTATTTTTTATCATGCATCGTGTTTGAGTCGCAAAACAACTAGATTTTGGGGCATATATTTACCAACATATAAAACGGTGATGTTGTAACATTTCAATGTAGACATGTTTAGATGATGCTTCTGAAGAATTGTGCTATGTCTTTGATGCTGCCTTATCATTGTGCATTTTAGGATGGAGAGGCATATGCTTACCTGCTTAATACTCTTGCACCCGAACACTCAGGCCCTGCTGCCTTGGATGTAAAGGATCCTAAAAAAAGAGCTGACATGGTTCTTGCACATGCTGAAAAATTGGATTGCAAAAGATACCTCACTCCCAAGGACATTGTCGAGGGTTCACCGAATCTGAATCTTGCATTTGTTGCTCAAATATTCCAGCACAGGTGAGGAATAATGTCTTTACTATGTTCTTCTTTAAGTTTGGAAACCCCCCCCCCCCCCCCCCCCACCTCGGCTGGAAAAATTAGCCTTAAACCATAGCTTTTTTTCCTTTCCATTATTAGGTGATTGATATTTCGCCTTGCTGATTTAGTAGTTAGTTTGGTGTCAGAGTAGTGGTTTTAAGTTTGAATACACATTTTTACCCAATTGATTTAAATATTCCATGTGTTGGACCACTTATTAAGGGGTAGTTTCGCTCGCATGTGAGATAAGTGTTAGAATATAATTTTAATTAGTAAATTCACTTCTTCACCCAACTTTTAAGTTTTCTGGACATTCAGTGATTTCACTTATATAAATTGATTATGATTTTATTACCTTGTCTATTGGATTTACATGATGTGGCCAATTCATTGTCAGAACTTTGCTAGTTATTGTGAGTAGATCTGTCTGTATCACCACATTTTGGTGATTTATCATCTGGTTTCTGTAAGGATCTGTAGCAGGGCCAACCAATTCCTGCTTTTGCATAACATAAGTTTGTTTTCTAAGATCCTTTATGTACCCTTCTGGAAATAGGGAAAATTACACTTTTCCTTCTCAAACTACCACTCATTCTACAACATGACCACCAAACTACTAAAGTTATCACTTTACTCCCTCAAACTACCATTTTTTTTTCAATTTGCCCGTTTTCTTAATTTCCACCATTATCATCATGTCAGGGCACCTATTTTTCATTAATGTAACGACCATATCTTGAGAACGGATATAAAAATGGTAATCTACCAAGTCTCTGTGGTTGTAGAAGTACTAATGAATTTTTGTTTTTTGTTTTTGATAAGTAAACTAATGGTGAATTCATTCTGAAGTTCACAAGCATTTGAAACCTAGTAAATTCAACCTAAACTTTCACTTCTTCATTCACACTGGTTCTTGTATTTTTCGTCCCTCAAATTTCCCCGTAATTTTTAAATGGCGCCTTTCATTATATAAATTATTTTCATTGCAATATATGATGGTACATCAATAGCAAATTTTCGTTATTTTTCTTGCTTGTGCAAACCCTAGCTAGCTTTATGATTCTTGAAATCTATATTAATGGTATGCAATTTCTCTGCAGGAATGGCTTGACAGTCGACAGCAAAAAGATGTCCTTTGCTGAGATGATGACTGATGATGCAGAAACTTCTCGGGAGGAGAGATGCTTCCGATTATGGATTAACAGTCTTGGAATTGCTTCTTATGTCAATAATGTTTTTGAAGATGTCAGAAATGGGTGAGATTTTGTTTTCCTCCTCAGTGATGTAGAGCCCATATGATCTTGAGTGACGTTAAATTTATTATGCTTGCAGATGGATTCTTTTAGAAGTTCTGGACAAAGTTTCACCTGAATCAGTTAACTGGAAGCAGGCAACAAAGCCTCCTATAAAGATGCCATTTAGAAAAGTTGAGAATTGCAACCAAGTTATAGGGATTGGGAAGCAATTAAGGTTCTCCCTTGTGAATGTAGCTGGGAATGATATTGTGCAAGGAAATAAAAAACTCATACTAGGTAAGTTTTTAAGCGTTACTCCTAAAACTCTGTTATCTTGCTTATTTGTACTGATCCATTCAATTCATCCATGATTGATTTGTTACTCAACTGTTGCAAGGTGAGTTGTTGATATTTATTGTAAAGTCACACTAGTTCGATGATATTACAGTTTGAAGGATAGGAACCAATTTCAGTCTATGGCTTTTGCCTAAAACTATTCTTGTAGCCAACCCAAGAGAACCAGAAGGCCAGATGGGTGATTTTGTTTACATTTTCTCTGATATGAAAAGTAAAAACTGAATCATAAGAAGTGGGTGGAGTGGGTATTTGAACATATGGCACCTAAGTGTATAGTTCTCACCAATTCTATTTCATAGTTGCCAGGTTTTGTCCATATTCAATTCTGTTCCTTGTTTGGACTCCTTGAACTCAAATATTTGATTGGAACACATGTACCTATGGATCAGCTGGTTTACTTGATAAGTTGAACGGATGTACAAAAGTTAGTAACTTTTGCCATCACGAGAAAATTTACACCCATCCACCTCCTTCAATTATAAGCATAGAAATGGAGCACAAAACCTACCAGGGGTGTCAAGCTATGAGGTCTGACCACACAGAATTGAGCCTTTTCCATTTGATTTGTTGTGACCAATTGGATAGTTGTGAGTTTGAATCCTACTGGGTGTGGCTGGTTTCTTACTGAAAAAATTTCTTTGGTAATTGTGGGGCATCTTTTTTGTTTTAATAACTTCAGCACCAATCTATATGAAGTTTGGATTTATGGAAATTGGATTACTTATTAAAAATTTTATGAAAGTATGATCAGCAGAGATTGCTCTACATTGTCAAAAAAATGCTTAATAACTTTTGTCCTGTCCCAATTGCAGCATTTCTATGGCAACTCATGAGATTCACTATGCTCCAACTCCTAAAAAACTTGAGATCACACTCCCAAGATAAAGAGGGAAAAGAGATAACAGATGCTGACATTCTAAAATGGGCAAACAACAAAGTGAAGAAAGCAGGCAGAACCTCCCAAATGGAGAGCTTCAAGGTAATACAGTAAATATCAGCCTCGTTTATCAGTCAGATCCTAACCTTGATTGATATTTTATTTGTCGAAATTGACTTTTTTGTTTTAGGATAAAAAACTTTCAAATGGGATTTTCTTCCTTGAGCTTCTTAGTGCTGTAGAGCCAAGGGTGGTCAATTGGAGTGTTGTTACAAATGGAGAAACTGGTATGTCCACTTTCTTATACTTCTGGTGTGGGATAAATTGAAAATTTTGCCAAAGCTTGCTCCTTTTCAGCATGCTACAGAGCGTGAGTAGAATGGATATGCATAAAACAGTAGGAAAAAAATTTCTCACTTGATTGTTCTTTTCATTATTGCAGAGGAAGATAAGAAGTTGAATGCAACATATATAATAAGTGTTGCACGAAAGCTGGGGTGTTCCATTTTCTTGTTACCTGAGGATATTATAGAGGTAAGGTTATATTTGTAAAATTGGATGTGCATATTTCTCCTCACATTTGACACTATGGTGTGATGAAACGTCACTTTATCTCCTGTGTAATTTTGAGTCTGACTGTGTCACTAAATTTTAAGCATCTGAACATTTAAAAGAAACGATGCCAGTATCCAGATATGGAGTATCAGAACCTTCTATTTTGGTAGTCCCTTATGTGGAGATTTTGATTGAGCATGGTTCTCATTCAACTCTTTGAAATTTGTCCCTTATGATTCTGCACGTCTCCAGGTTTACTGAATGTATAAGTTTGTTGTATGATAAAAAGACATGTTGATTTTATGATGCTGATGTTTCTTAATCGATGGTCAAATTAGGCCTTATAAGTATCACTTTTGAAGGAACTGTGAAGAAGTCCATGACTGATGTTGATAGAGTTCACTTTTTCTTGGCTATTTGAACTGGGTTTAGCAACGCCGTGATTGCGATTTTCAAATGAAAGAATACATGACTCTTAACTAATTTATAATGTTTATTGCAACTGTATCAATACAACAGGTAAACCAGAAGATGATCCTTATTCTGACGGCAAGCATCATGTATTGGAGCCTACAGCAACCTGCAGAGGAGTCAGAATTTAACCCTTCTGAAGACGGTAATGCTCCTGATGCATCCGATGCAGCTTCAATGGATGGTGATGGCGAAACAGCTTTGGCTTCTGAGGTCTCGAATTTGGCAGTCAACGATGCTGCTTCAGATATTGCTGATGCCACTCTCTCCCAAGTGGTTGAAAATGAGGAATCCTCTGGTAAGGTTGAGGGAAAGGACAGTCCTGATGGGGAATAATCGAAAATACAACTCGAAACATATTTTTTTCTTCTTCGATTCTTTATTTTTATTTTAATTTTTTTTAATAGAGAATGGGAAAGGAAGTAATTGGTTGTAGTTAGCAACATCGTGGCTCGTCATGTATGACAGAGCCCTCAGTCTATTATTTTGCTTGTAAACCACAGAAGAAAAAAGGGGGTCCTGTAAATTTTTCTTGTTTAATTAAAGGTTTGTCTTTGGTTTATATTCTTTTGACTCAATCTTCCTTAAGGGGAATATATAAGTGGGGCTTAGAAGCTTTATTTGTTCACCCTTCTTGGTATTAGTTGTATTGCATTTCAGAGATTTCACTAATGCTCACGCATTTGTAACAGAGGATATAAATCGTATGAAATCTGGGTTTTAACTGCATTGACATAGGCATTGTTAGTTGTACCTTGACTCACCCGGACACGAATAAAAAGCAATAAAGCATGACACATTGACAATAGCTTTCCCTAGTGTGGACTTGAGTCAACTTCTTCAACAAGCCCATTCATGAAAGAAGCTTGCAACTTGCAAGCAAGAGGTCTGAAACCCAATTGTACTGTAGAGAAGTCGTATCTCCGAGCTTTTATTTTAGAAAAATGATCAAGCAAATTAAATGGAGGCTAGTCATGTAAAATTCAAACTATTTTTAATTAAATGGTACAATTAATAATTATATTGATTGATTATATATAAGTTATCAAATAGTAGGAAAAAGGAATTGTTGGTGAGTACCCTTTTTCGAGCAATAATCGATTGGATGTGGGTCAAGGGGACAAAAAGGGTGTTAAGTATGCGATGATAAGCTTAATAAGACAGACATTGAGCAATTCCAATCAATAACATTGAGATAGATCGTTTTGATGACTTCGTTTTCCTATGAAGTAAATAATAAACCCCCAACTCATTTTCAACTATTTTACAATGAAGAGTGGTGGCGATCAATGTGATAACCGTATCAGTAAATTATCATCATTACAAATCAAAAAACAGGAAGATAGATACAACAGATTGTGCCCATCTAAGGCAAAAACAGATATAGATCAGACATAAGAAAGTAGTCAATCACAGTAAGAAGTTCGTGGATGCTCGAGTAACTAAAGCAACAAAAAACCCACCAAAGCACTTCGAGGCATTTTCATTTATTCTCCTAGTTGTAGTTAGAGTGGTCGTCACACTACAACAAAAAAATGTTTTATTTTTTCTTTTATACTTTTAAGGAAAAATCTAAAAATCTACAATTTGTCGTCTTGCCTTGGCAAAGGAGGAAGAGTCAGGGGGGAGAGGAATAAAGGTGATCAAGGACCATCATGAAAATCATCAGACTTTTCTTGTTCAGCAACAAGCATAAGCATCGCAAGGCGCTTGTCAAAGAGTAATGCACTCTCATCTCTCTTGTCAAGCTCAGCAGCTTCAGCTTCAAGCCACTTCTCTCGTAAATCATCAAGAAGATTTGCTTGATCCGAATTGATTATTGCTCCTGGAGCACTTGGAACCGTGGTGCGGAGTGAGGAATCTCCTGATGGTGGTGGAAGCGTCAACAGCATTGCTCGGAATTCCCGTGTATCGGCAAAGGTCTCGAAATTACATGATATAATGTCTAGACAGTACTCCCGTATCTTCACAACACCATACCTACAAGAGCAACATAACACTCAATACTTTTATAACCACAATTGGGGTCAGGGCTAATGAGGTACAGACTGATTTAAGGGTTAAAATCTGGCTTCCTTCTTATGACCTTACAGTCTTCTACAGATTATACACAGCTGAATCACCAAATAACTGTGAAGTAAATTCTCAAACCTTAAGAACAGTTGCGAGAGATTTTAATCTATGACACGGTCCTAGGTACAGATATCCTAATAAGGATTCTCAAAAGAAAAGTTACGAACAAATCTACTGTGGATGCTGAAAAACTACTTTTTGACAGTGAGTATCCTAGTACTCCAGATCAAGAGCCGAATCTTTGGATGCCCAAAATACTAGTAAATGCCAGAACAGTTGTTAGTATACTTCCTTCCATGCCCCCAATATAAAACTAAGAAATCATCAGTTCACCATTACCGTAGTAGATACTGACCAAGATATCTTAGGAAGAGCAAAGAAATAAAAAGCTAACAAGAGATGTACATGTCAGATAATATCAACCACTGGCACAACTCTGCAGGCGAGACCATTTCCAGGTGTGGCAACAGCACATCGGCTACAGCACGCTTAAGCGGAAATAACAAATATCTAGAAGCAGCATCAAACATTTCCTCAGCCTGCTCGGTTAGAAGGAACATTAGAACCACCAAAAGAAAATATTTTTTGCTACAGGCAGTGCTGATTGATACAATTGTACCTGATCTGGGTCTATATCCTTCAAACCATCAGTATACCTGGAACAGCCAAAGAAATCGAAATAAGTTATATGAAATCAAGTACAATGTTGATAAATAATGACCACCATGCAATCATGTTAAATGGTCTCAATCATAATAAATGGCTAATCATGCATTTTTTCAGTAAATCAAGTCATTAATTAAATAATATGTGCAACAAATAAATGGCAACAAATAAATGGACAAGAAGTGCCAGGAAAAAACTAGGCAAGAGGTCTTGGTTATTGTAGCTACATCGTTCCGGCATATTATCCGCTATTATTCTGATCAAATCTCAGTATTCTGCAGTAATCAGAATAAACTTACATATACTCAATCATTTTCTCAAATGCTTCCGTGCTCAGATCCTGTTCTTCAAGACACGGAAGGGTATCAATAGGTAATGAGACCTTTCCTTCATGAAAGCCCTTCATACGAGATAATCTTGCTCTAAAATATTCTGATCTTGATGCCAAAACCACTTGATGGCAACGAAATATCTTTTTATCAACTTGTACACTAACATCTGCAAGATCATCTACGAAATCACTGATCTGCATTGTACTAGCATAAGATGATAATTCCTCAACACTACTGTCTTGGTTTTGTTCCCGAGTGGAGTTGGCAAGTGCAATTTGAAGGATTCGATGCAAGGAAGCAGGAAGACGATCTTCTTCAGGAAGGGATGTCCCTTGTAATATGAAGCGTTTCTGAGAATCATCTATGTCCCTCAGTGCCTTGTATTCTGCATATTTCTGGTGAATAAGTTCTTTCTCAAGAATCCTTTGTAAGGATTCACATTTGCATACTTTGCATATTCTCACAAGATCCTCCATGTCCTCTACTACAATCTCTAGTCTGTCAGAATAAAAGTAGTGGATAAGACTGTAAAGAGCAGTATAAGACAACTTTTCCCTTGCAAATCTCACTTCCTTGCGGTCTTTCCAATCAGTTTCAAACTTCCTCTTAAAATATGATGACCGAGCACTTAAGATGACTCTGTGAGCTTCAATGGGTCTACCTTGCACAAAAAATACCACATCTGGAGGGAAATGGTAGGAATTGGATCCCCCAGTGGATGACAGAGCTAGCCAATCATATCAAATGTTGAGTGTCAGATTAAATCATGTAAGAAAAATATGTAACACTATATAAGATGATACCCAGGGGACCCAATTTTCAACCAAACGATCAACAAATCAGACAAGCATTTTTTTCTTATTCATTCTAACTTCTTAAGTTTTCATCACCCATGTACTCATCGAAAACCAACATACAGAAGACAAGCAATTAACGCCCAACTAAATTAATTTCCCATAATTATCTACATTCACCCTAGCAATGAAAAACACAAAAAAAAAAAATACTACAAAAAAAAAAAAACTCAAAACGTTTTTCCCAAAAATTTAAACTACCACTTCACACTTCAGCTTCACACCAACATACAGGCATGATTCATCCACAAAATAAGGTATTTTCAAATTAACATAGAAAGCATACAAGATAACATCCTTCATCTTCATCCTTCACACTTTTCATTCCATCTATTCAGCCAACATTCAAAAGAACTTACCAACTACCACTACTCAGAAAAACTTTAAGAAATAACAGCATAATTACACATAAATATCAACAAACCAGAATTTACACCCAGACATTGCATCTAATGATCGTCCACATACGCCCATAGGAATTCACACCCCAAATCCAGGAAATGTGACAATTTAGTTTTCATGAAATATTGTTGATAGTAAATACGTCTCTAACATAGGGACACAATGAAAACCAACCACCCAAGATTTGTAGCCAAAACGGAAACGAAGCCGTCATCCCCACACTCCTAAACATAATATTTCAGATACGTGAACTTGCAAACAAAAATGTACCTGAATTCAAAACCCAAAACCCAAAATTTCCAATCCCCTACTCACCAAAATCCACATTATCGATTGAAGAAATTTAGCACTTTCACGAACAAACTGCTCAATGTACCTGAGATCTGAAACTGGTTATTTGCCTGCTCCAAGTAAGCTCTATTCTCTGCACAACCCATGAAAATCTCTCTCATCGAGGCCTGCAAAGGCCCTAGCGGCGGCGGCCTCGCCTCGAAGGCCTTCAACAGCTTCCTCACCTTCAAATGAAGGGCTGCGTAGTGGCACCTGTCCCCGTCAAAAGTGTGCTCGGAGCATATCGCCCCGCTCTCCAGCAACATCCTGGCGGCGTCGAGGTGGCCCGCCAGGCAAGCATAGTAAAGAGCGACGGAGTCCCAATGGTCGCGCGCGTTGACATTGATGCCCAACTCGAGGAGGTACTTGAGGCGATCGACGTCGCCGGCTCTAGAGGCCTCGAATACGTCGCCGTTGGGGACCTTCTTGAGGGGTATGGAGGAGCCGAAGTCGGAGGGGTCGAGGTCGATGCCGTCGAGGTCGGAATCGATGACGGTTAGGGAGGAGGAGTCGGGGGTCGCGGAATCCATGGGAAATGTGAAGTTTTTTGGCTTTGTGAGGGAGGTTTAGCTGGGTTTAGTGGGCATGCTGACGGTCCAGGAGGAATAGGGACAGAATGGAGGTGTCAGCCGTGGACGAGATTGTGAGGACGGAAGGAGTTTTGGGTTTTATTCATGTGGTGTACCTGCTTCACTTCTTTCAAACAGCAGTACTACCGATATTTTTGTAAAGAGATTATATAAAAATAATTATATAAATTGATATGATTATATGTAATTTATTAAATTTATTTTATAATAAAAATAATTATATAATTTAATAAATTATGTCTTTCAGCCGTCTGCCCCATTAGACTAATCTTAGGATGAAATCAAAAGGAATATGCCACCACGGTCAAGAGATTTGGACAGACATGGGAATCCGAACTGCCTCTTGACAAATTTATAAGGATAATCAAATAACTTTTTGAGAGGAAATTAAGTTTAATTCAAATAACAATTACAAGCACAAATAAAACAGCAAGGCATAACTTACAGGGCAGGAGAAAGATTAAACAATGCCCTGAATTTTGATGTCATTAACTGTATATAATTTAACAGTCTGAAATTTACATTTGTCACTTACAACATTGAAAATCAACCGCCACTCTCTATACTTGATCCTTCCCTTGAGAGGGATGGAAAAAGAAGGGCATAATTTCAATCCTTCCCTAGAGGGGCAACAAGCCCTTTCCAGTATGACTCACACATTACACTTTGATAAAAAAGCACTCCTTATTTATCATCCAATTTGATGGAGTTTAGCCGTCTTAATCTTTGATCAAGCTCTGCCATGACTGCTGGTTCTTGTTTTTTCCTTTGCTTAGATATTGTATTGGTTGTCATAGAACCAATCTTATCAAACGCCACCTGCAAGGTCAAATTAAAAAGAGTTCCATTAGGATTTATTTAGCAAACTTGATAAAATCTTCAAATTGATGAGTCAAAAGCTACAGAGAAATAACCGATTCATACCACAGAGCAGGGCAACATGCAAAGCAGGTGAGGGCACACCAAAGAGAAGTTTTTAAAGCTTCTTTCACTTTGTTCGCCGAATTAAGTTTACCAAATATGCGCACATTCCATCTTTAGTAAGTTCACTGAGTTTTGTGTAAGTGATGCCAGATTATTGATTTATCAGTCGTCATTCTGCTTTGCTTTACTGCCTAATTTAGTTTAGAATTCTGTTCCAACTTACACAAAAGAGAAAAGAGTAATTGTTCATTCCAATTTTTTGACCAGTGCCTACAACTACTACGCAAAGAACAAGCTGAAAGGATTCCACTTGCATGCACTTTCATGTTTCACCCTCCATATCTTTATGGCGAATTACAAAACATATAAGAACTCAAAAGAGGAAGTAGCTAAAAAATTGTTTTACCGTAAGTAATTCCTCAGGGTCAAAGAGGTGGTGAGTGGTTCTTTGCAATATGTTAATCACATCACCAACATGATAGGTTAGAAGCAACTCCTCCTCTCTCATCTGCATTAGCAAACCATAACTTCAACAACCTAATTCATAGTGATGTCTGACGTATGAGTTATAATCCTAAGAACCAGCAGTAAGTAACAGAGAAAGCTTAAATAGGCAACGCAAAGTGTGTAAAAGTCAAAGCAGCAGTACCTTAAAGATTGCCATTGCCACATGGAATAGAACCTTTGCCCCCTCATAAAACAGGACATCCCACACCCGCAGAGTTGTCTGGAAAAGGAACCCAGCAGAAGAATTCTTACTAGTTAGTTATAGAAACAAGCTAAACTGTATTAACTTTTTTTGGACCATGGCATATATTAGTCAGTGCGCTCGTGAAAGAGAGGAAAATTTTCTGACCTCTGAAGGCAAGCTCTTAGAAAAGAGGCATAGAAACCACTCTGTTGCAACAAGTGAGACATCAAAATTCAAAGCTTCCAAATGATCGGCTATCCTGAAATGTTATTTTTCCAATTTTAGAAGGTCTTGACAAAGAAATAAAGGACATATCAGCTAAGTTATCAACAGCAAAGTACCTTGGGCACTTTTTAGCGAGTAGATCTTTGAAAACTCTTTGTTCAACATGGCATCCTGATAAGTTGGTTGTATAGCAATCATGAACTAACACATTTTCCAAGAGGACAGCCAACATCCAAAATGCATCTTCTTCTGTTTTCATTACAAGCAATAGTAATGCTGCAACATAATTTAAGCCCTGAACCAAAAATAACACAAAATATTAAATACAACGTAGAATTTTCTTGAGCCGATATCAAAGGTATGCGATTATCTTAAAGGACTTAAATTAGTCTTTGTGTCTAAGTTGATTACTAGTGCACACCTAAGAGAAACAGTTTTGATGCTCCAGATCTCAGTTATCTATACAAGTCATCCAAATACTAGCCAAAGCAATTAGAGGAAAGTAAGATGGTTGCACAAGGTATATTGTGGTTATTACATCTTCATAATATGGTCAGAAAGAAGCAATCATGCTGTCCAGTAAAAGCAAGGGTTGGTAATATGAGGTCATGATTAAGAAGCAATGCAGCAAGATCGATACAATTGTCAGAATCAGTTCATTGCATAGTATACCTCATTCATAAATGGATGTGTAGAGCCTGGTTAAAAAAAAAGTGGGCAATTGTATTTTTTTCACGAGCAAATGGTCATTGTGATTGAACAAATTGAAATAGTACATTTTTTTTATAAGCAAGAAATTTATTAATAAACATAATTAGGCATAACCCAAGTACACAGAAAGTGTACATAGAAAGACACCTAATTACAAGCTAACCCTGAAATAGGCAAAGCCCAAGTACACAAGGAGTATACATGAGAAGCCCCTAGGTAGGGTTTACCCTGAAAAACATTACAAAAGTCATTAAGAACATTCCCATCCAATACAATAACCAAAGCCCAAAGCAGCAAAGTATGAAAAATGAAAGCTCTAATACGTCCACCGATCGTTCTCTATTCTCAAATTAGCACCCATTCCTCTCATTCCAAATACACCAAATCGAAATATTAAATATTAAAGGTACAGTTAGGGGGGAAGAACTAGAAGGGACGTGCAAAGAATCAAAGTTGATATCTATACTGACATACTATGATTTTTCAGAGGCTAAACTTACTAGAAAAACATGTATGTTGTAGATGCAATGATTAAGGAACAAGTTTATTCAAAAGTTGAAACTCCATAACATGGGGGTCCTTAGAATAACATTAGTTTGTGAGATATCATGCTTGAACCAACATTCAATGACAAGTGTGCGATACATCATATCGTTAAACACAAATTCAAGACTGACACAGATGTTTCTGCACAGGTCTAGGGGAGAGCAAGCCCACCTGACAATAACCAACATCAGAATCACGGAAAGAATATCCTACAAGAACACGGCGGAGAGCAGCATGACCCTCTGGAGTGTCCAACCATGGGTGACCAGGGAAAGTTCGTGGTAGGTCCTGCACGTATTTAAAGTACAAACAGCAAAAGATATTAAGCAGTAATATAAAGATGGCATAAAACCTTTGAAAGTATGCTTTTACATTTGTAATGAGGGAAACTCAACTGCGTCAACCTTGAAAAAAAAGATATTAAGCACAGAAAAAAACTTCGGATGTATAGAATTTCTTTTTTGTTTGTGTGTGTTTTGGTGGGTGGGGGGGGAGGGGACAAGTAAAAAAATATAGAAATTTACAGTCAACGATCTCAATTCCTCAGTCATAGTACTCAAACACCACTAAAAGGCTGGTTGATGAGAAACATCAAATAAGAGGCTTCAAAATCAGGACATTCTACGCATTTAAACATTTAAAACTTTTGTCTCGATGGTGCTCCTCAAAGACGATGAGTTGAGACTATGGGCAAGATTAGATAGAAAGAAACATGAAGGTCAGAACAAAGTTCACTGAAAAGAAAGAAAGAAAGAAACAAGGGAAAGGCCAAAAGTCCCAAACCAAACATCAAAACGCAACAATGGCTCCAAAAGCACTTAAATTTTAGAAAAGGCAAGAATACCATTCCCAATAATAATAGCTATAACCTTAAATAAACCTTACATAAATTTTGCACCTATATAGAAACAGATTCTCATCCACACATACACCATCTTTGAAAAGATGTGTCTTCTAGAGATAAGGCTCCTAAATCTTGCTGGCACAAAATAAAGTTTTCAAGTAGTTAAAATCTTTCTAAAAGTTCCTAACTTCTAACCATCAAATATCCCAATTAGTTCTGCTAGAGCATTACTTCATGATCTTGGCTTGAACAAGACAAAAGGCACCAGAGTTATTATCGTAACAGTCAAAAATTGCCGAATGCAGCACCTTCGCAGTTGGTGATTCATAAAAATAAATGACCTAACAAGAGATTTTAAGTATATACCAACATTACAGCAGAAGATGAAGGAAAATCTTGCAATACATTTGTTTCAACAAAGCAAGACTTCCCAACTACTCTCTAAGATCGCCAAATAGCCTCAAACTAAAAGTGATGATTCTGCATCTACGTATATAGTACTAGATCGACAGCAAACTACTTGTCCTTCAAAGAGAACATGACCACAAAGGATGGAATTGCGATATATGCATTAAATCTGCAATCTACAGTTATCATTCAAAAAATCCAATTTACCAATCGTACCACTTGCCACAATGATCAATTGCAATGAACAAAAGCCCAATTTACTCACATGATCAATCTGCCTCGTTGCCGGGGTGACCTTCCCCTCGACCGCCTTGGTCAAGTCATTGTAGTAGCTCTCCGGCACCGTGGATTTCTTCTTAGCCGCCCCAGAAAGAGAAAACCACACCTTGGGCCGGAGTACCGGCGGAATTCCCTTCCTGATGAGCCTCTTTAGAGTTACGGCGTTTGCCAAAGCTGATAACTTAAGTGAAGCCTTGAGGGATTGGCCTTCGGAGATAGAAGGCAGCAAGTACCAATTGGCTCCTTTGCTGGCCTCCAATGCCCACCAAATTCTGCCCTGCTGCCTCACCTTCTCTCTCAACTCATTCAACACATTGACATCATCCACATTCCCCTCTACTGTGAAACCATAGAGATCTTGAAACTTTACAACTAGGTGTGCCCTCCTGGCATGGATGCTGGGCCTCAAGATTGGAATTTGAGATTGAAGTTCAAAAGCAATGTCTCTCCTACTTTGTGTTCCATACATTTGTTGGGTTTTAGTGATAGATCAAGAAAGGGGGGAGAAAAGATGTAAACAGAGAAAGAGAGAAGTGGTCGCTTCGAGGGACCTTGTCAAATGAGCAAACCCCACGAGATCGAAACCATGAAGTGGTCTATTTTAGGAGCCTGAGAGGTTGAAATTAGATAGGGAGAGGATGGAAATTTTGGCTTCTCTTCAATTATGTGGGTTTCAGATTTATTTGGCAGAAAGAGGAGTCAGGCACAAGAAATTGTCACCCAAACATTGCATCTATCATGGCAGTGAATGATGAAAGCATCTTTTGGACCTTTGGTGCTTAAAAAAGCTTGAAATTTTCCACTCTGTTGAACCCAAATTAGAGAAATTGAGAAAAGATATCATTTGTATTTTTGCTTTTTGCAAATAGGGTTGGGAAAAAAACAAGGTTGGATATTCAAAAGTAGGGGTGTAAATGGTCCGGTCCGGTCCGGGAAATTTGTGGACCGATTTCATTCGGTCCAAGAATTCTCTCACCCTGGACCGGACCGAACAGGAGTTCGGTCCATACCGGTCCGGTCCAATTCGGTCCAGGGGCGGTCCGATCCGGTCCAGGGGTGCCCCATATGATTTAATGGGCTAAATTTAATCTAAAATTCTACAATGATCAAATATTTTTTTGGCCCAAATTTAACTACTATAAATTATAATATGTTAATATTATAAAAGTATATATTATATATTAAGTATGTTAGTAAATTATAACTAATAGTCTAATAGTCTAATAGTCTAATAACACTATTACATTAGTATATGTTAATAAATTATAACTAATTAGTAATAACACTATTACAATTTATATTAGTATATTATATATTTATATGTTAGTAAATAGTGATAAATTAGCAATAATATATTAAATAATAATAATATATTTATTACTTATAAGTTATTACTAATACTTTATCTAGATATACTATAATTTATATTTTTATACTATAACTAATCAACTACTAGTCTACTATAAATTATAATATGTTAATATTATAATAGTATATATTGTATATTAATATGTTAATATATATTAATATTAATATTAAAATTTATATATTATTATTTATATATACATATATTTAAAAATAAAAATTTAAAAAAAAAAATTTTAGAGATTCGGTCCGGTCCGGTCCGGTCCAGGGAGATGAACTCCTTGGACCGGGACCGGACCGGAATTTTCCGGTCCATATATTTTTTGGACCGGACCGGACCGGACTCCAACCGGTCCGGTCCGGTCCGCCGGTCCGGTTCGGTCTTTTTACACCCCTATTCAAAAGCACTAATAGAGAGAGACACGTAGAAGGGAAAGCGAAGAAAGGGATGAGAAAATAGAAAAACAAGACAAAAACACGTAGAAAAGTAGACAGCTGATAAAATCATAAAAGAAAAAACACTAATAAAGAAAATAGGATAATTAAGTATAAATCATAAAATCATAAAAGAGAGAGGACTTTAAAATAAAATAAAATAAAAAAACGAAACAAATGGGGCGAAGAAGCAAATAGTTGGAAAATGTCTAAATGCTATTTTGGCTGCTATATTTTATCATATTTAAGGTTGATGTGATGTCTATTTAACTGTTAATTTAAAAGTTTATTTCAAATAATTCACAAGTATGATTGATAAATGATGTATTTTAGAGAGAAGTTATATTATATTCTATATTTTTTAGATTAATTGTCATCGTACAATAATAAGATATACAATTAAAATGGAGATCAATAACACATTAAAGAAAAATGTGTCTGTTTCTAAATCAAAGCCTCCCCTTTTAAAGAGGTGGGTTTTTCTTAACGGATTTTTCGTTCATATTTGAGTTTCTTTTCATAAATATTGATCCGGCTGTAAATATTGAAATTGGAAAGCTTTTACATATCAAACATCCTTTGTAAACAATTCATTCAAAGGAGTAGGAGTTTTTATCACTCGAATTAATTGCTTGTTTGATGGGCTTAATCTTGGTGGTATCCTCCTTCAAATTTAAGACTCTTAATTATTTTTTTTTATCAGTATAGTTTGTGAGAAATGTTTTAATTATAAAAAAAATCTCACAAAATAAATTTTACAAAATGATGTAATTTGTCAAATTATAAAATCAATTTTATTATAAAATAAATATAACGAATCATATAAATTTACATTAGTTTATAAAATTAATTTTATGGTATCCCGTCTTCATAATTTATATGAGGTATTTGTATTGGAGGAATTTCGATTTGAATTCGCCTATTGCATTTAAAAAAGTGAAATAATATGCCCATTGAGGGAACCCACCTATAGGCTATTACGTATGTGCTGTTTTAACTTAATGATTAAAATTTATATTTTTTAATCAGCTTGTATATTTTTTAAATATTTAAGATGTTTAAAAAAAAGAGTGGTGTTACATTTCCAAGTCTCTCGAATAGGCTAAGTTGATTTTTTTTATCTATTTTTTTAGTATTTTTAAATAATTTAAAAAAATAAAAAATTCACGTCATCATTTAAAAGAATTTTTTAAATTTCTTTTATAAAAAATAATTAAAAAATATTTTTTTCCCCATTCAAGAAATGTATTCGAGACAAGTTCTAGACATAAAGCATTTTCCTTAAATATGTTTGAAAAAAATTTGGCCTTCGATGAGAATTGTTGATGGCTCTCCTCTTGAGTGTAGTATCACCCTTTAAAAAATGTCTTTTAAAAGTATGTACTTATTCTTGAACTTCCGATATTAATAAAAAAGAAATTGATTAAGTTTGGTGCAAAAATCCTCTATTGGGCCCACAAAATTATTATCCTAAAATTGTTGTGAGCTGGCTACTCTCGTGCCCTTCACGTACAAGTAAACAACCAATAAACAATGAGAAGAGCACTGGTGATTTATGGGATTCAAGTCCATTGATTTTAAAATCTTCATTGTGTAATGAATTTAGTGGAGGGACGGCAGCCGCCCCCTGTCCCACCACTAAATAATGTGAATGACCCCACCACTATTATATTAAATTTGCATAGTAACTTGCATAGTGACTTGTATAGTAACTTGCATAGTAATTTCAAAGCCTATAAATAGGGGCTTCAGTTGTAATGAAATTCATAAGAAAATATAGAGAGAAAGAAAGTTTCAGTTCTTAAGAGTTTCAGAGAGAGTTTCTTATTTCTCTTTTACAATAGTAGTTCCTTTCTTTAAGTTTCATAACACGTTATCAGCACGAAGGTTCTACCAATTCTGAAGCTAGTGGCCTTATTCCTCTAAAATGGCAAATCTTACAAAATTGGAATTTGTTGCTCTTGATATATCTGGAAAAAATTATTTATCCTGGATACTTGATGCTGAAATACATCTTGATGCAATGAACCTGGGAGAAACTATTAAAGAAGGAAATCAAGCATCCCTGCAGGAACGTGCTAAAGTAATGATTTTCCTTCGCCACCATCTTCATGAAGAATTGAAAACTGAATATCTCACGGTAAAAGATCCCTATATTTTGTGGAACAGTTTAAGGGAGAGGTATGAACACCAGAAGACTGTTATCCTCCCAAGAGCTCGCTCTGAATGGATGCACCTGAGGTTGCAAGATTATAAAAGTGTTAGTGAGTATAATTCCGCACTTTTTAAAATAAGCTCAGTATTAAAATTATGCGGTGAGAAAATCACCGATGAAGATATGCTAGAGAAGACTTTTACTACATTTCATGCCTCGAATGTGCTCCTGCAGCAGCAGTATCGAGAGAGAAAGTTCAAGAAATATTCTGAACTTATATCATGTCTTCTAGTAGCTGAGCAAAATAATGAGCTCTTATTAGAAAGCCACCAGTCACGCCCTACTGGCTCAATATCATTCCCTGAAGTGAATGGTAATAGGTTTGCATCATTCCCAGAAGTGAATGGTGCATCCTTTAGAAGAAATCGGGGGCGTGGACGTGGACGTGGTAGAAGAAATTATAGAAATGTTGGTCATAGAAATGACAACATTAAAAGGGATATACCATATCACCAGAAGTGGTACAATTCAGAAAGGGGTAAAAATCCCCAGAATAATTCTTCAAAGAAAAGTGAAGAGGTGTGCTATAGATGTGGAATGATTGGACATTGGTCACGTACCTGTCGTACGGCCAGGCACTTAGCTGATTTATATCAAGCTTCTATTAAAGGAAAGAATAAAGTGCATGAAACAAATTTAGTAGAACCATCAGATGATTTATTAGATTCAGTAAATGTAGACGTTACTCATCTTGATGTATCTGATTTCTTTAATCATCCTGATGGTAGTATTGAACACTTAATTGGAGATGGAAGTGTTCCACTCAATTAATGTATTTTCTTTCTATCTGTAATAAAAGTTTTTATATATTTTGTAGAACCATGGATCACATTGATGAGCATTTTATCTCTGAGTTGAATGATAAAGATATATGTCTGGCTGATAGTGCTACAACTCACACAATTCTCAAAGAAAAGAAATATTTTCAAAATCTAACACTGAGTAAAGCCTATGTCCATACCATATCAGGTTCATCGGATTTAATTGAGGGCTCCGGAAGAGCTTATATTGTGTTGCCTAATGGCACCAAATTTTGTATTGATGATGCTCTATTCTCTTCACAATCCAGAAGAAATTTATTAAGTTTCAAAGATATACGTCGTAATGATTACCATATTGAAACGACCAATGAAGGCAGTAAAGAGCATCTTCTTATTACTAAAACAATATCGGGCCAGAAGCTCGTTTTAGAAAAACTGCCTGCTCTATGTTCTGGATTGTATTATACAAAAATGAGAACAATTGAATCATATGTGGTAATGCACCAGAAGTGCATTGACCCTAAAGTATTTATGAATTGGCATGATCGCCTTGGACATCCGGGTTCTATAATGATGAGACGAATTATTGAAAATTCACATGGGCATCCCTTAAAGAATCAAAAGATATTTCTACCCAATGAATCTCCGTGCTCTGCATGTTCACAAGGTAAGTTAATTATCAGACCATCTCCCTCAAAAGTCATTGTTGAATCTCCATCCTTTTTACAAAGGATTCACGGAGATATATGTGGGCCTATTCATCCATCAAGTGGACCATTTAGATATTTTATGGTTCTAATTGATGCATCTAGTCGATGGTCACATGTTTGTCTTCTTTCCACTAGAAATGTTGCATTTGCTAGACTTATTGCTCAGATAATTAAACTACGAGCACAATTTCCTGAGCATCCAATTAAGACCATTCGATTGGATAATGCAGGTGAATTTTCATCTCAAGTTTTTGATGATTATTGCATGTCAATAGGAATAGATGTTGAACATCCTGTTGCCCATACACACACACAAAACGGTTTAGCTGAATCTCTGATCAAAAGGCTTCAATTAATCGCTAGACCTTTACTTATGAAATCAAGACTACCTATTTCTGTTTGGGGACATGCTATACTTCATGCAGCATCTCTAATTCGCATTAGACCATCTGCATATCATAAATATTCTCCATTACAGCTTGCATTTGGTCAACAACCAAATATTTCTCATCTTCGTACTTTTGGATGTGCTGTATATGTTCCAATTGCACCTCCGCAACGTACAAAAATGGGTCCTCAACGTAGACTTGGGATATATGTTGGTTTTGATTCTCCATCCATTATTAGATACCTTGAACCCCTTACAGGAGATATGTTTAAAGCACGTTTTGAAGATTGTCATTTTGACGAATCAAATTTTCCGTTAATGGGTAAAGAAAAATCGGTGCCTGAAGCACGGCAAGATATTACTTGGGATAATAAGACCCTGTCTCATTTTGATCCTCCTACAAATGAATGTAAAAGGGAAGTTCAGAGGATTATTCATTTGCAAAATGTTGCAAATCAATTACCGGATGTATTTACTGACACTAAAGGTGTAGTAAAATCTTATATTCCTGCTGTTAATGCTCCAGCAAGGATTGAAGTCCCTGAAGGACAAATTGTCAAAACAGCAATAGGTGAATCTAAAATACGCCTGAAGCGTGGAAGACCTATTGGGGCAAAAGACAAAATTCCCAGAAGAAAAAGAATACAAAATGAATTTGGTGTTCCTGAAGAACACGTACCCACAATA
The DNA here is from genome assembly GCA_036559045.1 of Platycarya longipes. NCBI lineage: Eukaryota > Viridiplantae > Streptophyta > Magnoliopsida > Fagales > Juglandaceae > Platycarya > Platycarya longipes. Next base: position 831,256 of record CM071792.1, read on the forward strand.
CAGGCTACAAATATAATTGGTGCTCTTAAAGAGTTCAAATCTTCTATTCCAGAACCTCCTGAAGAGGAAACTCCTGAAGAGTATAAATCTCCTAAAAAGGGACCTCCTGAAGAGGTGTGTCATGAAATGTTTTCTCCTGAAGAGGAACAGGTACCTGAAAATAATGAGATCTCAATACATTTCATGAAAACTGGAGAAATTCTGGATAGAAATAAAACTGTTGTCGACAACATATTTTCATATAAAATGGCCCTTGACATTACCAGAAGTAATGAAGAAAGTGAGCCAAAAAGCGTCGAAGAATGTCGACGTAGAAATGATTGGCCAAAATGGAAAACAGCTATTGAAGCTGAACTAAATTCGCTAGCAAAACGAGAAGTATTTGGACCTGTTGTCCAAACACCGAAGGGTGTAATGCCTGTTGGATATAAGTGGGTATTTGTACGAAAACGTAATGAGAAAAATGAAATTGTGCGGTACAAAGCACGGCTTGTCGCACAAGGTTTCCTGCAGAAACCCGGGATTGATTATGAAGAAACATACTCTCCCGTTATGGATGCAATCACATTTAGATTTTTGATTAGTCTGGTTGTTACAAAAAGATTAGAAATGCGGTTGATGGATGTGGTCACTGCATATTTATATGGATCCTTAGACCATGATATATATATGAAAATCCCTGAAGGATATAAGATGCCTGAAGCATCTACAAGTACATCTAGAAATATGTACTCAATCAGACTACAAAGATCTTTATATGGGTTGAAGCAATCCGGGCGCATGTGGTATAATCGCTTAAGCGAATATCTATTGAAAGAAGGATTTGAGAATAATCTTATATGCCCATGTGTTTTTATTAAGAAATCAGAATCCGGATTTGTTATTATTGCGGTTTATGTTGATGATTTAAATATTGTGGGAACTCCTGAAGAGATCTCAAAAACCGCTATATATTTAAAGAATGAATTTGAAATGAAAGATCTTGGCAAAACAAAACTTTGTCTCGGCCTGCAGCTTGAGCACTTGCCAAATGGAATTTTTATTCATCAGTCCATGTATACTGAAAAAGTCCTAAAGCATTTTTATATGGACAAATCTCATCCTCTGAGTACTCCAATGATTGTTCGAACACTTGATGTGAAGAAAGATCCATTCCGTCCTTGTGATGACGATGAAGAAATTCTTGGTCCTGAAGTACCATATCTCAGTGCAATTGGAGCTTTGATGTATCTTGCAAATTGCACTCGACCAGATATTACATTCTCAGTTAATCTGCTTGCAAGATATAGTTCTGCACCAACTCGAAGGCATTGGAATGGCATTAAACATGTCCTTCGTTACCTTCATGGTACGGTTGATATGGGATTATTTTATCAACGTGGTTCAAGTCCAGAATTGATTGGGTATGCAGATGCAGGTTATCTTTCAGATCCACACAGAGGTAGATCTCAAACTGGATATTTATTTACTTATGGAGATACTGCCATATCATGGAGATCTGTTAAGCAGACACTATCTGCTACTTCTTCAAATCACTCAGAAATCATTGCTATTCATGAAGCAAGTCGAGAGTGTATTTGGTTGAGATCAGTTATTCAACATATCCAGGAAAAGTGTGGACTTCCTATGATCAATAATAGCCCAACAATCTTATATGAAGATAATACTGCTTGTATCACTCAAATCAGAGGAGGATACATCAAAGGTGATAGAACTAAACATATTTCACCTAAATTCTTTTATACTCATGAACTTCAAGAGAAAGGTGAAATTGATGTCAAGCAGATACGATCTAGTGATAATCTGGCAGATTTATTCACAAAGGCGTTACCAACTTCCACATTCAAGAAGATTGTGCATAACATTGGAATGCGAAGACTCAAAGATCTTTTGTCATGCACTTTTCAGGGGGAGTAAATGTGCTGATTGTACTCTTTTTCCTTCGCTGAGGTTTTGTCCCACTGGGTTTTCCTCTGCAAGGTTTTAATGAGGCAATCTTAAAGCACTTGTGGATACATAAGAAGACTGTACTCTTTTTCCTTCGCCATTGGTTTTTCTTCCCACTGGGTTTTTACTTGGCAAGGTTTTAACGAGGCAGATTCCTTATGAGTGGTCATTCAAGGGGGAGTGTAATGAATTTAGTGGAGGGACGGCAGCCGCCCCCTGTCCCACCACTAAATAATGTGAATGACCCCACCACTATTATATTAAATTTGCATAGTAACTTGCATAGTGACTTGCATAGTAACTTGCATAGTAATTTCAAAGCCTATAAATAGGGGCTTCAGTTGTAATGAAATTCATAAGAAAATATAGAGAGAAAGAAAGTTTCAGTTCTTAAGAGTTTCAGAGAGAGTTTCTTATTTCTCTTTTACAATAGTAGTTCCTTTCTTTAAGTTTCATAACACATTGGTTTTTCTTAACCTGTATATTATTTCTCTTCGCTTTATGGGCATTGGATGATGGGCCGGCAAATACAAAAAATTGGGCCGGCCGCCAGGATGTGGGTCCCATTGCTGTAAAAACTTAGAAGTCAAGAAATGCGGAAACTAACCAAAATAAATAAATAAATAAAAAGAAAGAAAGAGTAAAATATTAATAAAAAAAGCAATACTACGTATAATCGTAAAATTATGAATAGTATATAGTCATTTTAAAAAAAAATTAATTTTTTTTACATAAGTTTCATATATATATATTTTTATTTTTTAAAACGACTACATACCGCTTGCAATTTTATGACTACATTTATTATTTTTCTAATAGAAAAGACTAATTTCTTTTTATCTTTAAAAATTATATTCTAACTCTTTTAACTTTATAATTTTGTATTCAATTTTTTCTTTTTTTTTTTCTTTTTAGAATTTTATAAAAATCTTAATTTAGATTATTTTACTATTATTTGTAAATTTATAATCTTCATCACATCAATCAAATAAAAAATTAATCAATTAGTGAAACTAATGGAGGGAATAATGGATTGAGATAAGCAGTGAAACTCCTGAGTAGGGGGTAAATATAAGCTAGCATATGATTTTGTCCGTGCCCTCCCGTGATGATATTTCTAAGCTGATAAAAGTTGAGTGGAAAACAACCCCAATCCGCTAATGCATAATGCATGTAATCATTAATCATTTTTGGATCACTGATCATGTGATGTATGATTGAGACATTGTTTGACAATTTTGGCTTTGTCCCTTTAATCTAACTTGTTAGCTACCCACATACCTACCTAAAAACCTTGACCTTCTAAATACTACTTTTGTTCCCTTAAGTCTCGTTTGAATTTGAAAATGAGATGAGTTGATATAAGTTGAATATATTTTTTAATATTATTATTATTTTAGAATTTAAAAACGGTATATTAGAATTTTAAAAAAAAAGTATATGAGGATTTGAAAAATGTGTATTGAGATTTGAAAAAGACATATAAAAAGTTGTATTTTATATAAAAAAAATTATAAAAATGTAATAATGAAATAGAAGTGAGTTGAGCACTTCTGAATTCAAACGGGACCTAATATAGTGAGAGAAAGATGTAAGTTTTGGTTTAAAAAAAAAGTCTAATTAAATTCTTGTTTGTTTTCTAAAACTATCTATGTCAAATTTATCATTATATATTTTTAAAATTTTATATAAAATAAAATAAACAATTTAATTTTTTTCAAATTCTAAAATAACTTTTTTAAATTTTAAAACAAAATTAATATTACAAAAATTATATTATAATAATTTTTTTTTTTTAATTTTTATCTCATCTCATCTTTGAAAATAAATCAGAATTAAGAATCATGCATAAATATGGAAAGAATATTGTTATAGTTATAATCAGATTATATAAAAATAATCATATAAATTAATATATGATACATTAGATATATTTTATTATAAAGAATAATTTTACAAGAATGAGCATTTTTACTATTCAATGGGGACTCATCATCGTAACTAACTAATGATCTCTGAATATATAGTACGTAGCACACAAGACAGACAGCCAACACGTGCATTCACCAACTTGTTTCCTTTGTCACAACTTAAAACATGAGTAGTATATATACATTATTCAGAACATATATCTTCCGTATAAGTTAAGCAAAATTCATTACAATCACTATAAAAAAAAATAAGACAAATATGACACTTCAATTATGATAAAACAGAGTAAATATGACATTTTAATATCATATTTATTCTATTTTATTATAATTGAAATGTCACATTTATCTTATTTATATCTATCCTATTTTTTTTTTTGTAGTGAATTTTCTTACATGATGATTCATGATGTACCAAGTGTAAGTGTTACAATCATTACATTTGTGAATTAAGGCAATTGAGTGAAAGTAGCCAGCTAGCTAGGGCACACACCTTCACACTTTGGTGCATGTGAACTGTGAATTTAAGTAGAGGCCAGGGGCAAAACTACATGCACGCTCTTGCGGGGCCGGCCTTCATTTGTTTTTGTTTTTATTTTTTATTTTCTCAAAAAATCGTATAAAAATAAATTTTTTTGTACATCTGTAAATTACGTATTTAGCCCCTTATTAGTGTCTATTTCATTGTTATGAATTGGTTGTGTGACCCACTTTGAATATATAATTCATATGGTAAAAACAAAATATTATTGACAACAGATTAGTTAAAGGATAATTCTATAAACAATTTTAGGGAGTATAGTCATCGCATAATATTTTTGAAAAAAAAGTAATATTATTAAAAAAATAATTTTCTCATATGAATTTTATATTTATCTATTTTTAAATAAATTAGATATGTAAAAATTGTACACTCTAAAATTATAAATATTATTTTTCTTAATTAAATTGAATTTTGCCACGAAGATAAGGATATAGGCCTGTCATGTCATTAATATTGTTTGTTACCTAAAAGTGTTCAATTAGTGCCCATCATGTTGTTTTTACAAGGATCATAATTGGGAGGATTCTCGTAATCATATAAAAATGGGGATAATTATAAACTATATATATATATGTGTGTGTGTGTGTGTGTGTGTGTGTGTGTGGAGTCGTGGGCACTGCATGGTTCCCCATAAGGAAGAGATTGAATCTCAATTGGCTGTTATTATTATTCTTATTATTATAAACCATCTAGCTAGGAAATAAATAGCTGTCATACACTTGGTCACGTTTAAGTGACATGAACATGCATGGCATTTCTAAATCTCCCATTGCCCAAGTTATTATGAGGACCGGACATCGTGGCAACTGGCAAAAAAAAAAATGGGTGGTCTGGTACTACATATGGCGAATAGTATAACTAATCAAGCACAATCACACGTTGACAACATATCGTACTAATTAGATTAATATAACTCTACTTGTGAGGGATTTGTTTTCCTCTTTGGCCCGAATGTTAAGATAAAGAGGGTCAACTAAGAAAGCAAAATAAGAAAGCCCGATTCAGAATCAGTAGGTCTGGCCATTGGCTCAGTCCATATAGGAGTCGACGGAGCCATTGCACAAAGAGTCTAAATCTATAGAGGGATATCTTTTGATGTGACCCTCATGTGAGAATAGACGAAATGGAAAATGGAACTTACCACCTTAAAGCTCCCTCAGACGGCACCAGTCACTCATGTACTTGTTCAATCAAACAAGCGAGAAGAAATAACACTTTGTGAACTTTTGACAAAGAGACACTGATGGACGATCAAATTAGAAGCTTGCAAGATAAAATAAATCGAAAGCCACGTCACATAAATGGTACCACAACTCAGATCACACGCCACATGAATGATGCCATTTTAGAAGTCACTCTGCCAAGAATAGTAAAAAAGATTGAGGGCCTCATAAAAATAAAAATGATTTGTCCATCCAGGCTCCAGGTATAGATAGCAACATCCACATACAAGAAAACTCTCTATTCTCTCATTATTCACAAACTTCTAAAATAATTTATTAACTTAAGCATAAGAAACTTCTCAATCTCTTAGACCACCTTTTCATAGCCTTCCTCTTCCTTATTTTGTAAGCCTAACCTAAAAAACTCGAGTTGCTGAAACCTAGTCTAAAGACATATGAAATCCGATGTTAACAATATTAATCCATTTATAAAAATTCTACTCATTATTTTCACATATCACACTAAACATTTTTTTTTCTTGCTAAATGTGTCAATAATGAGTAGAATTGGTGAAAATCGAACCAATCAGTTTAGTTTTGGCCCAAAATCGAAATCGACTGGACGACATTTTTTTCCCAAGGAAAACCGGCCGAAACCAATTGGTTTGGTCGGTTTGGGCCACTTCTTTGGGCCTTTTTGGGCCCAATTCAACACTTTTTTGAGCCTTTTTTTTTAGCTCAACTCAATATCCTTTTGGACTTTTTTAGCTAATTTAAAATTACAATATACTGAGGTTTTAAAACCCATTTTAAATATTCAATTTTATTCTAATTTCATTTGTAATGTTAGTCTTAGGTTAAAAAAAAATTAATTAACATTAATAAAGTAACAATAAACTAGTAAGCAACTACAAAGTATACACTACTATACTAATTACTAGATAACTTAAAAACATAAAAACTCCACTAGATGTTTAATATACATTACAAATAAAAACAAATTGTCCAAAGCAACACTGCAACTAAAAAACATAAGATAAATAAATTGCAATAATTATTGATCTTCAATAGTTGTAATGCCTGATTGGACTCTCAAATTTATATAAAAACATTAATAAGATTAAACATCAAATATTATTGAATTTGAATAATGAAAAAGACTAAAATTAAATTATAAAAATAAATGAATATTGAATGATGAAAACATTATCAAATTTTACTATATAACTCTCCACATTATTAATGGACGCTGGTATGTCTGTTGTTGATGGATATCGCAATCAATTATGAACACAAATAAGTGTCTTAACAGCTCTTAGAGCCAACGAACTCCAAAGAGAAGTACATGACCTCCTGTACCAAATGTTAATTGCTATAAACAAGCATGGCCAACAACTCTCGTGCAATCCTCGCAAGTATAGGATAGCTAGGCTCATTAATTTTAAACCAAACCAACAAGTCAAAACATGGACTCAATATCTCACAACTATCTAATAAATATTGGTCCACTTCTGATTTAACAATTGTAGATCCAATGGGGGAAGATACTTAATACCACTTATAAAAATATTGGGACTCAAGATTATTTTTACCATATTTTGTGGTTGTAGATATCAAAAGGGGATCATGCTCTCAGCTAGTGGAGATAGAACCGAATGTAGCATGATATTCTACGTACAAGTTGGCTAGTAACTACCTCACACTCAACACCAACTCTTTAGCACGAGTCTCATCATGAGTTTTATTTAAGTGAAAAATAAGAAGCCCTAACTTATTGCGTAAATCATGCACAACTGCAATCAACATCAACGAGTTTATCCTATTTAATGAACTCCAATATTTATCATATTTCATTTACATGCTAATGACCATGTTCATCACACAGCTATTATGACTCTCAGTCAATTTAACCAACTATTTTTTAAGTATACAAATCTCTAAATAACTGGTATTGGCCATGACATATAAAGACCCAGAAAATCTCGTTATAGCATCATAACACATTTTTAAAAACTTTACAAAAATCGGCACCATTTCCCACTCTTAAGCTCTACGAGGCTCCATGTGTCCATCATTAAAGTAAGAGAAAATTATAGTTCTCACTCTCTATTCACCTAAAAGCCTTATCAAATTTCTCAGTTGCCTCTATTATATGTAAATTGAGTTTCATCGAGTTTGTACATCAAGAGAAAACATTTTTTTACAATAAATTTTCTCTTTTATCTGAAGATCTCTTGAACTTGTCTAATCAATTTTCTTACAATTTAGAGTTGCCACTAGAATTACTTCCACTTTTATCCAAACTTCTTCAATCAAATTTACAACCAAAGAAACATGTCACAAACAATCTATTAGATTGATTTGGCACATTGTTTGTACACTCAATTTCGTTCTCAACTCTTTAACACTTGAAGCAAATCTTACATTTGCCAAGAAAAATGTATCTCTACTGAATAACATCAAGTTCAAAAAGTCATCAAATGACATAGGCAACAAATACAATAAAATTTAAACTTGATCTTCCTTGTCAAGTTTAATATTATTGTTCCTTAGATCCATAATGATTTTGTTAAATTCATCTAAATGATCGGACGTAGGTATACCTTCCTTCATTTAGAGAATATAAAACCGTTACTTTAAATACAAATGATTGGGGAGTGATTTCTTCTTAATACCAACTCTCCAATTTCCTTCAAAGACCCATGGTGGTCTCTTCATTGGCCACTTCATGATACAAAAACTCTAGAAAAATATAACAAAATTGTATTATGTTTTTTTTCTTCCTCTTCATTTGTTGATATAGAAGGTTCATCAGACACCTTTTCCTCCATGATTTTTGCAAACCCTTATTGTCGTAACAAGTTGGTCTAATCCGATTCAGGAGGTCATGGACCAAAAATTTCAATCCATTATTTCGGCTAGACCGAACTATTAGTTATCAGTTTGTCCGGCGTCCATGAACATTATTTTCTTCTACTTTAAATGGAAAATTAATACAAAAAATAATTAAACTAGTAACAATTAAAATTAAGCGATTTATTGATTAATAAATATTAAATATTTGATTGTGTATATGGTCAATGATGAATTTTGATAAAAATTATATAATTAACTTACACAACTACTAATAAAACAATATATGTTATATAATATATATATATATATATAATTTAAATATAGATATTTATAGACTCAGTTGGTCTCGGGCCAATTTGATAAAAAAGGCACCCTGAGACCAACGGTCAATAAGCCTATCAATCTAGACTGGACTAATATTCTTACAACCCTAGTAACAAGGCCCTCATCTAGATGCTCTACATGCTGAAACCATTTTGGCTATCGAGCATCTCTCCATCAAATTTCACCGAATCGATCTCTCAAAATCAAAGATCTTTCAAGAGCCTGGAACTCTAATAGCAATTTTTTAGATTAATTAAATATCTATAGATGACTTTGAAATAGATTAATGGAAGCAAATAACAAAAATTCAACAATCATACAAAAAAAAAACTAAAATTTAAGTGGTTCAACTTGAACAATAATATGTGTGATAGAGACCTCGGTTAAATCCTGGTCACTTAAGGGGTTCTCCTTGCCTCGGGTTGCTCCTTAATGACTGAGATGGACTCCAATACTTAGTGAAGGCCGGTCACGTGGATGATGGTGAGAATTAAATGAGGTTAATATTTAGTGGAACAAGGATAAATGTTTGGGCTAAATACTTTGGCTATGGAGGAATTGAGATTCACGACAATGGGGCTTGATGGTGTATGCGAGTTTGTGGGTTGCTAAGGTTTTGGGATGGCCGAATAGTTGCTAGGGCAACAAGGGGGGATTCGGCCAAGGGTAGATAAGGTCTTTTGGTTAGGGTTTTGAGGTGTTTTGAGGTGTTTTGATAATTCTTAAAATTTAGGAATGTTGGTTTTGGAGGGATTTGATGGCCGGCTATGTGTTTTAGCCAATGTAGGGTGCGGTTTGGGTTTGGATGGCTAGAATTTGATTTGATCACTCAATTGTTGATTGATAAATCAATTAAGGAAAGAAATATGGGAATGAATTATGTGGCACTAGGGTTTTCGGCAATGTCAAATTTGACTTGGCCGACTATGGGTTAGTTGTGGGATTGAGATTTTGTTTTGATTTGATTTAATTTGAAATAGAGGGAATGAGTGGCCGGTTATGTGGGGCTTGAGTGGGGCGAGATTGGCTAGGTATGGAAAGTGATTATTTAATTGCATTGAGAGAAAATAGGAAATGATAATGCGAGGGGTGGCCGGCTAGGGTTTGAAGGTGTGAGGGACGTTTTGGGCAAGTTGGCTTCTAGGGTTGACCGAATGATGGCTTAGGGTTTTGGGGCTACCGTGTGGTGTTTGGGACAAGGAAAATTGATTTGATCTTCAAGACACTAAGAGAGAACAACCAAAAAAATGATTGATCACTCAATGCACAAGATGATCACGCCAATGACAACTCCCCAATGGGGTTCGGCTAGCTCTTCTGCAATTACACCATGGATTTTTCAAAGTATTCAAGAACAATCTTCACTCTCAACTCTCTTGAGAATTTCAAATTTCACAAGGGTTGTGGATTTCGAATTTCTCTAGGGAATTCACACACAATTTCTCAAATTCACCAGTAGAGTGAATTCGACCTCACCAATACACTCACACTCACAAACTCAATCAACAATCACCAAATTCAAGAACACTCACACAACCTAAAAACACTAAGTATGAATAATCTCAAAATATTTTTAATAAACTGAAATAGAAAAGATAGATGTGGAACACACCGATTCACGAATTGTATGATATGTTCCTCTTCAAAGAGATTCACGAATTATACCATTTGAAATCCAAGTGCCTAAACACCGAATAATCCAAGCCACAAGAGTGTGGCCGCCCTAACTTTCTCTTAAGAGCAAAGTCTAAAGTTCAATTGTCTAAAGCTGTCAAATGAAAACCTAAAAGATCCTATTTATATTGTCTTACAATTTGGAAACCCTCATAGGTCCCTTATTAAAAAAAATAATTACTAACATATCCTAATGCAATTAAATAAATAAATAACATAAAATAAAAGGTGGTAGGCGCCCAAGATGGTATGGCCGTGGCTTGCATGGGCCCATGGTGGGCTATGGTGCTGCAATGACCACGGTTGGGTATGTCTACGTGGCGTCTGATGATGTCTGCATGGCGTGCTGGAGTGCCATGTGATCGTCTGTTGTTAGGCATGGCATGACACTGTGCATGACCTAATGGTGGTGTGCATGGCGGTGTGCCAGGCTGAGGCCTGATGGTGGGCACAGGGTGGTGCCGTGCTGTGGAAGTGTGGCCCAATCAAATTGCTTGGGCGGTGGTCTTGCATGGCCCGGGCTGGGTGCCAAGGTGATGCGCATGTATGGCCCAAGTTGGCGGTCTGGACGCTGGTTACATGACGCGGGTTAGGGCCACGCGCTGGATGGCATACATGGTGTGCATGCCACTGGCCTGCTCTGCAAGAGATGGGTTAGAGTCATGCGCTGGATGGCATGCCATTAGCATACTCTGTAAGGCACAGGCTGGTGCTACGCATTGGATGACGTGCTTGTGAAGACACGCCACTAACCTCGTTAGGTGGTGTGGGAGCACACAAGGATGCGTGCATGATAAGGCACATGTGCACACACAAGCGCGCGCGCTGTGGGGCGCGCATGGATGCACAAGGAGTGTGCACAACCAATAGTCTCGCTGGGTGTCTGTTGCGTGTCAAGGTTTGAGTCAAGGCATCCGTGCAGGCTAGCCAAGGGAGTGTCCTAGCCTTTTAGGGGCTGTGTCGGAGCATGATCCTGGACAGTCCTCCTAAGAGTTCTGACAATATGTCTACTAGCAAAGTCGATCTCAAAGGATTCACTGTCACAAAGATGGAATACAATAGAGCAATCATAAAAGTTTTTAATCTCAAAGTTCCAATATACCTAATAAGCTTTCAAGAATCTCAAAATAGAAATTTTCTCTTTTTTGTATAATGGGCCGCAACTCTAATTTCATAAAAATGATGTTTATACATATAATGACATGAGAACTAGGTTTGTTGAACATCCGCTCGAGCGGATTATCGAGTGGATGTCAAGCGAATAATCTGTCTAAGGTTTGTTTGAGCCAAGGTTGACTTGAGTCAAGATGGAGCCACAGTCGAGTTACAATCAATTCACATTTCTAGAATGGTGTTTTAAACAGAAAATCAAGCAACCATATCCCAACATCTATATATAATTGTGTCTAAAGAAATGAAAGCTAAAATTAAGGAAAAGTAAAACAAATTCTACTAATTAATTCATGACAAGTTACAGAAACCAATGAATGGTCCTTCCCATATAAAACATATTAGAACGTCTAGTACTCATGCTCATGATTTCATTTTTAGGTTTACATTTCCGTATGCCAAATCTAAAAGAAAAAAAACAAGAAGTGCGAGCCATTTCATTTTTGATTTACAAGTTTAAGTACTGAATCTATTCAAATTTATTAGAAGTTGATGATATTGACTTAATTATGACTTATCCAACATCCATACTGATCTTAGATAACGAACTAGATAATAGTCATGATGAATGGATCGAGAAAATGACACATATTGGTGCACTCTAGTAATTGTACATAGAAATATATTAGTTATATATATTTTTGGAGAGAAATAGTTTCATTTATTGAAACTAAAAGATACATAAAACCTATAGTGTGATCAACTAATTATATATTGACGAACAACTTCTATTTCTCTCAGAAAAATCTGAGAGAATCAAATACTGCCTCCAAAGGAAGTAGTTACCAAGTTTCTCCCTAAAGAGAAAACTAAACTCCTAACAGACTATAGTCCGGGAGACTATTTCTCATTTTTATATTTTTATTATACAAATGAAAATATACAACACAACAAACAACAAAACACAACCAACAAAAACACTACAACAAAGACAATTTACGGTGGTGCGTGAACAGCACGTGCCACTCTAGGAGTGTAGCACCACCCGGATCCTCTCTGTCAGCTTGACATTATCAACCAGAGGCAAGATCCAACCAATCGAACCTCGCACGTGAGGATCACGCGCCTCACCGAATAACAAAATACTCCCGCTGATGACCAGATTGGCAGATAGGAATAGGGGTGTTCATCCGGGTTCCGGATTCCCAAATCCGGAACCCGGATTCGAAATTTCCTTAAACATTTAAAAAAAAAAATTCAAAAATGTTAAGAAATATATAAAATTTTAAACCGGGCCGGGTTGTACCCGGCCCGGATGAACACCCCTAGATAGGAAGCGACACCACGTGGGGCGGTTTTTGGGCTTCTGCTACCTCCAAACCTGCAAATCAAACCTTAAAAACTAAAAAATCCGAAACCCACCATCACTGATAAGCAAAGAGGTGGTCGGGAAAAAGAAGAAAAGAAGAAAAGAGAAGAAAAGAAGAAAAATTAATATGGTATATAAATATATAATTTATATATATATATATAATTAACATAGCCCCCGGCCAATTTATTAAAATAAAAATTAAAAAATTATCCCTCAATACTCAAACCTCTAAATCTTTTGAGATAATAATAGATGGATTTTATTAATTCCATAAAATATCGTCATCGATCTTAATTCAAGGATAAATTATAAGTTAATATTTTCTTTTCTTTTCTTTTTGAAATCATGGTTCCTACCATAATGATGATTTCAAAAATATGAAAATCTTAAAAAAAATTATTATCTTATAAGATGATTTATAAAAATATATTTTACATTTAATATTTATTATTTTTATATAATTACGTATAAAAAAATATATATTACTCATATTAACACCTGCTATATTTTGTCAATCCTTCTTCCAAAACCAAATCCAGCTAGTTTCGCCCCTAGTTACCAGCATGCATACGTACGTCCGTTTTCAGTATTTTACCTGGCAAAGTAGGCTCAACCCAGATCACTTGTCTAGACCCAAAACTGGTGTTAAGATGCATCTATGGTTATGCTGAAATAAATAAGTTTCCCTCTTCCGCTTTCCCTATTTCAATGCTTCTGTTTTGCACTCGCATGGGCCAGCTGAGACCTAAAAACAGGAAGTGTGCAGTACATGATATCTTGGGCGTATCTTTTTCCACTGTATATATTAATTTTATAGTTAATTTCATATATATCATTATATGTACTTGAGTTACGGATTAATTATGATTATATAATAGGCCGGGTCGACGAATATTCCACGATGACTATTTATTATAGTATAAATAGTACCTCACTGCTCACATTTATTTTTTGTAAGTTTCTTATTAATTTGAAAATTAATAATTAATATTACTAGTAGTTATATATTGTTTCAAAAAAAAAATATTAATAATGGTAGTTAATAATACTTATAATTATATATTAGTACCACGTACTTCAAAGCTCGAGTCACAATTTGCATGATTCATGTGTGCTATACATATAGAGTAACACTTTGGGCCGGTATCACCTGTAAGGACTTTTCATCGGAAATCAACAGAGACATGTCACGTAAAAGATATACCAAAAACCCAAACTCAACATGCCGCAGGAGATCATCTTTGGTCTGCCTACCACACCCCACCCCACCCCCCCCGGCGGGGGGGCAACGGATATATATATATATATATATATATATATATATATATATATTGTATTTGCATTTGTTCTTTTGCATGATCTTCATTATATGTACATCTTACTGTTTTGTCTTTCGTTTGTTTCGATAAAAAGGATTATAAAAAAATTATAAATTAATTTAGCCTAATGTATTAATACATCATATTGTAAAACTTGTAAACTAATGTGGCTCAATGTATTAATACATCATATTGTAAATCTCTTTTCTATTTTAAATTAATATAAAGTAGATGAATATCTAACATATATATTATGTTAATTTTTTTCTAAACTTTTTTTTAAATTCTTTTTAAATACCAAACAGTATTAATTTTCAACAAGAAGAACAAAAAATAGAATTTATATTAATCCATTTTAATTTACAAGAGGAAGAAACAAGAGAGAGATAACAATAAACAACATACACAAAAAGAAAAAAAATGCACAAAAGTAACTGAAAGAAGATAATAGGAGCTTAGAAAAATGAAAAATGAAGGAGAGAAATCACATTCAGTATACTTCTTCTCACATAAATAGTATATAATACTGATCATGTGAGCTGAGTGTTAGCTACTCTTCAACATTAATCAAAATAAAATTAATATTTAAATATATTATTATGAAATATATTAATAAAAAGATAGTAGAAACTAGATGGAAGAGTACATGATAATTAATATAAGAAGTGATACATTCATAATATAATTATATAATATATTTTATAATAAATATTAAATAAAGAATAATTTTGTAATCTATATTAATATACATACATAATATTTTATAAAAACATTTCTTTATTTAATATATTATTATAAAATATATTATATAATTATATTGTGTGTGTATCAATTTTTATAAGCAATAGTTATGAAAGAAAGTCAACATGCAAGTCACCCTCGGGCGCAATGCATGGCGTGTAATTTTGAAAGAGCTAGATAGCTAGCGTCTGATCTTCCGACACGGCTTACAAAACAAATCGTTTTTTCCCGATTATAAGCTACCCTTTTTGGTTTTTATATCTATATATAAATATTATATATATATATATAGAAAAAATGATAAATATATAATAATTTGCATAATATATTAATAATATATATATCATAAAGTAAGAATATTTTTATAAAATAATATTATTTTTATAAGTTAATTTATAGAAATATTTATATTTTATAATTTTATTATATAAGTGTTATAAAATGTATTGTATTGTATATAACCTAATAATTACTACTCATGCAAGGCAAAGTTATAATAAAACTTCACAGCTGGGGTGCCGTGCATGCATGCGTACGTATACAACACGCAGACAACGCACGTGCAAACGAAACTAGCAACCCAAATTTTTGGTGTGACGCAAAACGATATCGGACTTCTACACAAAATCTGTTTCCAAGGAAAATTTGACCCTTTTGCCTCATAATGAACCTACTACACTTTGGAAGATTGTTAAGCTAGCGACCGCTTATATAAATAAATAAATAAATATACATACATATATATAATAAATATTGAAGCGATTCAACCATTCACGAAGTAAGATGATCAAATGTTTTTTTCAAGTATTATAATATGTATATGTGTATGTGTGTCATGTCTATATTATATACATATATATAATCAAATTTAAGGGCTCCAAGCTACCTACTGATAATTGAAAATATATGATCGATCATACCAACTAACGAAGAAAAACAAGGCCGGAGAGCTCGCTAGGTACATTTATAATTAATGATCTTATGCTAATACTAACCAATTGATCAGTACGTTAATTAAACTACTCTATTACTCTTTAAATTAATATGCTAATTAATTAATTGATTACAACGGTGGTGGCCGGTACTAGAGGTACAAATCAATTGAAACATTTACGTGGATATTTGAAACTGTCATGAGTTGGTAATTAATTAATTAGACACGTTACCAACCAATAATGTAGGACATGGGTTAAAAACCGAAAATGCTAAATATATTTAAGAAAAACTTACAAAATATTTATTTTTCCACATGTCAACTATTGATTGACTGAAAATCATAAAATTTAAAATTCAAAATTTAAATTTTAATAGAAAACTAACAAAATGATTGTTGTAAGTAAAAATGCAAATAAAATTGTAAGTAAATATAGTACTACTTTAAAAGACATACTCCATATTGAAACTATGGTTAATTTAGATTAATCAAAAAACATAAAATGATGGACGTTTAAGGGTTAATATATGACTATTAATGCTAGACGCACTAATTCAGGACAACATGCTTAATTCTCATACAAAAAATCTGAGATATCCTTAATGGTATCGTTGAATCATATATATATATATATATATATATATATATATCTTATGTATATAAGTCGTGTTAATAAATGAGTAAGTTCTAAATTTATATTGCCATGAGATGGGTGTTTTGTTTGTTTTGATCCAGTACGAAGTCAATTAATTACCGAGTTAAGGTTATATTTTCCTTTGGCAGCAAATTATATTCATGAAATTTTTGATGCTAGAAGACTAGTATGGAAGAAGAGTACTAATTCATCAGAAACAATCTCATGAGATACTAGACCTGGAAAAACCAGCCATTTCTTTTCTATGAATTAATGTCCATCAAAGTTCTAAGCTGAACATTTCACCTTTGTTTTTTTTTGTTTTTTGTTTTTTTCCCTTCATAACTATTTTCTCTTTATCCCCATTTCCATATTTGAAACCCAAAAAAAAAGAGACGTAAATTTCGAATAAAGTAACGAGAAAACAAGAACAATAACAAAATGCCTGGCTTTCACCATGTACGCCGCCGGATTTTCCTCCGATGAATTCTTCACCGGAAGCAAGCTCCTCATAAGTAAATCCCCATAAGAGTGTTGACGAGAGAAACCAACAAACGATTTCCAAAAAGTTAAAAACACCTCTCAAAAGATCATGTACTTATAACTTGGCCATGTCGTCATGTATGGAAGACCATGTTTCTTCTTCTTGATCTTCATAACTTTCCGCTCCTGATCGTTGCTTCCAATACCGAAGAAGAAAAGAGACCAGAAGTGATAGAATATAATCTGCTGAATGCTGTGTGTAGAATTCAGTACAAGGAAGAATATAAAAAGGGAGAGAGAGAGAGAGAGAGAGAGATGAAAGGTGTTCCCAAGAAGGATGATTGACAAGCATGCGAGCATGATTTCCCGTTAAATGTAGTATTTAAAGAGGGATTAATTTTCTCAACGGGTGGGTGGGCCAAGTTCCAACAACAAGAAGGCTTGCTTTTTGTTTCACACGTTGGGGTGTTCTCTCTGTCTTCCCCTCCAAACGGCAACAGTCAAATCATTTTAGGGCCCAATAAATTGACCATGAAATCACTTTAGTTCTGTGTATGTTTGTTGGTGTTATTTATATTATTATTATCATTATTTACAGCTAGCTTGATCAATATGCCATTTATATGATCTCACTGTTCAGTTCAGCATCAAATTAAGCAGTACTGTACAAGTATTATCTGTTCGAATAATTAATTATAGGGTATAATAATATAATTTGCCCTATAATTATATATATAATATTGCAGTTAGGTCAATTAGTTAGTATCGATATCTTACTTTCTTGCAATAAATGAAATATTTGAGAATTATTAAGACAGTAACTCAGTTGATAAAAATTAGTATTCCATGACTTCGAGATTAGGAGTTCAAAGTCAGGATCACATAAGATGAAAGCACTTGTTATGGTAAAGCCTGGCCTTTGGGCCATGAGACTGATGATTAATATTTTTGTTACTATATATAATAGTGTCAAAGTCACACATGATGTCTTGGTTTCTGGACAGATTAAATTAAATAGTGTTATGGCAGTGCTTAATTTATAAATAAATAGATATATTAGATAATGTACAAAAACATGTTGGGCATTATATTTTGGGGCCAACATATGATCATGATTCAAATTACATTGAGTACCACTCGTACGTGCACTCTCGTTTCTCTAGGCGAATAGACTTGTTCATTTGAGTTAGGAATCCGGAATCGGGATGATTAGTTTTCTTAAACTTACAAAAAGAAGTTTACTAAAATTGTTGGAAAAAATAAAAATAAAAATAAAAAATTCCGGGCCGGATACAGGCCTATAGGGGAAGTGTATAACATGATTAAGTTATACGTACACAGATGAATCTGAAAATAAAGAACGTACCCTCCGATCGAGGATCTTTTTAATAATTGATATGTTTAATTCTAACATATTCACATGAAATTCAATTACTCGCATTATTGATATGTGGACTTAATTATTGATGCATAATTTGGGACTTAATTTCTCACCCTTTTCATCGGTTTGCATGGCATGAATGTTACTGAAATGTGACAAATAATGATCATGATCCAATTCTACGAATTTAAGCCACAATAATAATTAGTCAGTATAAAAAAAATTGTTTATTTGTGATCAACTATTTCTTGTTAAAATGACTATTTCTTATCAAAATGAGTTTGTTTTAATCACAAATAGTCATCATGACTACAAATAATCCGTCACAAATGTTCATTTTTCTTATAATGAGTATTTGGGATTTGCTCCATTGAAAAACTTTTAATTATACCATGATGATGCAATGGATATATAACTAGTCAAATCTTAGGTATTTTTCATGGATTATGTGGGGATTAAGTGACTCAACTCGAAGTAAGCTTCTGTCTACCAGTGGGGTCCATCTGATCAATGAATTCATTATCAACAACGGTAGACTATATCTAAGATATCAATTACAAAATTCTCAATCCTAGAATCTCAATATATTCGAATGAACTCTAAAAAATTTCACAAAAGGATTATTTTCTCTCTCTCAAAAGTAAATAAATTATACATTGACCGTTGAAAATAAATACTTTTGACTGCTGAAAATACCTGACTGCTCAAAAGTAAAATACAGTAAAAACAAATATGTATTTATACTGAAATGGCATGGAACCCTACTTTATGAACATGATTCGCTTAAGCGAAGTGTTGAGTGAGACTTGAGAGAACATTAGGACTAGAACTCGCTCAAGTTGGTTGTCAAGCAAATTCTCTTTCTGGATCTCTCGAGCTAAATGTTGAGCGAGAGTCGAGTTAACAATCTATAAATATTCGTTAGAGTTGATTGTCGAGCAACTGTGGATTCAATAATTTGTCTGATGTTTCGCTCAAGCACCAAGTGTTTGGCTTGAGCAAACAATTTGGAGTGATATTTTTTCAATAGGAATCAAGCCACACGCAACAGATTAATTAATTAGTTAAGAAAACATGACAACATGAGTCCATTTAGCACAGTACTATATATTATGAAGTTTTGGTCCTATACATATAATTGTTGATAAAATAGTTACTACAAGAAAAATAGGTATTTATGACACTTTAATTGAAATTAGAATGACTATTTACGATAAAAACAGACTTTTTTAGTAGCAAATAATTATTCTAATTATAATCAAAATTTCATAAATACCATTTTTTTTTGTAGTGAGTACTTGTTAATTGTAGATTGATTTGTCCATGCATGCTGCTAATTTGGTGGTTGGCCGGGGGTCCTTTAACTAATACTTCATGAAAATAACGAGTGGGACAAATCAGAGTTTTAACCTTATCATGTCCCAATAAATTGAAATTTTGTTCATAAGAAGAGTACGTGCGTATAAGTACTAAATTTGTTGATGATTAGGGTTTGAATCACCACCGCTTCTATGGCCTCTAAATAATTACATGAAAGAAGTCCATCTACAAATGTTTGGTTGCAAAAATAAAGAGTGCATGTGGTTGCATTAAAGTGTTGGTGATAATAATAGCAATAATCATGATGCTGATGTTGATCATGTAAATAATAATGAATCGGATGACGAAGATGATGAAAGAATAAACTGTCACCAAATTTGGCTTTCAAGGTTCAGAGAAGAAAAGAAAAAAAAAAGTACATTTTAAGGTGGATGGAGGCTAATTATTATTGTGTTCATCCCAATTTTGGATTTAAAAATCCGGATTTCAAAATATGAATTTTCTTAAAATTTTAAATAAAAATATTAAAATTATTAGAAAATAAGTATAATTTCAAAATCTAGTCAAATTTTTACTTTGCTTGGATGGACATATCTAATTATTAATTAGAACATCAAGAGCGGTAACCAACAGTACTGAAGTGATAAAACAGTGAAAACGACAAGCTGGTTTTCGAGTTGGCCATGAGAGATCGATCATGATCACGACGACCATGATGACTCGAATCTTAACAATGGAGAAAAATGATCATGTTTTGATGGGCTTAATTAATTGGAGGAGGGGGGTATGGAGTTGGGACCATAATTGCAGGTTATTAGACCTAACTTAATTAATTGGTAAATTAGTCGGCCGTACGTTTCCCCCATTGAATTTATACGTAATTTTATATGATGAAGTTGAAATTAATTAAAGAGATCGATACTTGAGAGGATTAAATATTAATATTAATATTAATATAATCTTCCAAAAATAGAGTGGTCAGAGTGAATCATGCATGTCCTCGTCAAGAAGACGTTTTACCTACGAACAAATTAGTCATGAATCAAAATAAATTGGGATGCTTCTGCATGTAAAAAGCGAAATAAGAATGATATAGATATAATTTTCTGAAATGAAAATAGAGAAATAATGATTTCGACTTGTTTGTTTTCATAACTTGCTATGAGAATAACTCTGATAAAAGAATTGACTCAAAAAGTTGATGGAATTATGTTCGAACTTGGGCTTTGCAAATGTTATATTTGGAGGGAATTGCAAGACTATAGGGCAAGCTGTTAAAAGTGATGAAGAAATATATACTGATTATGGTCTTTATGTTTATAATGTTCGAAATCAACTTAGAAATAAGCCTAGATGGAAAGTTTCTTTTGTGCATAGAGAAGGAAATTGTGTAGCTCACCAATTAGCTAAGTTTGCTTTAGAATGTGAAAGAGAGCAAGTATGGATGGAGGAGAGTCCAATACAAATTATCTCTATTGTTTATTTAGAACAGTCGATATAATGTTGATAGAGTTTATCTGTCTTTGCATTTCTTATTTTAATGAAAATATTCATAGATGAAATTGGACGCGGGATGCTCGAATTTTAAATGCCAATTACTCAAACGGTGTGTTTTACTTTTACCCCACTTATCTGTCTCTCTACTCCTTCGCCTTGCGGCCTTCTCCTTCCCTTTCCCCTTCCCCTTTCCCTTCTCTCCTACTTTTTTTTTTTTTTTAATTCTATTTTCCTAACTTTGGAGGATAAGAGAACTCCCCCTTCCTTTTATCACTTATCACTTTATAGTTTGAGAATGATGAGTGGATATTGACTACATTTTCGAGTCTGAAGATGTTGGCATTGGAGGCTGTTGCTTTAGGTTCATTCTTTCGGGACACGGAAGAATACATTGACAGTGTGTATAAGCTTAAGGGGAATAATTAGTCGAACCGGAAGGTTATTAAGTTAAAAAAAAAAATTGATGCTTTTGGTAATTCTCTTTGTAAATAGAAGTTTCACCGTATACTTTTTTCTTTATTTTACAAGTACTCGAGAATGACCAAAACGTTACTCTTCTTCAGTCTGAGTTTTCTCAACGTTGCTCTGTCTTCGTCTTCTTCGGTCTGGATTTCCTCAATGTTGCTCTATTCTTCATTTTCTTGAGTGCCTGCTGATAAAGTAAAGCAAAACTTTTGTCCAATTTTTACTGCGCCTTTCTTTCTCTCTCTCTCTCTCTCTCTCTTTTTTTGTTTAATTAATTATCTGACT
This sequence comes from Platycarya longipes, assembly GCA_036559045.1. NCBI lineage: Eukaryota > Viridiplantae > Streptophyta > Magnoliopsida > Fagales > Juglandaceae > Platycarya > Platycarya longipes. The sequence continues at coordinate 853,236 of CM071792.1, forward strand.
AACATTTGCACGTAGGTAGGTACGCAAATGGATTCCCATTTTGCCTGTAGCTAACACTATTCATATTCATGAAAAACATGTACAGCTAGGGACATGGTCACATGGGAGCTTGATTCGGCCTGTTGAAGACACAAAATTTAGTAGAGTAGTGATAGGTTATCATCATTTTATTACTTATTTATTATTCACAATGTATTTAATTTTTTTATATTTTCTTTTTTATATTTTTTTAACCTCCCTAATAATTAAGAAAAAATTAAAAAAAAATATAATTTTATTAATAATTCATTCCTTAATCATTAAATAAAAAATATTTTTAAAAAATTAAAAAATTAAAAAAAAAAATAAATGAGTGGTAAATAGAGTATGACTCTCATTATTTTATTTAATATTATATATATGGCATGGTGCATGCTGATTTTACAAGTTCACACATGTACGTACAAGTCCCTAGCTAGCTAGCTAACTAGCTAGGGTACTGTCGAGTACTTTAAATATTAGGTGTCATCGGCCTAAAAGCATGCATGTTTTGTAATATAAAACCCACTGGGGGTACTGCATCCATGCAATTTATTTCAATTTATTTATCAACTCTTCAAACTCTATATATGATGTAGATTATATATGCGTTTTTACCCGAGCCATATATAGCTAGATGCATATTTTAAGGCTGTACTTTTACGGCCTGGATTCATGACTTGCTTCCACAGCCAGTACAACTACTTTATGTCCCTTTATTATTAACTCAATTATTGTCTCCTCCACCACCACCACCACCACCTCCTCCTCCTCCCTTGTGGCCACCACCTCCACCTTTTCCACCACCACCTCCTCCTGATCCACCCTTGCCACCTCCACTACCTCCTCCACCCTTGCCACCACCGCCACCTCCACTGCTGCTGCCTCCTTTTCCACCTCTACTACTACCACCTCCACCCTTGCTGCCGCCACTGCCTCCACCTCCACCACTGCTACCGCCCTTTCCACGTCCGCTGCCACCTCCTCCCTTTCCACTTCCACTGCCACCACTAGCACCACCACTACCTCCGCTGCCACCTCCACCCTTGCCACTGCCACTGCCTCCTCCACCCTTGCCCCCACCACCACCTCCACCTCCACCTCCTCCGCTACTACCTCCCTTCCCACCTCCACTGCCACCGCTACTGCCTCCTTTTATACCTTCACTACCTTCGCCACCCTTGCCACCTGTTCCACCTCCTTTATGGCCTCCTCCATGTCCGGCATCCATTGTGTACTCATCTACTGGGTTTGATTCTTCTGCAATAAATTGCATTGTGCACAATTAGAAAGTACGAGTCAAGATTGTGATTTTATATTCATGAGGTATTAAATGCGATTTTATTTTTCTATGTATAAAAGTTGATCGAAAGGAAAAATAAAAAGGGCGCTGCTATTATGCCGCCAGCATTGACCGCTGGGCGGCACCGCTAGTGTTAAAATTTTTATTTATTTATTTATTTTTTTGTCTTTTTATTTTCATATTTTTTTAATATATTTTCATATTTTTAAAAAATAAAAAAAATATCAATACACTACAAATCATTTTCTGAATCATTAAGTTAAAAAAAAAATAATAAAAAAATTAATTTGAAAAGCGGTCAAAGTGGGGCGGCAAAGTAGTGTTTTCCAAATAAAAATCTTTCCCCCTACCACGTACGTTCTTTATTAATGTTATTAACATAAGGCATGAATAAATCAAAATATGTAAAAGAACTGCCTCATCGAGATAAAATAATTATCCAATTTGACAATCAAAGAGAGTAAAAGATGAAATGATAATGGCAACAATATTTGAGGAAGGAAAAAGAAGAACAAATGTAAATGGATCCCAATACGAACCTTGTTTAGAGACCATGGCTTCATTCGTAGTTTTGGTGCTAGGAGAGTCGCCAGGGTGGTAGCAACAGTATTTTATGGGATGTCCATAGTGACCATAGCGATAACAGTACTTTTTGCATCTATAGTACTTTGCATCTTCTACTTGGTTTGTTCCCTCTGCCGCCTTCACTGCATATTTTAAAAAATTATATGTGAATTTTCTTTGATGACTAATGCAACATATATACATGCACGTACCTTGTGTACGTTATATTTAATAATATATATAAAGATGTCGACATAATAAGATCGTGTTTCTAATTGCAATTCTGATCAATGCAAATGAATGCGTTCATTTTGAAAGGTTTACGTGATCTCCTTTGATGGAAGCAAATAATAATATATAGCTACATATGTATTGCTCAACTCTACAGGCATGCATGTTTAGATTTCCGAAATCAATTTAGATTATTAAGAGAATAAACAAAGATGGCAATGGGTATACTAACATTTGTTCTCATCGTTGGATGCTTGATCAGCCACTATAGCCGAAGAGATGAAAAGAACATGAACTGCAAGGAGAAAGCCGAAGAATATACAAGTTTTGGAATTCATTTTATCTGAGCTTTTTTTGTTGGATCAATTAATAATGGTTTCTCAGAAATTGCTGACTGGAGTTTGAAGAGTAAGGCAGCTTGTTCATGGCCACTACTTATAATGCTGGAGGAATGCTAAAAGACAACGTACATATATACATGATCAGCACATCATATATATAAAGAGTATAAGACAACACATAAATGTGGTGTCGTAACAACGCATGCAGAACTTAGTTGGCTGTTGATGCATTATTGTTATTAATTATAAATAGTCATGAAACACCAGCTTGATTGACATGTGTTGAGAATGAGCTCAGCAAGAGGGTGACATGGTGCCAAGTGGCAACTCAGTTTGGCGAGTTCTGCATGTACTACGAATGATCATATCTTTTTTGGTTTTCTTTTTTGAGTCAGACAAACTGAATTCTGAACTCAATCTAATTGTCCTAGGTCTGATTATGATCCTAAGCTTCTAGTGTTGTTCAGACCGGAGCTTGAAACAGATCTAGCAATATCGCATCAAGCTGGTAATAATTAATGAGAATTCATAAGCAGGAGATAAAGAAAGGATATCGAGACAAATCTCAACTGTTTCAGCCGAATTGTAGGACCGGAAATAGATATATTGATTATCTTGATGATCGAGTCCTCTATATATGTGCATTTATATCAGTCTGTAGCATTTATATGCGAATTAATCGTCGCGGCTCAGACTGCATGCATGCGTATATATACGTGTAGCCACACTCGATCGACGGCATTTACTTGGGCGGTAGTGGTGACCATGCATTTTAACGTACACGAGGATATTCATGCGTACGCAATATTCCATTCATAGAAGTAGATTTATGTTGACCAAAAGATTTAAACAAAAAAATTAGAAGAGTTAAAATTCCATCTAATTAATATTGAAAGAAAAGTATTTTAATCTGCCTCATATATATATATATAATATTATTTTTATTTAAATTTTTTTTGTCTATATTTTGGAAGAAAGTTGAGGATGTGCAATATCCAAAACCTCTTTCCATTGAATTCTATTTTAGAAAAAAAATTGTAAGATATGGATGGTGGTTCTCCATATTGACAGTGGTTTCCTAAGTATAGAAAATTATTATTCATCCCTTAATTTTTTTTTTCAATATTTTACTATAATAAATCAAATAAATTCTTTTTTCAATCATCTACACTTTGTTTTATACTCATATTTGTTCTAATTTAAATAGTTAGGAAACTATAAAGATATTAATTTTAAAAATATTGTTGTACCCACAAAAAAAAAAAATTAATTCTTGTATATTTCCTAGAGAGTAATAGATCAAAATGTTGAACCCAAGGTTTCAAGTTTCGTGGAATTATAAATCTACACATGGATTTTGATGATAACAAATGAATTCAAAGAATAAAGAAGTCTCAAACTCAAGTTGTCCACACAATAGAATCAAGCACATCAAGGAATCAAGCATGAGCAAGAAGGGAATAAGTTCACATTAAAGTCATAGAGTAATGTTGTAAATCTCTTAAAAATTCGAAATTAGGATTAAGGCTCAAAATTAATATTTTATCATAAAGCATTAAAATACATTTTCCACATGTGCATGAATATTTTGAAAATTAAATTTGAAAATTTTGACAGATGATTGATTGTCATCTTTCACATGTGCATGACATGATTAAAGGTTTGAACTTTGAAAATATTAAGATGATTGATTGTCATCTTTCACATGTGCATGTTTTATTTGAATATTTTCAAAAGTGGTGGATGTTTTTCTTGACTTATGCAAAAGATAGATGTCTTTATTTGAAAATTTTGAAAAGTAAAGTGTGCTCCTTTTGTCATATGCAAAAAGTAAAAGATTAGGTTTGAAATTTTTGAAAAGTAAAATGTGCTCCTTTTGTCACATGCAAAAAGTAAAAAGATTAGATTTGAAATTTTTGAAAAGTGAATGATGATGTCTTTGACATGGGAATCTTTTCAAATTTGAAATTGAAGACTCATTTGCCTATAAATAGCTCACTTGAGTTTTACAAAAATTACAACAAGAGCTTACACATCTATTGCTAAGTTTTGCATCATTCTTTCAAAGCTCTCATTCTCTCTTTTCTAAAATTTTGAACCTTAATTCTTGTTGTTGTTGAGAGAGATATAAGCTGCGCTGTATTGTTTATATCTCACTCGTTGATGAGTGTACTTTGATAGTCTACCCACTATCAACTCTTGTATTTGTAAGAGGGTGCGTATAACCCTTGTGTGTGTAGAAGGTGTTCTACACGGAGAATAGTTAAATCACCAAGTGTGAGGTGATTGGAAGTGTAGAGGGTGTTTTACACGGATTCTTTGGAGCGGTGCTGCTCAAAAGTGTAATAGGTTTCTATCTCCATCTAAAGAAGATTGACTAATGAATTCGGGATCCTCAAGGGGTAGCTTGAGGCGAGGACGTAGGCAGTGGGGCTGAACCTCGTAAAAATACTGAGTTTATTTTCTCTTACCCTACTCTTTACATTTCTTACTGTTTTACATTCTGTTTATATTTTATATTGTGTATTTGATTAATAAGTGTTAATTTTTATAATATAACTCAATTCACCCCCCCTCTTGTGTTAGTCATCTGGGCAACACAAAACATAAGAAAAAATAAAAAAAAATATTTGAATAGTTAAGTTTGTAAATAGAAGTGAGAAAAAAAATAATAAGAAATATTATTTCAATAGAATAGAGAAATGATAAAGATGAGATCTAGGAAATTTTTGAAAATAACCAAAATTTAGAAAAAACATTTTAAGGTGTGTTTTTAAGCAAAATTTAAAGAAACTTTGAAGAGAAGCGGATGGAAATGTTCTAAACGTCTTCAAATCAAATTCATATATATGTGGCATTGATTGACCAGTTTTATATGTTTTATAGTTACATGAAATAAGTCCATTTTAAAGTGGATGGGGGTTAATTATTAAATATTAGAACATCAAGAGCGGTAACCAACAGTCACTACAAGAAAATAGGCTTTTTGTAATGTCATATTTTGTCGCAAAAATAGGAAAAAAAGTCGTAAAAAGTTATTTCCAACGAAAACAGTTATTTTGGTCGTAAATATTTGGTCATTAATACTCATTTTTTTGTAGTGAGTACTGAAGTGCATGATATAACAGTGAAAACGATAAGCTGGTTTCGAGTTGGCCATGAGAGATCGATCGTGATCACGACGAACATGATGACTCAATCTTAACAAGGGAGAAAAATGATCATGTTTTGATGGGCTTAATTAATTGGAGAAGGGGGGTTGGGAGTAATTGGGACCATCAATATTGCAAGGTTATTTGATCTAACTTAATTAATTGGTAAAATAGTCGACCGTACATTTCCCCCATTGAATTAATATATACTTTTATATGATGAAGTTGAAATTAATTAAAGAGATCGATATTCGAGAGGATTAAATATTAAATATTAATATTAATATAATCTTCCAAAAATGGAGTGGTTAGAGCGAATCATGCATGCATGTCCTCATCAAGAAGACATTTTACCTACAAACAATTTTAGTCAATGACTTTTATCTTTCCTTCGAAACGATACAACAGCCAATGTCCAAAATTAAGTACTGGTACTTCTGGTTCCGATCGTGCAAACATTAGAAACAAAATTAATATGGAAAATTAGTTCGATTATATATGAAAGACCGATCCAACGGTCTAGATATCCTGATCGTTGCACTATTTCATATATATACACCATTTAAAAATATTAAATATATTTAAGAAAGACTTATAAAAAATTCACTTTTTCCCAATATATTAATTATCGATTTGATAAAAATCACGAAATTTGATTTTAAAAACAAAAAAACTAATAAAACGAGTGTTTAAAGTAAAAATTATTGAAAAAAAAGCATAATTTGTACGTAACTAATTAATTATAATAAAAAAATATTTGTGAAAAAAATATATTAATATAAATAAAACTGTAATTATATATATATATATATATATATATATATATATATAACAATACTCATTTAAAACTGAAATCCATGCAGAGCAGATTTATTGTTGAAGTATGATCCATATTATACGTATATATAGATAGGGGTGTTGATGTGGGTCCTAAATTTTAGAATCTGGATTTAGAATCTAAAATTTCTTTAAATTTTTATTAAAAAGTTTTAAAATTATTAAAAAATAAATAAAATTTCAATTTTTTTCCTATCCAAATGAACAAGCCTACTTACAGATCAAAAATAAAATCCAGCTCAATTATATTCATGAAAAACATGTACAGTTGGGGACATCTAGACCGTTGGATCGGTCTTTCATATATAAAGACACAAAATTTATTATTATATATATGACACGTCATGATGATTTTACAAGTTCACACATTCTACGTACAAGTTCACACATTCACCAAATTAAAGTACTCGACGGTACCCTAGCTAGCTAGGTACTTGTACGTAGAATGTGTGAACTTGTAAAATCATCATGTCATATGTATAATAATAAATCTTCTGTCTTTAACCGGCCGAATCAAGCTCCCATGTCCCCAGCTGTACATGTTTTTCATGAATATAATTGACCTGGATTTTATTTTTGATCTGTATGTAGGCTGCTTGTTCATTCGATATAAAATTTAAAATTTTATTTATTTTTTAATAATTAAAAAAAAAAATTGGATTCAAAATCCATATTTTCAAATTTAGAATCCACATGAACACCCTTATCTATACGTATATGGATCATACTTCAACAATAAATCTGCTCTGGATGGATTTCAGTTTCAAATGTGTATTGTTATATATATTTATTGTTTTATTTATATTAATATATTTTTTTCACAAACAATTTTTCCATTATAATTAATTAGTTACAAATTATGCTTTTTTTTTAATAATTTTTACTTTAAACACTCGTTTTATTAGTTTTTTTTTTAAATTCAAATTTCGTATTTTTTATCAAATTGATAATTAATATGTGAAAAGGTAAATTTTTTATAAGTTTTTCATAAATATATTTAATATTTTTAAATGGTGTATATATATGAAATAGTGCAACAATCAGAATATCTAGTAGACCATTGGATCGGCCCTCCCCATGTACTAAAAAAATTGTTAGAAGAAAATTTATCGTTGTTGTGAACTGATCACTCTTTCTCGATAAAAAATCTTAACTTTTCTCTACAGGTTTTTCCGTCGCTGGGAGGGTGGGAGCTCTGGCTCCCCCCTCCCCTCCCTCTTCTCTTCTCCTCTCCCTCCTCCATTTTCGGTTTCTCCTCCCTCCCCCCTCTCGCTTGGGCTTTTGTTCGGTTTCTCCTTCTCTTCCCCTCCCTCCAGCCCCCTCTCCCCCCTTTGTCTTCCTTTCTGCAGGAGTACCTGCGGTAGTTTTGGGCCCTAGGGTTGTTGGCGAATGATGGTTGGTGCGCACGACATTGTTAAGGTCTCCGATCTGGTTTGGAAGATGCGATCGGTGTTACGTTCGTTTTCAGCCCCAACGCATCCCAGCGCTAGCCTCGTAAGGCCTCGATCTCACAGCTGGAGGTGACCTTTCACCGTGAACAGCCGTGCATGGCCTGCACGTGAAATCTAAAGTAGGGGGTTTATCTCCCACACGCCACCTTCTAATATGGCTTCTTCCGCCACGCGCGACTTCGCCGAGATCAAGACATCTGGCTGTCGCGCTTATCGTTTCGCCACTTTGTGGGGCGGCGCATGTTTTTCACGCGCCACTCTCAGCCGCGGGTCTTTTGTTTTCAGTGTTGATGTTATTTTATGTTTGTTTTGAGTTTGTTTGCTTGTGTTGGTAGGTAGTAATAAGAAAGAATAATTTTTATTTCTGTATTATACTTTCCTCCCTTCTTTTGGAGGTCGGGGTTTTCTACCCTCCCCTCCTATGGAGGTGGAGGTTGTGACTCCCTCCCCCTTTTTGGAGGGTGGAGACCTCTATCTCTGTTCTTCAAAATGTCACTTTCTTAGACAAACCATAAATCAATATTAAAATCTTTGTTGGTTTGGTCACTTGAGAGTATTAGAAGTTAGACAATGCCCATCATTTTATGTGCGGGAACGCTACAGATCCAACATTAGCTTGACTTATAATATGAGATTTGTTCTGTAACTCCAGGTCACAGTTGTTAAATTTATTTTGTCTATATTTTAAAAGAAAGTTTAGGATGTGCATCCAAAATCTCTTTCCATTGGATTCCTATTTTAGAAACTAGAAATTGTAAGATGTGGATAGTGATTCTCCATATTGACAGTGGTTTCCTAAATATAGAAAATTACCATTCATCCCTTAATTTTTTTTTCAATATTTTACTATAATAAATAAAATAAATTCTTTTTTCAATCATCTACACTTTGTTTTATACTCATATTTTTTCTAATTAAAATAGTTACGAAACCAAAAAGATATTAATTTTAAAAATATTGTTATACCCACAAAAAAACAAAAAAGTTCTTGTATATTTCCTAGAGGGTAATAGTTCAATTTCAAAACATAACTAGAAAACATAAAAAAATATTTGAATAGTTAAGTTTGTAAATGAAAGTGAGAGAAAAAATAAAAAATAAAAAATATTATTTTAATAGAATAGAGAAATGATAAAGATGAGATCTAAGAAATTTTTGTAAATAACCAAAATTTAGAAAAACATTTTAAGGAGTGTTTTTCAGCAAAATTTAAAGAAACTTTGAAGAGAACCGGATGGAAATGTTCTAAAGTTCTAACCATCTTCAAATCAAGTTCATATGTTTGTGGCATTGATTGATCAGTTTATATGTTTATCTCTGATTGAAGAAATTATAGTATCATGCATTCAGACTGAGACATTTTCATGTATATTCGATCCAAAAAAATCATAATTTTTAAATTATGTATCTTAAGGAGAAGTTAAAATGTATTTAATTTTATAACATGAAGTTACATAATGTCTAATTCTTGTAAGAGATTGATAATATTTATATAAGTTTATAAAAATATATATTTTACAGATAAATATAAAAAATTTGCACACAAATTATTTTTCATTTATCGAGACCAGAAGTTAACCCTGCCACTAACTTCTTTTAGTCAACTGGCTGTTTTTCCCTTTTTTTTTTTTCGTAATTTTGTAAGTTCTGTATTTAATCAGACTGCAAAGTAATAAAGCAGAAAGTAACATCAAGAGCAGATTTTATTGGCAGCAATATTATATTTAAAAAATTATATGTGCAAAAAAATAGTGTTGTGATTTCCGATACCCATTATAAAAAAAAATGGAATTTTTATGAAAAATTATTTATAATTTATTTTAACGATAAATAATAATTTTATTAAAAATAATTAATCACATATAAACAATTTTCTCATCATGACCATTGTAAAGAATAGGCACAGGAATGATGAAACACAAATCAATAAAGTAATCTGGGACTTTACTAGACGTTTCCCTTTGAATAAAATTCTAATTAAAGTGATGTATGGTCACATTTAAACCTTTTTTACGAGCTCATATAATCTAAATGTAGAACTGATTGATTCCTTAAGAGGATGGTCATCAAGTGGGATAATCATGCTGAAAAAATGGACCAAATGTTGGAAGTTAAAGATACCAAATGCAACAAAAATTTATATGGAGAGCTTATCTAGAAACACTTTCCACTATGTTTAATTTATATAAAAAAAAAATTGTAAACTCATTTTTATTTCGTATTGTCATAAAGAGAGAAATAATTGCTCATGCCATCTGGAATTGCAGTGCAGCTAGAAATGTTTGGTCTCAAGGATCAAAACTATTTCAATAAAGTTCAATAAGAGCTATCATTTTTAGGCAATTTTTTAAATTTTTTTCGATAGTTGTGAATAAAAGGATGTGAAATTATTTGATGTTATTGTGAAAAATGAATGGTATAGAATGAATAAATGGGTGTTTGAAGCTTTTTTTCAACACCTGACACAATTAGTAAATCAAACAATTCAAATTTTTAGAGAGTTTCCTGTCATTTAGGAAACAAGGAATCCTAGTATTAGATCTCTTCATACCCATCGGATCCAATGGATACCACCACCTGTTGGTTTTATAAAAATAAATTGGCATGCGACTCTTAGTACAAATATGATAAAATAAGCATTGGATTGGAAGCAAGAGATCATGAGGGCACACTGAAAGCAAGAGATCATGATAAAATACCCTTCTCAATTTTTGAATTGTCTTTCTCTTGCTCATGAACTGATTCACCTGAGGTGCTCTCGTAGTTTACAAGGCCCATATCCACCTAATTTTCTTGCAATAGGTTTGCTCTGAGCCAAGAACTGTACTGTCCATCCCTTCCCTGCTCCTTCATTGAGCAACCTTTACTAAAATGAAAAAATTTCCCACAGTCGAAGCAAAATCCTAGGTATCTTCTCATATTTAAAAGGAACCCATAAGCTCTTTCCCTTCACCGATATCATTCTACCCCTCACTATGACTTTAATCAAGTCCATCTCCACCCGAATGCGTAGATATGGACCCCATCTGCTACCATCATATATCGCTAGTAACTACATCAAAGACCTATCCCAATACCCCACCAATCTTCCTTCCACGTCTTTATTCATACATGCGAAAGGGAGATTGTGAAGCTGAACCTATAAACTTTCGACAGCAAAGGACGTTTCTGCTGGTTGAATGAAGACATCAAAGAGATTCAGGACAATAAGACAGTTGTCGAATAACCAAGATTTCCCTAAACCCTTTGCCTATCATCAACAGAAGCAAAAAGTAATAACGAAAGTATTAACCCTTACTTCTCGGAAAGAAGCAGGTTTGGAAATTTGTCATACCTTCGCCATAGTAGATTCTAGAACTCCCCTTCCAAGGGTCCTTTCAGCCAGCACTCTCACCACCTTTGGATTCCAAATCGGTGGAGTTGCAATCATCCTCCGCAAATACTTGGTCTTCCTCTTCAGTGAGTTTCATCTTTTCCCAATTTCTCGCCATTTCAACCATGTCTACAAGAAATTAAGGTTTCCTTCCACTCCATTTCTTCAAGCTGCTAAGAACAACATCTTCTTAAACAAAAACCCAGAATCTACCTTGAATGCCACCATTACACCACCGCACTTACAGTTAGAGCATGACGTATCACCATTTGGACCACTCCAAATGGTGTGACTTTACAACAGATATCAACACTTCGCCTTGCAACAGTTGAGTAACGAATCAGACAACAGTCATGGATGAATTGAATGGATCAGTACAAATAAACAAGATAACAGAGATCTCAAAAAGGGCAGGCATAGACGCAGATCTGATCAAACAAAGTTATTTGTTATAGAAAGATAAGTTACGTGCGTCTTATCAATTGTTGAGTCACTCTTCACAAAAAAATGCCAACCACACAAGTTTTACATAACACTTCTACAACTTAATCTTCCCAAACACTATAAGTAGGCTTAGATCGAATAAATGCCTTACTCTGTTAGCCTTTTTATCTTGGGAGTGTGATCTCAAGTTTTTTACGAGTTGGAGCATGGTGAATCTCATAAGTTGCCATAAAAATGCTATAATTGGGACAACAAAAGTTCTTAAGCATTTGGTTGACAGTGTAGAGCAATCTCTGCTTATTATACTTTCATAATATTTTTAATAAGTAATCCTACTTCCATAAATCCAAACTTCATATAGATTGGCTATTAAAACAAAAAAGATGCCCCGCAATTCCCAAAGAAGTTTTTTCAGTGAGAAACCAGTCACACCCAGTGGGATTCAAACTTGCAAGTATCCAATTGGTGACAACAAATCAAATGGAAAAGGCTCGATTCTGTGTGGTCAAACCTCATAACTTGACACTCCTGACAGGTTTTGTGCACCATTTCTATTCTTATAATTAAGGTAGGTGGATGTGTGTAAATTTTCTTGGGATGGCAAAAGTTATTAGCTTTTGTACGTTCGTTCAACTTATCAAAATAAACTACCTGATCCATAGGTACATATGTTCCAATCAAATATTTGAGTTCAAGGAGTCCAAACAAGGAACATAATTGAATATCGACAAAACCTGGCAACTATGAAATAGAATTGGTGAGAACTATACACTTAAGTGTCACATGTTCAAATACCTGCTCCACCCACTTCTTATGATTCAGTTTCCACTTTTCATATCAGAGAAAATGTAAACAAAATTTACCCATTTGGCCTTCTGGTTCTCTTGGGTCAGCTACAAGAATAGTTGGAGGCAAAAGTCATATACCGAAATTGGATCCTATCCTTCAAACTGTAATATTATCGAGAACTAGTGTGACTTTACAACAGATATCAACAACTCATGTTGCAATAGTTGAGTAACGAATTAGACAATAGTCATGGATGAATTGAATGGATCAGTACAAATAAGCAAGATAACAGAGATCTCGAAAAGGGTAGGCATGGATACAGATCTGATCAAACCGAGTTATTTGCTATAAAAAGATAAGTTACATGTGTCTTATCATTTGTTGAGTCACTCTTAAAATAAAAATGCCAACCACACAAGTACCTTAAATAGAACAAATACCTTACTATCAATTTCAAAATAAATTTCAAAATGGACTTGTTCGAATTTCTCCTCATAATTCTTATCGTCTCTTCTTCAGTTGTAGTACTGGCAGATTATGAGAAGAAAGAAGCAGTATATTGTATATGTCGACTACAATGTAATTTGTTTATTTTCTTAATATATATGTCGACATCTTTATATATATTGTTAAATATAAGTACGTACACATGGTACGTGCATATGTCTATTTAACAATTGATTGAGTGAGGCACGTTAGCTAGATGGCGTTATTAAGACTTAATTAATTAGAGATTGAAAGCATCATTTATTTTTCTTAACTAACATTCGGTCTTCAATCACACTCAATCAAGAAAGAAATTAAACTAATCTTGAATGAACGTATGGTATGGGGTTGAATCTTTTCATGAATTCGAGGTCATCATTATCATCATGTCTTTTCTGGTTTTCTTTTGAATCATACAGACTACATATATTTCCAACGCAATCTTATACCCATTGAATCATACAGAATATATTTCCAACTCCATCTGGTTTTCTGGTATTCGTCATTTTAATTTCAAGCAAAATAATTGCTAGCTTCTACATGGTAATATTAGTTGGTTCTGGAAATTCTTAGATTTTGCCATCTCTAACTAATACTAATTGATGTTACTTTAATAAACAAAACGATCACAGATGCTATCAAGAAGTTACCAAGCAGTTTCCTCTTCTCTTTTATAATGATTTCAGTCAAAGAGTGGAAGGATGGCCATTTGACGGGCAAATTGTATTTCTTTAATTAACTCAAATAAATTTTTGTAGATCAAAATTTTAACATTGACACAAAGTGACCCGTTCTTCTATGTAATAAACAGAGGACAGAGAAGCAAAGGAAAACAAGTCTGAATCATGAGTATACCTCTTTGGTATTGTAAGGAGTAATCCACAATTACTGAGCTACGCACCATTAATGTAGTATATTGGTAACAGGACGTGTTTTAGAATGATGTTTCAGATAAGGATTATGAAATATTTTGATCATTCTTCATCTCATATCATTTACCAAACACACCTCTGCCATAATACAAAACGTAAGAAAAGAAGAGCAATAGTATGAACGGATGGTATGGGTTTGAATATGCTTTTAGTACTATTGTATACCAAAATTGAACACATTACACGTTGCATTCAATTTTTAAAAAGAAATTAGAAAGAATCGGGAAAACGTACTGGGGTAGCCTAAATGTGCATGATATGGGGTACATAGGAAGGCTAATGGTTCTTGACTATTTGTTGGCTTTCATTGTCTTTTTCCTCAAAGTGACTGGCAAATTTCTACCACCACAGATGCTATCAAGAAGTTCCCTAGTAGTTTCCTCTTCTTTTAACTCAGCTCACTTCCCTGGTAATCTACCTCCTCTTGGGCATTTAGTACTTTTTGGCACAAATTTCTCTGGTAATCTACCTCCTTCAATTGGCAACCTCAATGCCCTAACTAGCTTCGAAATTGACAATTGTAATTTTTCAGGAACCATCCCAAATTCATTCAGTAACCTTACCCAGCGCACTTCCCTATTTCTTTCAAAAAACTCATTCAACGATTTGTTGTGGCTCACCAGAGCTAGTTCAAACAACATTCTTCCACAATTTGAAGATTTAGGATTGGCTGGTCTGACATTAACAAAGTTCTCACATATATTACAAAACCAAAGTAAATTGGAGTTCGTAGATCTACAAGGCTTGATACCAGAATGGATGCATAAATTGGATGCATTACACGTTACAAACTATGCGTCCCATTATGCATTCTTTCTGGTATCAAGCCTTGGAAATTGTTGCCTTGTAGATCTAGGAACTCTAATTTACTTTGGTTTCGTAATATATGTGGGAACTTTGTTAATGTGAGACCAGCCAATCCTAAATCTTCAAATTGTAGAAGAATGTTGTTTGAACTAGCTCTTGGTGAGCCACGACAAATCGTTGAATGAGTTTTTTGAAAGGAATAGGGAAGTGAGTTGGGTAAGGTTACTGAATGAATCTGGGTTGGTTCTTGAAAAATTACAATTGTCAATTTCGAAGCTAGTTAGGGCATTGAGGTTGCCAATTGAAAGAGGTAGATTACCAGAGAAATTTGTGCCAAAAAGTACTAAATGCTCAAGAGGAGAGTTTGTGTGAAATTCGGGCAAATGACCTGTTAGATCTGGATTGCTTGCTACACGCAGCTCCTGTAGGTGTGGTAGATCAAAAACTCTAGTTGGGAATTGCCCATACAGTCTGCAGCCAGACAAAGTTGGAATCTTTAAAGAAGATAAATTTGCCAGGCTTTCAGTTACAGCTACAGCCAGACAGTTAAAGAAGTCAAAACCAGTTACAGGTTGTTCGCCGAGATCTTTGGCCATCTATACTGAGCAAGAGTATCTTCATGTTAGCAGCAATCAAATCAATGATATATATCCCTTTGACCGCTATTATAATCGAATAGCCGACCCAGTCACACAGGTAATGTAAATTCTTTGCACCAACAGATTTCATGGCCTCCCATTGTGTGAAGTATCCTGTAGGCAAATTTTCAGAGAAATGATTGTGAGAAAGGTCAACGATACGCAAGTTGAAGAATGTGTAATTTGTTTCAAAACTCCTTATCACACCGTGAAAGCCATTAAATGGGGAACAATAATCCTACTGTTGGAGAGTTCCCAACCAAAAGGTAGAAATCAATTAATCTGTTTCGGTGAAATAAAACAGAGTCCTCTTTAGACGTGCGATGGGAGCCTAGATTCACGGCACAGGGTGGCAGCGGAGTGAGGTTGACTTCCGTGGGTGAGGTGGTGGCGGAAGACACACTCTGGTGGGGCAGTGGTGTAACCATGTTGCGGAACAGGGCTATGGGCAGTGGGGAGAAAATCATGGGGGTGCAACGTCGCGAGGGAGTTGCGGCGTGGTCAACTGGTTGAGGGGTTACTTTCGGTGGTGGTGGTTGGCGTCTCACGAGGTGGAGGGCTGCGTGCTCGTGGCTAGATGTTTAGCGTAGGACGGGGCCGTGAGTTTGCTTCTGGTCTCTCGGTTTGTTTAGATGCTACGATGGAGGCCTTTGATCCGTCACAGTAATTATGGCTTGTGGCTTTGGTTTTTGGGGTGATCTGAATGTAGAGAGGGGTTTGCGTTTTCTGATGTGCAAGGGAACTAAACAGGTTTATTTATAGGAGCAAACCTAGGGACGAGAAGGAAAGAAAACAAAGCTGCCTAACATGCATATCTGTTGTGGATGGTTATTGAAAACAGAGTAGGTGCCGAGCACCAGGAGTTTGAGAAAATGACTGAATAAAACAGTTAACATGGAATGAAGTAATCTGATTTTCCACACACATTCTATGAGTGTCATTTACAATATATAGGCCTCAATGTTGGGATCGGCGGAAGCTCACAAATAATATGGAAATAATATGGAGACCAGAATTTAACGTGGTTCGGCCAAGATTGCCTACGTCCACACAGAGAAAGGAAACTTCCACTAATAACCAGTGAAATACAGAGAATATTTTAGGGAGGAGATCACACCCTCTCAACTCGCCTCTCACTTCTCTCAGAGCTCAACCAGCTCTCTCTTTCTCTCCTTACAACTCTCATACCACGCCCATGGGTGCAGCAAGTTCTGCACCCATTTTGCAGCTCTTTGCTGCACTTCTTGCAGCTCACATCATGCACTGCACTCACACGCCCCCCATTTGTTTCAACACTCATTACATGTATTTATAGGCAAACAAATAAGTGTGAACAAGATTAAATGACGGTGGAAATTCCGGCGGAGATTCCGGCGCCTCAATCCAGCTCCTTCCGTTCGGCGCCTACCACTCTAGAAGCCTCCAGCTTCTTCATTTGCGTGTTGACTTGATTATTCCAACAATCTCCCCCTCAACACCAAATGGAGGATGTTCTGACATATTTTAATTCAAGGTATCTAATCAAACTATGTCTTCACATAGCTCTTGTGAGATTACCTTTGTTAGCATGTCGTCAAATTCTCTTTCTCATGGATCTTCACAAGCTTCAATAGCTACTGATCCATCACCTCATATATCTAATGATGGCGAATCACATTGTGACCCAAGTCAAAAGCTCTTTTGACTTTCACAATACACTTTGTACTCCTTGGTTGAACCATGTCTCTTGGAGAAACCGCTTTAACCACAACCGTTGTGAATAAAGCCACACATGCCTACAGTCTGGACTGTCTTAATACAGCTCCCCCTGTAAATGTGTAAATGAATCTTGATGTAGATCTTCCATCAAGATCACCAGCCGTATCAGCTTAACCTTCCAAGACTAGATCAGCTCCCCCATAGTACAAAGTTGATGTACCTTTGCGGTACCTGAGAATCGACTTTACTACTCTCTAGTGTTCTTTTCCTGCATTTGAAAGAACACTACTTACTATTCTCATAGCATGAATGATGTCAGGTCTCATATACACTGCTTGTGTATATAGGACTTCCTACTGCTGAAAAGTAGGAACTGCAACCCTCTTGAATCTTTCCTGACTCCCCCTCATCTGCCAATTGTGCAGATTCTAATGGAAAAGGAAACTGCTCCCCTTGCTCAATGCTTATTCCTCCATTGTCACCTTTCTGAAGAACCTTCTTTGCTTCAGAATCCCATAACCTATATCCAAATTTCAATAAGCTCGAATAGATCTTCACTATTCAGAAGATCTTTCATCTGGGATCTCCACAGTGCGTAATTTGCTTGATCATCGCATCTGCTCCCGAGTCCTCCATCAGTTCGGCTTTAATCTTTGATTTGAGTGACCGTTTCTCAACGTTCGGAGTTGAATCTCAACAAACAGAGCTCACCGTTGCGTCCGGAACGGTGGAAAACCTTGGAAACGACTCTTGTCTCGTTCCAAACCGATCAAAATTGCGCCGAAAACCTGAAAAATAAGAAAAACGGAATATTCCTTCGTCTGCCGGAATATTCTCTCCGGCCACCTGAATATTCTCTCCGGCAACCTGAATATTCTCTCAGTCGCGGAATATTCCTGCACCGGAATATTCCTGCACCAGAATATTCTTTCCGGTGACGGAATATTCTTCCGGCGACGGAATATAGCGACGGAATATTCTTTATCCGTTGGGTTACTGTAGCGGGTCGGAAACCGGGTCAACCCGGTTAGGGTCGGATCACCCGGATTTAACGGGTCGGAGCTTGTCTTCTTCACTGCGCGCGCGTGTGGCGCGTGGGTCCCGTGGCCGGCGCGTTGCCGTCGCCGAGTCGGCGCGTGTAGAGCGTGTAGCTTCGTCCGGTGTCCGTTTGAGACGAAATTTTCACCAGAATTTTCGTCTTGACCTGAGGAATCTGATGGTATCCTCCAAACTTGATTTCGATCAAGTTTAAAAATGAGCCTCTCACGAAAATTCACATATCCGGCCTCCTACCGGCTCTGATACCACTTGTTGGGATCGGCGGAAGCTCACAAATAATATGGAAATAATATGGAGACCAGAATTTAACGTGGTTCGGCCAAGATTGCCTACGTCCACACAGAGAAAGGAAACTTCCACTAATAACCAGTGAAATACAGAGAATATTTTAGGGAGGAGATCACACCCTCTCAACTCGCCTCTCACTTCTCTCAGAGCTCAACCAGCTCTCTCTTTCTCTCCTTACAACTCTCATACCACGCCCATGGGTGCAGCAAGTTCTGCACCCATTTTGCAGCTCTTTGCTGCACTTCTTGCAGCTCACATCATGCACTGCACTCACACGCCCCCCATTTGTTTCAACACTCATTACATGTATTTATAGGCAAACAAATAAGTGTGAACAAGATTAAATGACGGTGGAAATTCCGGCGGAGATTCCGGCGCCTCAATCCAGCTCCTTCCGTTCGGCGCCTACCACTCTAGAAGCCTCCAGCTTCTTCATTTGCGTGTTGACTTGATTATTCCAACACTCAAGCCATAATAAATTGTCAGAAATATAGTGCCAGCTCATTACAAAGAGATTTCTAGAAGATTACAATTATTCCTCTACAATATTTTCAGCTGTACTCGTCTCTTGTTGGAGCAGTTTCTTTGAAGATGGTATTGCTTAACAATGGTGGGGAGAAACGGACGCGAAAAGCAACGGACACTGCTAGGTACAGGCGCTTTTGTGCACCCATCCTGCGTACAAATCACATGGCAAATTTTATTTTACTTTTAATTGAAAAAGGAAATATAAAAGAGAGGAGACGAGAAAGCTCTCTAACAGTTTCACCATTTCCCCAGGCCCACCTCCCCACGGTCTCCCCGCCCCCAAATTCTTTCCTATATTTCATCATCATCTTCAATATCTTTGAGTTCCTTTTTCAGCTTCTTCAGCTGTTCATGCAGGAACGAGAAGTAGTTTTAGCCAAGGAGTTTCATCCAATAATAATTATGGAGTACAAGAAGGTGAACAACTTACAGAATTAGAATATTTTGACAGCTTCCTGAAACTGTTGAGGATGGGTCAGGAAAGAACAACTCAAATATGAATACTGATTATCTATATAAAAATAAATAAATAAATAAATGATTGATTAAAAACTGTTTGATTTGAGTTCCAGCATAGAACGAAAACAATGGAGTTTTGATTTTCATAATAGTTTTTGTTTTTATTCAAATTCTGTCTGTTTTGCTTGGATTATTATATTTTTTACAAATTATGTCAAATAAAATGCTAGTGTATACGTTCTTCTCTAGCTATATAAATTAATTGTCCTCTTAAATGTCGCATATACCATGGAATTTATGGATGAATTAATTTTTTGATAGACTAACCTACTTTTAGGTCTCGTTTGGATTTAGAGATGAGATGAGTTGAGATGAGTTGAGATGAGTTTAGTTTATTTTTTAATATTATTATTATTTTGATATTTTAAAAAGGTGTATTAATTTTTAAAAATGTGTATTGGGATTTAAAAAGTGTGTATAGAAATTTATGTTTTGTATAAAAAATTATAAAAATGTAATGATGAAATAAAGATGAGTTGAGATGAATTTTGAATATAAACGAGACCTTAATCGTCTAGAGCAAATTAAGAATTTTCAGCTTTCATTATTTCGTATATAGAGCTTGTCTTCCTCTTTATTTGGCTAATTAAGTCTCTATTTTCGTTTTTAATTTTCGTTACATTTTGAAAATGACTGGAAGCAAAACTTAAAAATGGAAAAGGGTTTACAACATGCACAAGGAGAGAGGTAAATGAGGAAGAAGTAGGACTGTACATTGTTGGCGTCAGTGGCAAAACCATCACCGACCAACACTCAACCAACCATATTATTGGTTTGATACACCGACCGTCACCGACCTTATAGTGTCGGTGACATGTTGGCATCGGCCCCGTGGTCGGTTTGCCCATCGGTTTGGACCCTATTGGGCCCCGTTTGGGCTGGCCATTCAAATATTCAATTTTTTTTTTTTTAATTCTTGAGTTTTTATTTGTTAATTTTATTGAGACTTTTTCTCATCTATTCTATTAGTCAATTATCAATATTAACAACATCAATTATCAATATTCTAGTAGTCAATTACCAACATCTATTTTAAAAAATAACTACTAACTAATAATTTATTAACTAGTAAATTTGAACTTCTAATTCTAACTACTAAGTAAACAATAAAAATGTCCACTAGATGAGTCAATGTTTAATAAAATTACACATAAAATTAAAAATACAAACCAACATGCCAAATGGCAACACAAATTGTTTTAAGTAATAACAATAATCAAGCAACTAAAAGTCTAATACACAAATTACAAATTTACAAACCAAGTTAGCCAACAATAAAAAAAGACAAAGACCAATAACCAAAAGGTAAAAAGTGTCTTCAATCATCACTCTTCAATTTTCTATACCTACGACACCAGTTTATTCTCCCAACTCTATAAAAAAATAAAAAAATGTTAATAAACTTGGATAAGAAAAAACAAATATAATGAATTAATAAAAATAAATAAATATTGAATGAAAAAATATTACCAGATTCTACCATAAAGTTCTCGATATTATCCATGCTATCTCGAAGATCAATTGTGGTTGACGGATGTCGTAACCAATTCTGAGTACAAATAAGTGTCTCAACTGTTTTCGGAGCCAATGAACTCCAAAAAGGATCTAGTGCACGTCCTCCCGTACTAAATACTAGCTCTGAGGCTATAGTGGAAACATGCATGGCTAACAAATCTCGTGCAATCCTCGCAAGTATAGGATAATTAACCTCATTACTTCTCCACCAGACCAACAAATCAAAAGATGGATTGCGTGCCTCACAACTATCTGATAAATACTGGTCCACCTTTGTTTTAGAAACTGTAGTTCCAAACTCTTCACTTACCTGGTACCACTCAGCCATCAATTGTATCTCATGATTCTCTTCACTATCTTTTAAGGTTGTAGACATCGGAACGGTCACATTTGAATCACAACTGAAGGTAGAACCAAATATATCATTGTACTCGTCGTTTAAGTCTATTAATAATTGTTTCACACTAGACACCAAAGACTTAGCACGAGATTGATCATGTATTTTCCTCAAGTTTATAGTGAGAAGTCTTAACTTACTTCGAGGATCAAGCACAACGGCAATCAATAGCATCAAGTTTATCTTATCCAATGAACCCCGATACTTATTATATTTCGTTCTCATACTCGTGGCCATAGTCCTTAAAGACTCTCTAGGAGCCTTACTCAGCCTAACCAACTCTTTTGGGAGTATACAAATTTTCCCAAAACTTGTATTTGCCGTGACATGAAGAGACCCAGAAAATCGACAAGTAGCATCATAAAACATTTTCAAAAATTTCACAAAAACTCTCACTGTCTCCCACTCATCAGCTCTAGAAGGCCCATTTTGGTCATCACTAAGTAAGAGAGAGTGATAATCCTCACTCTCCATCCACCTAAAGGCATTCTCAAATCTCTCAGTCACATCTAACATTAAATAAGTTGAATTCCACCGAGTTTGCACATCAAGGCACAACATTTTCTTACACTCAATTTTTTCATTTTCTACACATTTCTTAAACTTCATTAATCTAGGAGGGGAAAAGTGCACATATCTAACCGCATTTCTAACCATTGCGATGGCTTTACCACACTCTTTTAACCCATCAGTCACGACAATATTTAATATATGTGCACAACACCTAAGATGTATATACTTTCCTTCCAACATATTCCCCGTCAAATAACGCTTCAAGTAGGTAATAGCATTAT
Organism: Platycarya longipes; assembly: GCA_036559045.1. NCBI lineage: Eukaryota > Viridiplantae > Streptophyta > Magnoliopsida > Fagales > Juglandaceae > Platycarya > Platycarya longipes. Next base: position 875,400 of record CM071792.1, read on the forward strand.
CATTGGAATTAGCATTGTCAACAATCATAGTAAATATTTTATCAATCCACCAATCAAATAAGCATTGTTCAATATATCTCCCAATTGTGTCCCCTCGATGATTAGGGATCAAATAAAAATTAATGATTTTCTTTTGTAACTTCCAATCTTTATCAATGAAATGACAAGTTAGGCACATATAATTTAAATTTTATATCGATGTCCACGTATCGGTAGTCAATGAAACTCTCATACCTCCATCTTTCAATAACTTCTTAAGTTTCATCTTTTCATATGCAAACAATTTCATACAGTCTGTTGGGGATGGACTGTTTGACAAACAGTAAATATGAAGTCACACAGCGGATGCAATAAGAGAAATGGAATAAAAGATGCAGAATAGCAATGGACACCAAGATTTGAAGTGGTTCGGCTTAACACAAGCCTACGTCCATTGTTGGGTCGGTCTTAATGAATTCCACTATAACAACAGAGATGGAGTACAGAGATTGAATTATGTGATTTTACACTAAAAACACTCAATCTCACTTACAAGTTACAAAGCTTTCTCTCATAAGCTTCAAACCCTTACAAATAGCTCTCCACTCACAGAATCAAACAAGAGAAACGCAAATCTGAGCTCCTCACGAGCTGCTACGTTCGTCTTCTCGCTCAAGCGGGACTCTTCTCGCTCGAGCGAAACACTGAGCTCCTCATAGCTGCTACGTTCAAATGAACGTGATCCTTCTTATAGGCGATAGCTCGCTCGAGCGAGATCTTCTCGCTCGAGCGGAATACTATTCCAGACGGCGCCAACCCTAGTACCTGGAAGCGATGCAACCCTAGGATTGACTCTCGCTCGAGGGAGAGGTCGAGCGAGAGTCGAGCGAAGTCTCTGCCTGGATCTCCCTTGAGTTGGAAGTCGAGCAAGGGTCGAGCGAACTCTCTGTCTGATGCCTCGCTCGAGCAGGATGTCGAGCGAGGATCGAGCGAAGTCACGGGTTGAGGCTCGCTCGAGCTATCACTCGAGTGAGGGTCGAGCGACAAGCATACTGATGTGCTTGATTGAACTTAATTTAAGCCACATCTCAACAAATCTCCACCTAGGTTTAAATTGTCACAAGCCCCACAAAATACAAAAGACCCACAAATCCTTTAGTCATATCACAGAAGGAATACCCAACACAAACGACAATACACCACAATACAGACTGCTTACTTGAACAAACGACATCTGAATATGAAGACAACCAAATATTTTCTACCAAAGTAAGAACCCAACAAAGCCTACATAAGCATACATAAAAGATGGTCAAACTGCCTCCTCTATCTACCAATGGTAGACCTACTCTCACTGTGCACCAATGCCATGGATAAAAAATCATACTCAATCACAAAAACATTATCTAGAGTACCACACGTACTCTATTCTGAAGCTCTCCCAGCAACTCCAGCTTCTTGCTATAATTGTAACGCTTGGGCCCATAGCCCATTAACTAGCCCAAGACCCACGCTCGGCCCAGCCCCAGCCCAGCCCCAACCCATGCCCGAATGGCGTCGTTTCACGCCCGGTTTATATCTTCCGCCTCTTCTTCTTTCTTTCTTTTCCTTTCCTTTCTTTTCTCTTCTTCTTCTTTCTCCTTCATCCCCTGCCCCGACGGTTACCCCTCTGTTTTGCTGCTCCTTCTTGCGCCCACCTCTCACGTTCTCGGCAGTTACCTGGCTCAACGGAAGATTTATTCTCTCCCTCTCTCCTTTCGGCATTTGTTTCTTCGATTTGGGTCCCCTCATCGCCGGCTCCTCTGTTTTCGTTCACCCCTATTTCGCGCCGGTAAGTTCATCTAAATCCCTCCTCTCTTCTCTTGCGTTTTTCCTATCCATGCAAGGTATGGTTATGGGCTTTAATCATTGATAATTTGTGGGTTTCCAGTGGGTGAAGCAGAGCATAGGGGAGGCAGAATCCGACTTCGTAGCCTCTGTCGTTCTTGCGGGTTGTTCTCCATTTTCGGGTAAGTTCTCAGTTGTTGAATGGATGATTAACTTAGGTGAATTGGTTTAGATATTTCTTCAATTTACTGGGTCTTCCGAAGGGTATTATTGATGGTTTTTCAAGTTTACGTTGAGGTTTATTTTTCCATTGCTGACATGCGGAAGTTAGAATTGATTTTGATTGGGGCTGGAATAATGGTTTCGTTGGGGGCATTTTTTAACGTTACTAGATATTTTTTTTTTTACGTATAAAAGTTTTGTTGTGATCTCTGTTTGAAGGTTTTGTGATCTTTGTTTTCTGGAAACTTTTCTTTTTGAAGGTTTTTGGGTTGATACAGGATAAAGGAACATGATTATTAGGTGCTGAAATTTTGTGGTTTGTGAAATTTTGTTGAAACGCATATAACAATACTCTGTTTGATGGCTAACTGTATGTAATTAAGAAATCATTTTTTTTCATGGTATTTTGGAGTTATTGAGATAAATACATGGTAAGCTGGAATGATGAATAGTTGCTGAAAATTAGTGGGTATGGAAAATAGTTGTTGAACGTATATGATACTATAAATTGTTGGGTTGCTTATTAATTCCGAGAGCGTGAAAGTTTTTGGAAGGGGACGAATGATGTTCCTATGGTTGGGTTGGTTTTATCAGAGTGATACTTGAGATGATGTGGTGGTGGGCCAGAATGATTGTTTTAGTTGGAGGCGTATTTAATGCTATTAAATAGTTTTGCGTGGCTGGTTGCTTGGACAATGGTTTGCTAGAAATTATGAATTTAGGCAGACATTGTAGTTAACTTATAATTTTTCAGATTTAGGCCTTTGGGGTGGTCATTAACATAAAGGAAATTATTTTCATGAATAGGTGACGAAACTCTTAGCGGTCAGATTCAAAGTTTTGATTTTTCGCTACAGGAGTCAGGTAAGCGGGATTCATATGCTTGATTTTTAAACTAGACGTAGACTGAGGTTGATTTTCTAAAAATTTGTCCATGTCTGGTTTTGAATTGAGAACTTGAGAAAAACCAACCTCAGTTAATTATTTGCATTATTCATGAAACTTATATGAAAGAAAGAAAAATATTTCTGTCATGCATTGTGTAGACATGAGTCTGCTTTTTGTCATGTTATTTTCTGAAATGTGGAAAAGAGCATTTTTGTCTATCTGAGAAAAATTATGCCTTGATTGTGTTGACTATGTTTTATTTACATAAGCTTTATTTTGGAAATAGTTTGGAACTATGTGTCTTTAATAACTCTGAAAACCTTTGGCATAGTATTCTGGTTGGTATTTGACTCTATCTCTGCTTTGCTCTGTTTTTGCTCTGTTTGGATTGGTACCAATTTCCTATCTCTGAGTGCACCCACTTTGGAAACAAAGTGGTTTATTGTAGACTTTCCTATGTGCACACTCGGAGCTCCGAGAATGAATAAGGGAAAGTTCCACCTCTGTCTCTACCTGGTTTGGCCACTGGGATTTGCACAACCCTACTACGGGGGTTAAACATGATTTTTTATTTGTGAGATGCTCCGTTTGATATAGTGATAATACTCAGTTTTGTTATGCCAAAGTACTTTATGATTTAATTGTTTCGAAAATCATTTGTTTCTTTTATGCATAATTATGTTTTGTTCCGCACTTTATTACTTGGTAAATGCTCATGTTTACACGCTTGTATAAGTTCTTCGCTTACTGAGTTGTGGAAAAACTCACCCCCTTATCTCATATATTTTTCAGATGATTTGGATGTTCCATCAGAGGACCAAGAGTAGAGTTTTGACCAAGTTTAAGCAATTAGAGCCACAGGCTAGATGAGAGAAAACGATTAATATTTATTTTAGATATTGGGTTTCTAGTTCATCGGATTCTAGAATGCTAGTTATTCTTTATTGTTAAGCTTATTGGGAGAATGTGAACCCTCTCATTTATGACTTATTCATATTCTTTTATTTATGACTTGGTGGACATTGTTATATGGATTGAGATGTGGAAAATACTTTTATTTGAACATGGTCGGAGACCTATTATTTGTAGTTGAGTATGGATTATACCAAATAGGTTGGACTTAGTGACCCCTCTACGAGTACGGGGCGTTACAATAACTCTCTCTCCTTCCTATGGAAACAAATGAAGAGAAAATTCACTCAATAGCAAGTTGTAATTGACCGCTTCAGCCACAATCTGTAGACAAGCCTGGCAAAACCAAAAGCAAACTATGGACTCCGACAAGAGCCTACCTCATTCCATCTAGCGACTCCTTATAGAGTGAAACAAAACTGTGTAGTTTGAGTAACGCTCTACTTTCTTGTCTGTAGATCACTTGTCTTCTCCAAAATATTTGAATACCAAACACTTCACAAAGAAACAGATAAACAAAACCAAACCTCTAGTCCAATGGTCATAAAAACAAATATGAGTATAACAAAAAGCACCACTTTACACAAGATGTATCCTGATTAGAAATACTGTAAGAAATCTGATTCTACACTGTTTTCCAAGAACACAATGCTAACAAAAAATCAATATTACTGTCTTCTGATCACACCAAGTAAAAAGCTGCCGACTCATAAATGACCACACCTGTTTGGCACACTCACATGTGTTGCATGCGAGTGATATCCGAATCTGGAGCATGTGAGGATACTATATATGTTACCGTACTGCACTAAAGGAAGTAGAGACTAACTGTCATCTTCTTCACTGTCATCACTATTCTTTAATGACCAAACTTATGGCAATAGTAACATTTTACCTTTTTCTTATTAGATCTAGAGCTACTGGAACTACCCCTATCCTTCTCTGAATATCTATTCCCGGATCTATCACCAGAGGAACATTTCACAAACAAACCATCGGCTTGAATGTTTCTCAGATCCATAATAATTTAAATTCATCTAGATGTACAGAAATAGGAGTACCTTCCACCATTTTGAGTTTGTGAGAGATTTCAAAGACCAACTGCAGTCTCCTCTTCAGCAACTTCCATCAAAACTCCATCTGACAGTGACAATCTTCTAGAACATTAAATAAACCCATCTGTCGCAACAGAGCCTTCATCTTGATGTGCCATAAACTAAAACTATCCTATCTGTCGAATTTCTCTACTTCAAACTTTACTGAGGCTAACCCTTTAGATCTTCACAAAGCAACCGCTCTGATACTAGTTTGTTGGGGATAGGCCGTTCGGCAAACAGTAAATATGAAGTCACGCAGCGGATGCAACAAGAGAAATGGAACAAAAGACGTAAAACAATAATGGACATCAAGATTTGAAGTGGTTCGCCTTAACACAAGCCTACATCCACTGTTGGGTCGGTCTCAATGAATTCCACTATAACAACAAAAATAGAGTACAAAGATTGAATCATGTGATTCTTACACTAGAAACACTCAATCTCACTTACAAGTTGCAAAGTTTTTTCTCACAAGCCTCAAACCCTACAAATAGCTCTCCACTCACAAAATCAAACGAGAGAAACACAAATTTGAGCTCCTCACGAGCTGCTGCGTTCGTCTTCTCGCTCGAGCGAAACACTGAGCTCCTCACAGCTGCTACGTTCAAATGAATGTGATCCTTCTTATAGGCGATAGTTCGCTCGAGCGAGATCTTCTCGCTTGAATGGAACACTATTTCAGACGGCGTCAACCCTAGTACCCGGAAGTGATGCAACCATAGGATTGACTCTCGCTCGATCGGGAGGTCGAGCGAAGTCTTTACCTGGATCTCCTTGGATCTCGCTCGAGCTGGAAGTCGAGTGAGAGTCGAGCGAATTCTCTGTCTGATGCCTCGCTCGAGTGGGATGTCGAGCGAGGGTTGAGTGAAATCACGGGTCAAGTATCGAGCATACTGATGTGCTTGATTGAACTCAATTCAAGCCACGTCTCAACACAGTAGCTTGCAACTGTGACCCTACACGGCACTTTAAATCTTGGTTCAAACGACCAACACACCTTCTTAAAATATTGCCCTTCAACAATTCTAAATGACAATTCATCAAAATTTACCATCTCTGCAATGGCTAACCTCATTGCTTTTTCACTATATTTGTGGGTTACCATATTCCTCGCCACACTACTTTCACTCTCTCCAATCCCCTCTTGAGTTGTTGTCTCACTTGCCAATGTTTGTTGGTACTTATCTAGAGGTTCCTTTCTGTGAGAATTTTTTTGACATGTTTCTAGATGTAACTTCATAGTTGAGGTCTCGTTCCTCTTTGAGTGGTAAGAGTAAGTCTTGCCACAATAAATACACCTAGCCCTAGGCTCATCCGGGAGACAACTCTCCACTTTCTCAAAATGGTTCCAAACATAAGAGGGCTCTTTCCCCTTCAGTTTCCTAGGAAGTGGACAAGTATTACTTTTAGGGACATTAGGGAGATTGGGTGTGTGCGTTTGGGTCTCTTCCAAATTAGGCATCCCCTCATCATTGTTAAGATCAATTGGAGTTGACGACAAATCCATCTACTAATCTAAGTATAGAAAATATTGTCAAATTCAATAATAACTAAACAGCCAATATTTTAAACAAAACCCAATTCAGATTAAATCATGAAACAAAACCCAATCAAATTAAATAATACCCAATTCAAATTAAATCATTAAACAAAACCCTTCCAAATTAAATAATACCCAACAGATTAAATCATTAAACAAAATCCAATCAAATTAAACAATAACCAAATCAGATTAAATCATTAAACAAAACCCAATCAAATTAATAATACCCAAATCAGATTAAACAATACCCAAATTAAAATTTAATTGGTCAATGTTTAATTGATGTGTCCCAAACTCCCAACGAACCCAACCAAACAATAAACAGACCCAATACCACCTAAACAACCAAACATTAAACAAACCCTAAACAAACCTGTAAACATTACCCAATCAATACCTAAACTCGATTAAACATTACCCAAGTCCCAATCAAACAATAAACAGAACCAATCAAACCCTAAACAACCAAACATTAAACAAACCCGTAAACATTACCCAATCAATACTTAAACTCGATTAAACATTACCCAAGTCCCAATCAATACCCAAATTAAACAAACCCTAAACATTACCCACTAACCGATTTATGTTAGGTATTTGGCGATTCGCCATTCGATAAGATGGATTCACATAAAATAAATGAAATGGATAAAATAGAATACCTAGGGAGAGAGTATGACGCTGGACGGAGCCTTATAAAGTAGAACTTGGTAGATCGTCGACGTGGAGGCGACGACGGGCATAGAGAAAACAAACCGTAACGGCGCCGGGGGGGGGGGGGTGTGTGGGGTTTTACCCCGTGGGTTCAATAAACGGCGCCGTTTCCTTTTATGTGAAACGGTGTTGTGGGGGAGAAGAAAGGATAGTTTGTGTATTGTGTAACAAACGGCATTGTTTTCTTTTAATTGAATTGACGTCGTTTATATATATATATATATATATATATATATATAAAATAAAAGAAATACTATTGGTCAGTTCAGCGGTTCGACGTCGACTGATACACTTCATACGTTTTTTGAATTGTAATTTGACTGGTTCTTCGTCAGTGGCGGCCAGTTCAAACGTCGATGATCGATTTCTGACAGTTTCGATCGGTTGGCCAATTTTTTGTACAGCTCTAAGAAGAAGGGTGAAAAAGAACTCATTAAATGAACTCATTTCACGTCTCCGTTGGTATGGCATAAGTGCGCAATTTTGCGTGTAATTAAATTTTTTAGAAAAGAACCTTAAGAAATTATTGAAAGAAAATTAGAAATTTCTGATTTTGGCAACTTTTCCCGTGTTTTTTGCTTTACGACAAGGTGCATATATATATATATATATATATAAAATATCAAACATGAATAAAAATCAAAGAGAAAGATGTTTATTATGAGAGAGACGTCTTATAGTTTAAAGGGCAGGTTTGACAAGCAATTTTTTTTTAATATTCTCTAACATTTATTATTAATATTATTTATTATTTATTACTATTTATTATTTTTTTATTATTATTTAATATTTTATTATTATTTTTAATCTTATTTTTATTATTATATATAAACACATTCAAACATTCTTAACACCCAAACGTAATCTATGTGCGGGTTGGATGATTACTTTAAACAATTTTCGTATAGATGAAAATTCTTATCGTTCAAACACAAAAAATTACTTTAAACACTTTTAAATCCATCGGTTACGTGACGTTGCAACTTTATCTTTTGAGTAGTGTTAGAGTAAATCCATACTCAATACATTCACATTTATATAATATTATTTATAAACAATATTATATAAGTGTGAGTGTGGTAGATTGACTCTATTATTTTTCTTATCTTTTGACCTATTATTGTGTGTTGATAATTGATTTGATGGGATAAAGAATGATCACGTGTGTGGATCCCACCACCTGGGCACGCCCACTTATGTGAATTTTTTTTTTTAATTTTTTAATTTTTTAAGTTTTTAATTTTTTAAATTCCTCACCGTGTAAACATATATAAAAGATAGAACATATACAAAGTTCGACTTTAAAAAACTAGATCAAGTTGTCAGTCACTAATTACAGAAATAAAAAAAATAAAAATTGATTTTTGCCGGAGAAAGTACATGCGAATTTAAAAAATAATTAAAGGTTAATTTTTATCAATTTTAATTTAAATAATACTTAAGAAAAATTTTGCAAAATTAGTTTTTAAATATATTTTTAATAATAATTTTCATTACTACAAAATAAAAATAAAATTATTATTTCACGATCATTAATAATCAAATCAATCAAAAATCAATATTTAACATATTTCATACATCCAAACAACTCAAACTACTTTCAATTGAACTCACAAATCTACTCTAATATCTACTCAAATTATTCACAACTTTTTTTAACACTTTTCTACATTTAAATATAACTAACTTAAATCTATATATCACACTCAACGAGAATGCGATAAGCACACGTGTCTTTGTGATAGCCCACATGCCACATGCCATATTTTGATATTTTAATTTATTATATTATTAATATTATTATTGAATTTATTCAAAAATTATATTTGAGAGTTGAGATATTAAAGCTAGTCAATTAAAACTAACGTTGGAAAGTGGTTTCCCCACTTCTTTAATGGTAGGAAGGATGGGAGAGAAGATGTCAAATAGGATTAAAGTCTTGGCCAGTCTATAATTGATAGCATGTGATTAATCATTAAGTTATAACTATACGGTAAAAAAAATACTTGGCTGAAAGCCTTGTTCTTTATTCTTCATACAGTGAGAGTCCAGTAAATATTTTGATATTTTCTTTTTATTCTTATAAAACTCTTTGTATTTAATTTTTAGAGTATTTGGTTGGAGACATAAGCAATTATAGCGGGATATTAGATTATTATTTTCTTTCGCATACAGTCTTTCTTCTATTTATATTTTCATTATTGGTATCAAGGCCTACTTTCATGTCATATTGCTTAGTATAATATTATTTGTTATCATGATTAGTTCAAATTTTTATCTGTATATGAAATTTTATTTTCATTATTTTATTCTATTGTGATGTTTGATTTTTTAATAGAGGATAAATAACCTATTTAAATTTTTTTGTTCTATTAAAATGTTAGTATTTATTGTGAAGAATGCTTGGAATAGATGAATCTCTTTCTTTTTTATGTTGTCTTTCTCGATATTAGAGCCTTTTAATCACATCCATCTTTTGACTTTTTTTTTTTTTTTTAAAAGTACTGAAATACACACAATAAATTTGTACAATATAGTAATGTTACTTTCATAAGCTATTTTATAAAATTATCCTTTATTTAATTTATTGTTATAAAATTTGTTGTGAAAAATATTATCTAAATATCATTTTTCAAAAAAAGTATTGAAAAAAACAACATGCATACATGTATCGGTAGAATAAACAAGTAGTAAAGGTAATAAATGCATGCCTTGTATCGTTAGACTTGATAAAGAGGATTGTAGATTTTAGCTAGTCCTATTGAAATGACATAACTATGGGTGGCTGTCTGATTGGTTTTTCTTAAAAGCAAAAATCCATTGGATAAAGATTCATTCTCTTAGTTAATGAGTAGCACGTGTCGATTTTAGAGTTTTAAAGATATTAAGTTTTTAAATTCTGCATGATACTAGGCTTTTGAAATTTATATGTATCGAAAGACAGAAATGCAAAGTTTTTTTTTGAGGATATTGATATTGGTTGGAGTGTCATTTCTTAAAAGATAGATTGAGAGAAAATATAGAATGGAGATAATAAATCTTTGAATAATGATAAAATGATTATCTTTCAAAACAATCAATATGATGTCTTGGAACAACAATCAAATCAAGAAATACTACTTTCACCTCAAGAGGAAGAAGTCAACATACAATTTGAAGTTCAACACCCATCTGATATAGGTGAGACTCAACCTCAAGATTTGAGGAGATCTTCAAGGATAAAAAGATCTGTCATTCTTAATGACTATCATGTGTACCTAATCAAATCTGATTTTGATATTGGATTTAAAGATGATCCCATCTCGTTTTCATACGTCATGAGTAGGAAAAATTCAAATGTTTGATATGATGTCGAGGGAAGAAATGGAATCTATTGTTAAAAATCATGTCTGGGACATTATTGAGTTACTTAAGGGAGTCTTAAGCTGTAAGCTGTAACTGGGTCTATAAAGCTAAAAGAGACTCAAATGGTAATATTGAGCGATATAAGGCTAGATTAGTAGCCAAATGATTCACACACAGAGAAAGCATTGATTACCATAATACCTTTTCTCCAATTTCTAAAAAAGACTCATTCAGAATAATTATGGTCCTCCTAGATCATTTTGATTTAGAACTACATTATATGGATGTGAAGACAACCTTTTTAAATGGGAATCTTGAAGAAGAGGTTTACATGAAAAAGCTAGAAGGATTTTGTTCTGATCAAGGTGATAATTTGGTTTACAAATTAAAGAAATCAATATATGAACTATAGCAAGCATCCTGACGATGGTAAAGTTTCACGATGTTTTTACTTTATTTAGTTTTACGAAAAACATTGTGGATAATTACATATACCTAAAGATCAGTGGAAGTAAATTTATTTTCTTAGACCTATATGTTGATGAAATCCTACTTGCAAACAATAATCGGGCACTACTGTATGACACGAAACAATTTCTCTCCAATAATTTTGAAATGAAGGATTTGGGTGAAGCCTCCTATGTCATTGACATAGAGATTCACAGATACAGGTCTCGAAAGACATTAAGATTGTCTCATAAAGCCTACATTGAATGAGTTTTTGAAAAATTTAGAATGAATGAATGCAAGTTGAATACAATGCCCATTTTGAAGGGTGGCAAACTTAATTTAATTCAGTATTCGAAAATTGCTTTGGAAAAGAAAGAGATGGAAAAAATTTCTTATGCATCTGCAGTTGGCAGTTTGATGCATGCACAGGTCTATGTAAGACTTGACATTGCATTTCAATGAAAATGCTTGGCAGATATCAAATAATCCTGGAATTGATCATTGAAAAACTACCAAAAAGGTTATGAAATATCTATAAAGAACCAAGAATTACATGCTCACTTATAAGCATGTTTCAAGTTCAAGCAGCATAATTTTAAACATCAGTGACTTCAGGTTCTTGTCCTATATTCTTGATGAATAATATGATTAAGTTAGATGATTCTCTTAATTGATTTGAAAATTATCAAATGATTCTATGCATTATTGGGTTTTTTATTCAACAATGTAGGCATACTCCATTTGGTATCATTTATATGAAAAGTGTTGTTTTTTTTTTCAATGGTAAATTAGTTGGAAATAAATTCAAGTATATATTCTACTAAAAAATGTACATTGTGGTAGACTTTGAGAACTAAAGAAAAATGTACATATTCTAGCAGTTGAGATCAATGAAAACATCCAATTTAATTTCAGAAGAAGAATTGAAGAACGCAATTTTGAGGTGAAGGTGGTTTTGAGATTATGAAGAAGGTAGCTTCCAAGGGATGAACAGATCTTGCTTAGGAAACCCTAATTACCTTATATTGAAAATGGGAGGACAACTGTAAAACCATATGGTATATTGTGTGATGTTAACTTAGACTAAATTCTCATGAATTTCAGTTTGAGATATTTTCTTTGATGTAATGATGTTGTTGGGAATGTTTAAACTATCTACATATAAATTTTAATGATAAATTCATTATATTGTATGTTTATTACGAAACGTAATTGATTTTATGTATCATGAGTTAAATTGATATTAGGAAAGTAGATACAACATTTATTAAAAAAATTTAAATTCCGACTATTTCAAGAAAAAGTAGCAAAAATACTGATTCCAACGAACAATATATTGAAATGATTATTTGCTGCAAAGATTTTTGGCGGCGAGAGTAATGCGGGACAATATATTTTTTGCGATGACTTCTAGCAGTTGCAAAAGATATTTCATTGAGTAATGTGGAGCCAACATTAATTATTTGCGGCGAATTTGTTATATAGGCAACATGACGTCACCACAAAAAACTTTTTTCCTAACGGTTTGAAGTTGAGCCGGCAATTTCTTTTGGAATATCCAGGGGGTCGGTCTGACCAACCCCCTTTATAAAAGCAGCCCATGTCGCAGCCGGTGGCCTGCGGCGACACCGCCTATGCCATCGGGACCGGTTCCATTAGGATCCATTTCAGGTTTAAGGCTGCCGGGAGAAGGTGGAAGATCGCCGGGGGTCGCCGTTGCAGGAGTGAGGTCGCTGGAGGGCTGGACTGAGGCGGAAAGCCTCCCTACCCATAATGTGAAATCATCTTCATTTTATTTTTTTATTGTATTTTTTATTATGGTTTCTTCATTTTATTTTTTTATTGTATTTTTTATTGTGTTTTCTAAATTTTCTTTTTTTATTGTATTTTTTATTGTATTTTTTAAAATTTTTTGTTGTATTTTTATGGGGGCCCGTCTTTACACTGGGGGCAGCCCGACCGGCCCCCAACATCACCCATTTCTTTTTCTATCCCAAATATTGCGGTGCCATACCCGCAATGTCAAATGAGCCGCAACTGAGTATTTGCGGCGAGTTGGTGTTGCCGGAAAATAGTATTTTTTGTAGTGCCGCCTCGATGAGAATTAAGTGTTTGAATTTTATTTCTTAGACTTTATTATCTCCAATCATATAATTAATTGAAGTGGCGTATATTAATATTAAGTAATTAATTTGTAAGTGAACCACTTAAATAAAATGTTACTTCATATACTGCACGTTAGCTACATACCGTAATTGATTGAGACTTAAATCAAATTTGATCATGGAAAACATCATTTCTCTTTCTAATTAACATGATACGGTCGTCGTCAATCACGCTCAATTAATACAAATTCTATCAAGAAGTTCCCAAGTAAATGTGGGGTAGCCTATTTGCTTTACAATGTTGATTTTCAAATTGCTCTACTAAAATGTCATGATGTGGAGTACGTACCAAGGCTGATAGTTCTTGCCTCTTTGTTGGCTTTCAAATTACTTTTCCTCAGTGTGAACGGTAATTTTCTAACACAAATTCTATCAAGAACTTACCAAGTAGTTTCCACTTCTTTTGTAATTGTTTTTCAGTGAAAAAAACGAAGTGTGGGTATGAAGGCTGAGGGTCTTGGCTATATATTGGCTTTCAAAGTCTCATCGTGAGGGGCAATTTTCTACCACAGGTGCTATCAAGAAATTTCCTCTTCTTTTTTTACTGATTTTGAGTCAAAAAAGGGCCATTTGACGGGCAAATTGCATTTCATTAACTCTAACTAAATTTTGTAGATCAAATTTTGACATTGACAGCAGTGCCAATCTATATATACTCGTGATCATAAGAACAGAGACATCTCAAGAGCTGGAAAGAAGGATAACATATCTTCACCAAACAGTTCAAAAGACGGTATCAGGAGACTGATTATTTGAGTGAGGCACGTTTAGCTAGATGGCGTTATTAAGACTTAATTAATAAAAGATGGAAAACATCATTTATTTTTCTTAACTAACATTCGGTCTTCAATCACACTCAATCAAGAAAGAAATTAAACTAGTCTTGAATGAACGTATGGTATGGGGTTGAATCTTTTCATGAATTCGTGGTGATCATTATCATCATGTCTTTTCTGGTTTTCTTTTGAATCATACAGACTATATATATTTCCAACTCAATCTTATACCCATTGAATCATACAGACTATATTTCCAACTCGATCTGGTTTTCTGGTATTCGTCATTTTAATTTCAAGCAAAATAATTGCTAGCTTTTACACGGTAATATTAGTTGGTTCTGGAAATTCTTAGATTTTGCCATCTTTAACTAATACTAATTGATGTTACTTTAATACACAAAACGATCAGCTAGTGTGATAATTGGCGTATACTCACAAAATTACCAAATTTTTTACGTTCCACAGATGCTATCAAGAAGTTAACAAGTAGTTTCCTCTTCTCTTTTATAATGATTTCAGTCAAAAAAGGAAGGGTGGCCATTGGCCCATATTTGACGGGCAAATTGTATTTCATTAACTCCATTTTGTAGATCAAGATTTTAACATTGACATTCTTTAAAGGTTTTATTTCTTTAGAGTACTAGCAATAGTTTTAGCTAAAACTTCTCTTCAAAAGGTATAAGTTTGCATATTTTTTTAAAAAATCTCGTCATATTTGATAATTTGAAAAGTTACTATTCACAAATGGAAAAAATTTCCCTTCTCCACAATTTCTTCTCCTCACTATTAATTAAATAAGACGAATTTTTTTGAAAAGTGTGCAAATTTATACCTTTTGAAAGAAAATTTTAGTTAAAATCATTACTAGTGCTCTTACAAGTGGATCTCTTGAATCCAACAAACTGAATTGCCAACTCCATCTTGTCCACAGGATCCATCCTAAACTTCTAGTGCAAGAGAAAGGTATGTTGTACGTATGCATTGGGGCAAAACATCGGGAGAAAACAGCGACCAGAGAAACAAAAGAAAACAAGTTTTTGTGTATATTTCTCGTAAAAGAAAAATGAATGTACTCATTTGAAGTTTGGAAAAAAAGTATTGATTTTTGTGTTTTATTTTGAAGTTTATAAAATTTATGTTAATTTATTTGTGTTTGGATAATAATTAATTAATGATTAAATGAAAAAATTGAAAATTTCATAACTTTATTTTAGAGTGACATTCCACAAGCAAATTATGAAAGAAGAGGAAACTAGCTGTAGCTGTGATACACGATCCATGTTTTGAGTGATGTGATACACGATCAGCTAGCTGTAGCTGATTTTATATTAATAAGAATTGTTATTCCATTTAAAAAAAAAGAAAAAAGAATGGAATTGATATTTAAGTCTACCATAATAGAATCATACACTTGAGAAAAGAAAAAAAAGGGGAAGAGGTGGGGTAGCCCATTTAATTGCTTTACGTGTTGATTTTGAAATTGCCTCTCCGCTAAATGAGCAGCATGATTTGAGGTACATAAGAAGGCTGATGGTTCTTGACTTCTCGCCAATTTGCTGGCTTTCAAAGTCATTTTACTCATAGTGAGTGGTAATTTTCTACCACAGATGCTATCAAGAAGTTCCCAAGTAGTTTCCTCTTCTTTTGTAATGATTTTCAGTCAAAAAGTGGAAGGATGGCCATTTGACGGGCAATTTGTATTGTATTAATTAACTCAACTAAATTTTTGTAGATCACAATTTTAACGTCATTGACATTCTTTAAAGGTTAAACGAGGACTCTTGATCTTCTTCTTCTTCTTGTACGTATTGCGTCTATAAATTAGTTAAGCCCCTCGCTCTTTCATCTATCTAAACATAGTGCAAGACATTTTTGAAAGCTATGGACATGTATTCATATTGATGCGCCTGCTTTTCCCTTTGATCGCATGCCTCCTTCTTTTACTCCCTTCCTCTTTGTCTTATAATCTGTCTCCGCTTTGCCATCAAGAAGAGGGGTAGCTCTGATGCAATTCAAGGATAGCATTATCATAAAAAATAACTCTATTTGAGAATACATTACGGGAAGCATCTTAAGGATGTTGCATTATGGAGATTAGATGGAAACAATACCAATTGTTGTGAATGGGATGGGGTGATGGAACCATAGAGACAGCTGCTCCGAAGTTGGATAAAAGAACTTGAGAGGCTCCGAAGTTCGAGTAAGCAAAATTACTCGAGTTTGGACGTTGCAAAATTTAACCAACCTTCAGGCTCTTTGAAGATGAAGAAGGCGGAAGAGACAACTGTTGAAGGTGCTGGAAACATAGAGACAGCTGCTCCGAAGGTTGAGGACGATGACATGACCCGTGTCTTGGTTGCATTCAACCCCATCCCATTCACAACAATTGGAATTATTTCCATCTAATCTCCAAGATGCAACATCCTTAGGATGCTTGCCGTAACTATATTCACAAATAGAGTTGTTTTTTATGACAACACTATCTTTGAATTGCATTAGAGCTAACCTCTCTTCTTGATGGCAAAGCGGAGGTAGATTATAAGACAGAGGGAGGGAGTAAAAGGAGCCACGCAATCAAAGAGAAAAGCAGGCGCATAAATATGAACTCATGATACGAATACACTATGTCCATAACTTTTTGAAGCTGATCCGACGAGGGCAAGCAAAATCTTCCCCTGGTCATCTGAAAATCGTAAGGCGTTTTAGGGGTTTGAGAAAGCACAAACAAAAAATGGCAGAATTGTACACACTTATGGATCCACTTTGGCATCAACGTGAAGCTTGATCTAGATAGATGAGGATACTTGTACCTATGGTTTCCTATTCATGCAGTTTTTTTCATAATTTCTAATGGGAATGTTGATGTTGAGGAGATGAAAAAGGGTGGCCTTTTAAGTTCATTAATTATATAATCTACTCATCCAAATTTGCGGTAGGTTTGTTCATAAGATCTCTATAATGCAACCTTCAACTGTAAATTTTGTATGGCACAACTGCAACAACAGCTGTGCTAATCTCTGTACTCGTGGCCATAGGAATAGAGACATCTCAGGAGTTGGAAGAATGAAGGATAATCAAAGTCAGGGAGACTGCCAGAATCCAATTCATTTTTCCATATTTGAGTGAGGGCAGAGCATGTATTCCGAGATTGATTGTTTGAGTGAGGCACGTTAGTTAGCTAGCGTAATTGATAATTAATAATTAAAGATGGAAAACACCATTTCTGATATTCTTTCATAACATAAGGTCTTCAATCACATGAGTATATAGTACTCAATCATCGGTCCTAAGCAATCTGGCTTACAAAATTATCCAAAATGAAAAAATCATTTTCTTTATTGTCTTGACACAACATTGAACAAGAATTAGAGATCAGGCTTTAGCCAAACTTACTAACTAAGAAAAATTAGAAGCA
The DNA here is from genome assembly GCA_036559045.1 of Platycarya longipes. Taxonomy (NCBI): domain Eukaryota; kingdom Viridiplantae; phylum Streptophyta; class Magnoliopsida; order Fagales; family Juglandaceae; genus Platycarya; species Platycarya longipes. Next base: position 892,736 of record CM071792.1, read on the forward strand.
CCAATTTTTGAGTGGCTGTAGTTAACTCACCCAATGAATAATCTTATTGTTTGGCTGAAACAAAATGTTTGAAAAATGAAAGTCCTTCTTATACTGTGCTCGTGGTTATAAGAACAGAGACGATTACAATCACACAGTATTGTGTTACAAAAGCAACACTCCACGCACAAATCTCAACTCTTGCTCTCTAGGGCCTTCTTCTCTCACTTGTGCTTCAAAACTCGATTCTACCTCTCCCTCTCTCAGTCTGATAGTTTATGTAAAATATAATTTACATATACATAGTTCATGGCATGAGAAACATAAAGGGAGCGAAAACAGTTTTTTTGGGTCAAGCAGAGTGTCTAGCTCGCCGCAAACGAACTTTTTTTTCCAAAATTCCCTTGAGTCAACCATGGAACAAATCAAAATTAAGATCCTTACACCAAATAGGATGTAAATTAGTTAATTGAAGGGGCTCAACATTTACAGCTTGAATTCGTTAATGTTGAGTTTAATTACAAGTCTGAATCATGAGTATAGTACCTCTCTTTGGTACTGTGGAACAAACACAATTACAAGGAGGATAAGCTACGCAACATTGTAGCATATATATACCAAAACATATATATAAATGAGAAGAAGGGAAAAAGGGATGAGGCATAGAAGCAGCGACAAAAGGCACCATCAGCTTAGCTATGAAGTATGTGAATTAACGCAGAACTAATTTGATGAAGTCCTGCGTCTTTGGCCAAACTAATTATTAATGTTTGTTTAAAAAGGACAGAATCCGACCTACTCATTCTTAATTTTATCAGAGTAAAGCTGCAAAGACAACTACAAAAGACCAATACCAGATGAACTACTCAAGGATAGAACGATAAAATATTAATTGAAAAATAAGTATTCACACTGCAATATTTGTTGGTTTTTGCCGGGAGAGCATGTGGTCGAAAAAGCTATGGTTTTTTTTTCACCAAATCACAAACTCAAATTTCGGAGAAAGCCAACGAATTTCATGGCAAAAAATTACTCAAATTGGATTGGCTGGTGAGAAATACTATATTTTATGATGAGAGAATTTGCTGGAAAAAAATGTTTTCTGGCCAAAAAAAGTATTGCTGGGAGACATATTCGCGGCGAATGGTAAAAGATTTAAGAAAAAGAAAATATGTAAAAGCCAAAAAAAAAAAAAAAAGGAATTGTTTCACCACTACTAATCAACATTCAACTAAATTACTCATTATTACAAACAAACATGTATAAAGTTCACAAGAGAGAGAGAGAGAGAGAGAGAGAAATATAAAAGAATTGTTTAAGCAAAACTCTTCTTGCTGTTTTTTTGGTCTCGAATGAATATTTAAGTTCCAAATGACATCTCTTGTCATGATCAACAAATTGTGTAAAGAATGTAACAAGAAAAATTAACATTTATCACATTAAATTATACAAGTGTGCAAAAATTAACATTTCCAATAACAATATAGTCTATACGTTGAGCCATAGGCTTCTTACAAGCATAAACTTGTAACGAAGAAAAGGTAACATAGGGTAATATATAAAGAAGTATACCATCTTATTAAAAAACAAACTCTTACCTTTTTTATTTCTGATAAGTAAGAAACAAACTATACCTAAAATATATGGAAAGCACACAAGGGAAGATACCTTGTACCAAAAATGTATAATTGATAATTAAAGGATTCTTCAAAGCAGGAGCAATTACCATAAGAAACTCAACAAAAGCGGTAATAGGGGAATGGTTGTAGTCCTTAATTTGTACCTTTTCCCCAAACCTGCATTTAAAGAAAACAGGTTATCGCCCCCATAGTGAATTTCTTGTAAATGGTAATCCATCAATTAGAAATAAAATTTCAGAATTATATCAGAGGGATAATCACAGACCTAATCTCCACAGACTGATTCAAAAAAGAGTTTGACATCGTCCTGAGAAACCGGTGCAAAATTTCTTGCAGGCACACCACGGACCATATTTGTACAATAGATATTTCTTGCACATATCTCATATTGTTCATCTTCAGTCTAAAATCGTAAGAACCAATCATATCAATACAAAGTAAAGCAATTGCGGATAACAGAAAACTGCTCATTTACTATGGACAATATAACTACACATTACCTTCATCAGTAAACTCAATAAACATAAAATAACTAAAACAGCTTATTTAATCAATCCACTTTAAAGCTAGTGAAAGAAGGGAAATAACCATACCTCCAAATGCAATGCCGGCACCATAAATGAATAGTCAAACCCAAAGCATGTAAGAACAAGATGAGGAAAGTTGTCATTAGAAAAGAAACAATAACGAATCAACCATACAACCAAACAATAAGATGTAACTTCCACATACTTCATAATTGTACAAAAATAAAAAAGGAACAAGTGACTTATACAGTTCATATACATATACATACATATATATATATAGAGAGAGAGAGAGAGGGAGAGAGAGAGAGAGAGGTCAACAACTTCCAATTTGTGGAATACAGCTATGTATTTATTGAACTACATTGCAGTCTTACCACAAGTATACTAAGGAGAGAACCGATTAAAGCCATCACAAGACCTGCAGCCAAAACAAAATGAATACAGTCTAGTTAGCTCAATCAACACCAGAAGCTGGTGAAGCTGGTCAAGAATGATAATGGATAAAAGTAGCACATATTTAATTCCCCCAAGTCCATAGGTAACATAAATTAATTATAAGAAACATATTCAGAAAGTAGTCCTCGAAATAATTAAACTGATCTCATTCAGGATAGAAAAATACCTATAATTGAGGAGGCAAAAGATCAGCGTACCTTTTGTATGAGAAACGTGCTTCGCGATTATGAGAGAGAGTGTTGAGGAATAAATTCCACATTGTCTGTGGACAAGGTCTTGGACATGCTTATAAGCAATGTACAAACCTCTCTCATTGAACTGATTTTATGAAATGAGTTAGTCCCATAATTTTCTACAAGTGTCACGTACCCTTTTGCTGCTCCATTTGAATCACGACAAGAACGAATGCACAAATGCAATGTAGAAAAAGAAGAAATGAACAAATGCACAAGAACACTGAGTGAACCAGAAACTTCAATTTCTGAGAGAGATTTTCGAGCAATCTCCAAAGCTCCTCACAAAGTGAGTTGCACAGAAATAATCAAACTGATTCTCTACTAAAAGAAAATATAGTAGAGAATCCAAACGCTACGTTTCCCAGCTTTGCAATCGCCGCGCCCAGTTGGCTTTACACCCCACTGCTGTCGTTACAGAGATGCTGGCGAGGAGGTCCTCAACCTCCTCGCAGCGCCGACCTCCCCTTCAGCTGGTTAGAACCTTAATGGGCTGGGGCGGCACCCATTCGGGACTTCACACCGACTGTGTCGCCTAGCCACCTCCTTTACACTGCCGGCGTGTTCAGCCATCGGCCACCATACCAATGCCAATGGCTATCATCTCACATGGTTCTCTACCCGTAGCTAACGACTTTCTCAATACATGGGCTACAGAGGCATGCATTAGTTCACATGATTTCTCATTTCTCCATAGAACCTATCTCATGTTTTTTTTATCCACGTACAATGTAAACAATATATGAAATAACAAGCAAATGCACAATACAATAAATAAGTATACTTTAAACTGAATTATATTGTGAATGCACAGTATCGCTCTTCATGTATTTTACGACATGATAAATTTGTACATGCATGCAAACATATATTATTGTACATTTTATCAAAATCATAAAAAATCTATAATCTAAAGTTCTGATACCACATGTTAAATAATTTTAACATGACATTAATAATTGGATCTTGGATTTTCTATGATCCACAATAATAAAACAATAATATGATAAACGTACATTTCTCCATCTGATCGATAAAGAATTGATCTGACTATGAGAGAATGATCGCCCTATCAACTTTGCCTCATAAGTGTCTCCCGATGGCTAGAGGCACTCTAATGTTGTAGGTGAAAACTCTTGAACCTCCCAGTGCTATCTATAGATTTCCGACCATCAAGAAATTTAAGAGTTTGTGTCTGACTATAATTAGAGATATAGAGTTTTAATCTTATCTCGTAGCAGTAATTCTTATCCCTTCATAACTCAAATATTATCCAATAAGATTTTGAACTATTTCAAACAGATAAGATGAGTGTGTGGGACACAGAGTTTAAATAAAACTCTTACACATACCCGTAAAGGGCTTCAAAAAGGGTGGTTTTAATAGAAGAATGCATAGTGGTGTTGTAAGACCATTCAACCATGGGTAACCATGAAATCCACTCTTGAGGCCTCTAACTGCAATAGAACCTTAAGTATCTTACTAAGCACTTATTTAAGGTTTCTGTTTGACCATCTGATTGTGGATGGTAGGTGTTAGGAATGGGCCGGTCAACAAACAGTAAATAGGAAGTAACGCAGCGGATGCAACAAGAGAAATTAGAACAAAACACACACAAAACACCAATGGATACCAAGATTTGAAGTGGTTCAGCTTAACACAAGTCTACGTCCACTGTTGGGTCTGTCTCAACGAATCCACTATAGAAAATAGAGATGGAATACAGAGATTGAATCAGATGATTCTTACACTAGATTACTCAATCTCACTTACAAGTTGCAAAGTTTTCTCTCACAAACTCAACCTTTTCTTTCTTTACAAATAGCTCTCAAAATCTAAAACCAAAACAGAGGAAAAACGAGCTCCTAACGAGCTGTTGCATTCAAATGAATGCGATTCTTCTTATAAGCCCAGGCTTACTCGAGCAATACTACTTTTGCTTGAGCGAAACACTATTCCAAACGGCCCAACCCTAGTATCGAGAACATTAGCTCGAAGCAAAACCTCAAATGAGGCTCGAGTGAACGTCTAGGGTTGACTCTCGCTCGAGCGGGACGTCGAGGGAGAGTCGAGCGAAGTCTCTGTCTGGAATCTCACTCGAGCTGGATGTCGAGCGAGAGTTTCGCAAAGTCACGGGTTGAGGCTCGCTCGAGCGGTAGGGTCAAGCGAGCACTGAAGATGCGCTTGATTGAACTCAATTCAAGACACATCTCAACAATAGGAGGAATTAAAATCTAAAGATACACTTTGAAACTAAAATAACTGCTTCAAAAATACTTGTGAAGATTGACTCCATCTCGATCTGATACAATTGATTTGGGTAGGCCATGCAACTTGAATAGTCCAACAAAAAACACTTGAGCTACCTTAGCAGCTGTATAAGGAAGTGAAAAGGCAAAGAAATGGGCAAATTTGATGAAATTGTCCACCACAAAAAAGACTACAAAAGAGCCATTTGAAGGAGGCAAACTTTCAATGAAATCCATGCATATGTCTTATCATGGAGTTTCAGGTATAGAAAGTGGCTATAAAAGGCTAGGATATTGAACATTCTCCCACTTCCTCATTCATAGTCGTCATAAGTTCTTCAAGAACAGGCTGATGCAATACATCAAAGTCAGCTTGATTTACATAAAATTTGAGGTTTTTACAGACATGACTTGGATTCCATTTTTCCTCATAATGAAAATCGAGGCCTTTCCTCTTCTTGTCATCCATCTGAGTTAAAAAAAACTCTCTTTGTTGGCATGCAATTTCTCTGAAACTTGGAACTATCCTCAACAGATTCAACAAGACTTTTAATAGAAAACCCACATTATTTCTCCAAGATTTCCTAGATGGAAAAACATACTCATCTTGGGTTTTAGCAAGACCAAAAGCAGCATTGAATTGATTGGATTAAGCAGTCTCACAGGGAGCCTAATCTCATCCTTAAGGCCACTCATAAAACAACTAAGTTTATGTTTTTTTGGAAGCCCTTTCAATCTACTGGATAAAGCTTCAGATTGTGCCTTGTAAATGGCCATGTACGTCACTTGTTTCAATCTTGTTAAAGCCTTTATGGGATCATCATAGTCCGTACACCCAAATCTGACTAATAAGGCTTTGACAGAAGATTCCCAAGATGTAAACATGCCGTAGTCAATGGCATCTTGATATCACACATGGGCCTCACCCTCCAGGTGATATTAGGCCATTAGCAGTCTTTGATTCATTTGGAATTGATGATATTCAAAGTACTGAGTAGTCTTAAAAAACCCCCTGGGTTAGAGCCATCAAAATGAGGGAAATCGAGTCTAACTCCCCTAGACCAAAAGAGCCCTTTCAAGATTCCCTCCTCTACCCACCCCAGAACCTCTAGGACGAGAATTAACATTCTAAAACTCAATTCAAGATTTAAGCATCTAAGATAATTGATCTAACATGCCATGAATCCAATTAGGCTTTAAATCCAATCCCCATTTTTTTGGGTCGGATCGAGATTTCACTTTCTAGTCTCTACTCTCATTAATTAGGAATATTAATTGCTTGCCTAGATAAAGAATATTGGATTTTTATCCCAATTTTTCTGCAATGAATTAGTAAATGAGCTTTGATGATTTTCATGAAGATGGCATGAAAATTAACAAGTTTCTTCTTTGCTATAAGACAAGCTATATATATATATATTAAAAATGAATACAAATCAAAGAGAAACAAAGACGTTTATTAAGAGAGAGAGACGTCTACCTAAGTCTTTATCTATATATGAAGCTCAATCTGGAACAGAGGTGATATTTAAGGCCCTGTTTGGATTCGGAGATGAGGTGAGTTGAGTTGAGATGAATTTAATTTATTTTTTAATATTATTATTATTTTAGAATTTGAAAATTGTATATTGGGATTTGAAAAAAATGTAATGGAATTTGAAAAATGTATATAGGGACTTATATTTTGTATGGAAAATTGAAAAAAGTTTAATGATAAAATAAAAATGAATTGAGGTGAGTGTGAAATCCAACCGGGCCTAAGTCTACCATATTTAAGACGTGGGGTAGCCTGTTTAATTGCTTTACGTGTTGATTTTCAAATTGCCTATCCTAAATATTGGTGCAAAAGGGACTCTAAAACATAAAAAAAAAAAAAATAGTAAGAGCTATTTGCTTTAAGACTCATTACAAATATCGTTTTTATGAGACAATATTTGTCTCTATCAATAATGGTATGCACACGGGTTAGAAATGAATTTGCCTTCAAGATATAATGATGTCTAAAACAAATCTGTTTGTCTAACTGTGTTATATATGCACACACGAAATTAGACCATGAATACTTTTAAATTTTGATATTCAACCAAGAGATTTGAAATTTGTTCTCTACAAATTAAATAGATCCTAATTATAAGTTTTGAAAAAATGAAGACTTTTGGGAGAGAAAATTTTGAAATTGGCTTCTGTCGTTCATAAATTTGTAGGCCAATGAGTCTATTTATAAAGGGCCAAAGGATGCAAATGAAAAGTTGTAACTTTTTATTTTAATATGATGCGAACAAATATATTTTGCATGCCTGTTACCAAGTTACACAATATTATTTTAAAAATATTTCCAACATTCGCCCACCATTGACTGCTTTACGTGTTGATTTTCATATTGCCTCTTCTAAATGTGCATCATGATGTGGGGTACGTACGAAGGCTGATGGGTCTTACCTATTTGTTGCCTTCCAAAGTCTTTTTCCTCACCGTGAGTGGCAATTTTCTACCACAGATGCTATCAAGAAATTCCCAAGTAATGTATCAAGAAAAAAAAAAAAAGTTAATTCCCAGGTAGTTTGCACTTCTAAATGTGCAACATAATGCACTCATGTACTTATTCGTCATTTTAATTTTAAGAAGAATTGGCGATAAAAATTTGTATGAAATTGGGGAAAGATGTCGGGAGAAAACAGATCATGTATATTTCTAATTACATAAGAATGAATCATGTATTGATTTGAAGTCTGAAAAAGTTGTATTGATTTTTGTGTTTTCCTTTAAAGTTTATAAAATTTACATTGGCTTGTGTTTGGGTTCATTAGATGATCATAAAGTTAAAAAAATTCCAGTGTTTTATATTAGAGTATGATGTTTCACGAGAAAATTATAAAAGATTTTGAATAATCATCATCTCATCTCATTTACCAAATGCACCTCTGCCATAATACCGTGATACACTCAAGAAAATAAGAGTAATAGTATGAACGTATGGTATGGGCTTGAATATGTTGTTAGTAATGCCAAAATTGAATGCATTAAAAGTCGTTGCATTCAATTTTCAAAGTCACAGAAAGAAAGAAAGAAAGGAATGGTTTGAACTTATTTGCATGATGTGGGGGTACGAAGGCTTATGGACGTTCTTGCCTATATGTTGGCTTTCAAAGTCTTTTTCCTCATCGTGAGTGGCAATTTTCTACCACAGATCATGCTATCAAGTAATTTCCTCTTCTTTTTTAATGATTTTGAGTCAAAAAAGGGCCATTTGACGGGCAAATTGCATTTCATTGACTCTTAACTAAATTTTGTAGATCAAATTTTGACATTGACATTCTTTAAAGGTTTTATTTCTTGACAGTGGCCTAAGATATGCTAACCCCCTTATTAATTAGATATGATGTTTTTACACTTATTAAATTTAAGCTACTTAACTATATATGCAGGTATCGAATGATATATATTAGAATAAAATGTGTGAACGTAGTTAGCAATGTTCAAAGTCATTAATTGGTGAGTACAATCATTTCAATTAGCAAGTAGGGAGATGTGGATCATGCTTTGATCGAGCAACTAATTAACACAGTTGATTAAGCAGCAAATAACCATTAATTCAATTCTCTCGCCGTCAGGTGTCCCCTGCCCATATGCAGCTGATCCAACGATGCTAGCAAAATCTTCCTCTGTTTTGAATATGCGTAAACAAGCAAAGGCAGCATCGTAGACACGTTGTGGATCCACTAGTACTTTGTCATCAACATGAGCTTGATCTAGATAGATGAGGATACTCATGCCTATGATTTCTTACTCATGCAGTTTTGATCAAATTTCTAATGGGAATGTTGATGTTGAGGAGATAAAAGAAAGGTGGCCTTTTAAGTTCATTAATTAGATCCAAATGCATCCACCACATATATATAATCTACTCATCCAAATTTATGGTAGGTTTGTTCTTAAGATCCCTATAATCTTAAACTTCAAGTGTAATTTTTGTATTGCATAACTGCAACAACAGCAGTGCCAATCTCTGTACTCGTGGTCATAAGAACAGAGACCTCTCAAGAGCTGGAATGAAGGATAACATACCTTCACCAAACAGTTCAAAAGGCACGTTAGCTAGCGTAATTAGAGATTAAATTAATCAAAGATATATGGAAAACATCATTTCTCTTCCTTAACTAACATACGGTCTTCAATCACCCTCAATCAAGAAAGAAAAGAAAGAAATTAAAGTCTTGATGTGGAAATAGTAGTATAACATATATGATTAAAAAAGTCATTCACGCAAGAGAAACAGAGTGAGGGTTTGAATGAACGTATGGTATGGCCCTATGGGGTTGAATATATCTTTTGATCTCAAAATTCAAGATGATCATTATCATGTCTTTTCTGGTTTTCTTTTGAATCATACAGATCAAGTTGGAATCTTATCCTCATTGGTCCTATAATGCGTTAGAATTTTAAGCGGGATAGATTGTAATATCTCATATAATAAGGATCAAATTGTAACTTATTTTATATTAATGAGAATTGTTATTCCATTTAAAAAATAATAATAATAATGGTGCTGATATTTAGGTCTCCCATAATAGTCATACACGAAAGAAAAGAAAGAAAAGGGGAAGAGGTTGGGTAGCCTATTTGCTTTGACGCGGTATTGATGTGGGGTAGATACGAAGGCTGATGGTTCTTGCCAATTTGTTGGCTTTTTTCCAAGTCTTTTTCCTCACCGTGAGTGGCAATTTTCTACAACAGATGCTATGGAGAAGTTTCCAAGTAGTTTCCTCTTTTTTTTGTAATGATTTTCAGTCAAAAAGTGGAAGGATGGCCATTTGACGGGCAATTTGTATTTCATTAATTAACGCAACTAAATTTTTCGTAGATCAAAATTTTAAAATTGACTCAACTTATGTCCATTTAAAATTTGTATTTCTTTACAACGGCCTAATTAAGATATGCTAACGAAAGAATAACTCTGAAAGTTTTCAAAATCATTATGATTAATGCAATCATTTCAGTTAGAAATTAGTGGCCGCTAGATGTAGATCATGCTTTGATGGAGCAACTAATTAACACAGTTGATTAAGCAGCAAATCAGTTTAACCATTCATTAAATTCTACTCATGTCTTCGGGTGTCCCTAGCCCATACGCAGCTGATCCAGCGATGGCTACCATAATCTTCCTCTGATCATTTGAAAATCGTTTTAATGCGTATTACGGGATGACAAAGCTGAAAGAAGCAAAGGCAGCATCGTACACGTCATGTGGATCCACTTTGGCATCAAGTTTATAAGCTTGATCTTGATAGATGAGGATACTCGTGCGGTGCCTATGACGGCAAAAACAGGATTCTTCGCTCGAGCAGAGTGTCTACCGCGTCTCGAGCAAACAACCTGTCCAAATTTCACTTGATCAACTATGGATCAAACACTAAGCTGCTTGTACCTCTTATAAAATAAACCAGTCCAAAATTCACTTGAGTACAGTTAATTGGTGTAGGTGACAAGAAAATAAAAAAAGTTTCAGTATCGAAATACAATACAAGACCCTTTTTACCATATAATATAAGTGGATCTATTGTATTATTCCAATTTGGTGAACGTATGAACGTATGGTATGGGTTTGAATATGTTTTTAGTACAATGGTATACCAAAATTGAATGCATTAAAAGACGTTGCATTCAATTTTCGAAGTCACAGAAAGAAAGAAAGGAATGGCTTCCAAAGTCATTTTCCTCACTGTGAGTGTCAATTTTCCACCACATGAGATGCTATCAAGAAGTTCCCAAATAGTTTCCTCTTCTTTTTGTAATCATTTTCAGTCAAAAGAGGAAGGATCGATTGCCATTTGACGGGCAAATTGTATTTCATTATTATTGCTTTCTACACTATTTTTCTATAGAAAGATTCTACAAAAGTACTACATTACCACTACATCACCATTAGACTTTTATCCTACCGAGATTAGGTGATATTTTCCATCAACCTTTATAATTTCTTTTTCTTAAAAGAAAAGAAAAGAAATAAAAAAAAACAGATAATCCAAATATAATAGAAATAAAAATGTGATGAAAGTAAGAAAATAGAAAGTGTCGTCGAAACATCATTATAATTAATTAATTATTGCAAGTTTTATTTTCTTGGGTAAACGAGGATTATTCCTGATCTTCTTCTTCTTGTATTGTCTATAAAGTTGAGGCGCTCGCTCTTTCCTCTGTCTAAACATCGTGCAACTAGACATTTTAAAAAGTTATGGACATGTATTCGTATCATGAGTTCATATCCATGCGCCTCCTTTTCCCTTTGATCTCATGGCTCCTTCTCTTACTCCCTCCCGCTTTGTCTTATAATCTGCCTCCACTTTGCCATCATGAAGACATGGTAGCTCTGATGCAATTCAAGGATAGTTTCATCATAAAAAACAGCTCTATATTGGAAAACATCTACCCGTGCCATCAGCCTGAGGTTGCATCCTGGAGAATAGAAGAAAATAATACCAATTGTTGTGCATGGGATGGGGTTGAATGCAACCAAGACACAGGTCACGTCATCGCCCTCGACCTTGAGAGCAGTTGTCTCTATGGTTCCATCACCTCCAACAGTAGTCTTTTCCGCCTTCATCACCTTCAAAACCTTACTCTTGCTTTTAATGACTTCAATCACTCCCAAATCCCATCTGAGATTGCTAATCTTTCAAGCCTAACACATCTCGACCTCTCCTACTCCAACTTTTCTGGACAAATCCCCTCTGAAATTCAATACCTATCTAAGCTGTCTTCTCTCTCTCTGCAGTCTTCTATTTCTGAAATAGATGGTTATTATTTGTCTATCAAAAGTCTGACAAGTCTAGTGCAAAATTTAACCAACCTCGAAGTTCTTGCGTTTTCTGGCGTCAACATATCTTCCATTGTACCTGAAAGCCTGGCAAATTTATCTTCTTTGAAGATTCTAGATCTGTCTTACTGCGAACTGTATGGGCGATTCCCAACCAGAATTTTTGAGCTACCACACCTACAGCAGCTACTTGTAGGAGGCAATGAAGATCTAACAGGTCATTTGCCCGAATTTCACACAAATTCTCCTCTCGAGTATTTATCACTTTCTCGCACAAATTTCTCTGGTGATCTACCTGCTTCAATTGGAAACCTTAATTCCCTAACTATCTTCAATATTGAAAATTGTAATTTTTCAGGAACCATCCCAAATTCATTCAGTAACCTTACCCAACTCACTGGCCTATACCTTTCACAAAACCCATTTAACGATTTGTCGTGGCTCACCCGAGCTAGTTCAAACAACATTTATCCACAATTTTTATCTTTAGGATTGGGTTATCTCAACTTAACCAAGTTCCCAGATATATTACGAAACCAAAGTAAATTGATAAGCCTACATCTAGAAGGCAATAATCTCCAAGGCTTGATACCCAAATGGATGCATAATGTAAGTAAAGAATCTCTTCAATTAATCTCCCTTTCTAACAATTTTCTCACTGGCTTTGAACATTCTTCGGAAATTATCCCATGGCCAAATCTAGAATATTTACTCCTTGATAATAACTTGATGCAAGGATCACTTCCAAACCCACCACCATCCCTAAGGGTTTATCTTGCCAGCAATAATTCATTCACCGGAAGGATTTCACCATTTATTTGCAATATGAGTTCACCTGAAGTGCTTGATTTCTCTTATAACTATTTGAGGGGGATGATTCAACCATGTTTAGGCAATTTGAGTCAATCTTTGTCAATGTTAGAACTACGAAGCAACAACTTCGACGGCACCATCCCAAAAACATGGGCAAAAGGATGCAGCTTAAAGATGATTGACTTAAGTCAAAACCAGTTACATGGTCGTTTGCCAAGATCTTTGGCCAACTGTACTGAGCTAGAGTATCTTGGTGTTAGCGGCAATCAAATCAATGATACATTTCCCTTTTGGTTGGGAAGTCTTCAACAGTTGAAGATTCTTGTTCTCCGTTCTAATGGTTTCCACGGTGCAATAAGGAGTAGTCCGGAAACAAATTACACATTCCCCAACTTGCATATCATTGACCTCTCTCACAACCAGTTCTCTGGAGATCTGCCTACAGGATACTTCGCGAAATTGGATGCCATGAAATCCGTTGGTGCAGAGAATTTACATTACATGGGTGACTGGGTCTACTATTCAATTATAATAGCGATCAAAGGTGTGGAGTTGGAGTATAAGAAGATTAACGATGACGTCAAAGTCATAGATTTCTCATGCAACAGATTCGAAGGAGAAATTCCAAAACAAGTGGGGAATCTAAAAGGACTTCGTGTGCTGAATCTCTCAAATAATGCTTTGACTGGTCATATCCCATCGTCCTTTGGGAACTTGACACAACTAGAATCGTTAGACCTTTCTCAAAACAAGTTGTCTGGAAAGATACCTACTGAATTTGTCCATCTCAATTTCCTTTCAGTGCTTAATGTGTCACATAATTACCTTACAGGACCTATACCACAGGGGCAACAGTTTGGAACATTTCTAAATAATTCATTCGACGATAATCTAGGGTTGTGTGGAAGTCCATTGTCCAAAATCTGTGGAGATTCCGATATTTCACTTCCTCAATCTTGGACCTTTGAAGAGGATCATGGCCCAAGATTTTTATTTGAATTTGGTTGGAAGGTGGTTGCGATGGGATATGGATGTGGATTCGTCTTTGGAGTTGTTATTGGGCACATTGTGACTACAAGAAAGCAAGATTGGGTTATCAAGATCTTTGGCAAGAAGCAACACCAAACTCGAATATGCCCAGTGAATCATAGGAACTAGTAAGTGAAACTTAGTCTTGTAAAATGTTTTCAAAAAGATACAAATGTATCATTTATGCTTTCTAGCAGTTTTGCATATTTGCTTTATCCAAAAGTTCATGTTCTCCAAGTAAAAGTTTTTCTATTATCACATAATTCTGGGAGGAAAAGTTAAAGATACTAAACCCTCAATTACATGAAAGGAAATTACACAGTGCCTTTTAAGTTTTAGTTATTAATGCATTGGCAATGTATTGCTATCTATTGGAATATTCATTAGTAAAGATTCCACAAGCGTAGTATTGTTCATTTTAGACTAGCAGTAGGGTCTAATTTTTAAGAGCCATCCGCTCCCCCGGCCTGCCCCATTAATTTATAAATGTTTTGGTACTTCGCTGCTTCTTGCACAAACGGACTTTATAAGGTTTTTTGTTGGAAATATTTTCAAAATATTATATATTATATTTATTATTAATGATATTTTTGAGAATTTATTTTTAGAAATTATGAATTATTTTGAAAAGATAGAAATTAAGAAAAATTTATAAGCTATTGCTATTGTTTATAATAAATTGGGTCCATACAATTGGAAAAGCCATTTGACGGCCTAATGGTGTTGAGGTTCATTGTTTCATTCCTCATGAGATGGGTTCGAGCTACATCCTTTTGAAAGAGGGGGTTTTTTTATTATTTGTAGGAGGATGGCCTACCACGGGCCGCGGCCCAGCCAGAAGAACCCACAGCCCATTCGGCCCAAGACGCAGAGCAATAGCAGTTTACGCATAAAATGGCAAAAGGTGCCAGTCCGGGGATGCCGAAACCATGTGTCTTGGTTGGTAGGGATGTTGCGTGACCGTTGGACAAGTCCAACCTATGTGTTGGGTTTGATACATATTCCTATTGGTATCAGATTACAGAAATTGAAAAGTTATAATTTTTCATTCAAATTTTAATCTCCTATAAATAAATAGACTTATTGTCATACAATTTTTATGGATTTCAGAAGGTAGTTTTGAGATCCTACCTCTCCCAAAAACTTTTTATTTCTTCAAAATTAATATTAGGATCTATTCATTTTATAGATAATAGATATCTAATCTCTTGATTGAATGACAAAATTTAATTTTGTTTGTACATAACATGATTAGACAAATATACTTATTCTGGACTTTATTATATTTTGAAAATAAATTTACTTATAACTCATATGCATACCGTTATTAGTAAGGACGAATATTATTTTAAGAAAAACGATATTGTAACACGCATTAAAAAAGGTTTTAGGTCTTTACAATGGCCTAAGATATGCTAATGTTATTAGATACGATGTTTTCTTGTTTAATTTAACTAGACACATGTCAAAGAAGATTATAATAAAATGTGTGAACATAATTAGCATCGTTTTGACTTATTAATTAGTGAAAATTTTCAAAATCGAGATTGTGAATACAATCATTATTTCAGTTGATTAAGCAACAAATAACCATTGATTAAATTTTGTTGTTGTCGAGTGTCAAGCAAAATCTTCTCCTCGTCATCTGAAAATCGTTTAATACATTTTAGAGGGATGGGAAAGCACAAACAAGCAATGAGAGCATTGTACACTCGTGTGGATCCACTTTGGCATCACAACGTGAAGCTTGATCTAGATAGATGAGGATACTTGGGCCTATGGTTTCCCATTCATACAGTTGTGATCATATTTCTAATGGGAATGTTGATCTTGAGTAGATTCATAAAGGGTGGCACTTTAAGTTCATTAATTATATCCAAATGCATCCACCACATATATATAATCTACGTACTCATCCAAATTTACGAAAAGTTTGTTCTTAAGATCTCTATAATACAATCTTCAAGTGTAATTTTGTATTTCACAACTGCAACATCAGCGACACCAATCTTTATGCTAGCTCGTGGTTATAAGAACAGAGACGATTACAATCACACAGTTCTGAGTTACAAAAGCAACAGTACTCCACTCACAAATCTTAATTCTTGCTCTCTAGGGCCTTCTTCTCTCACTTGTGCTTCAAAACTCCATTCTACCTCTCCCTCTCTCACTTTGATAGTTTATGTAAAATATAATTAAATATACATAGGTCATGGCATGAGAAACATAATGGCGGCAAAAACAGTTTTTTTAGCTCAAGCAGAGTGTCTAGCTTTTTTTCGCCGCGAACGAACTTTTTTTTCCAAAATTACCTTGAGTCAACCATGGAACAAATTAACACTAAGATCCTTACACCAAATAGGATGTAAATTAGTTAATTGAAGGGGCTCAACATTTACAGCTTGAATTCGTTAATGTTGAGTTTAATTACAAGTCTGAATCATGAGTATAGTACCTCTCTTTGATACTGTGGAACAAACACAATTACAAGGAGGATAAGCTACGCATCATTGTAGCATATATATATACCAAAACATATGTATAAATGAGAAGAAGGGAAAAAGGGATGAGGTATAGAAGCAATGACAAAAGGCATCATCAGCTTAGCTATGAAGTATGTGAATTAACGCGGAACTAATTTGATGAAGCCCTGCGTCTTTGGCCAAACTAATTATTAATGTTTGTTTAAAAAGGACAGAATCCTACCTACTCAGTCTTAATTTTATCAAAGTAAAGCTGCAAAGACAACTACAAAAGACCAATACCAGATGAACTACTCAAGGATAGAACGATAAAATATTAATTGAAAGATAAGTCTTCATCACTACAATATTTGTTTATTTTTCCGGTGCATGTGGTCAGAAAAGTTATGGTTTTAATGGAAAAATATTTTTGTCCACTAAATTTAATAGTGGAAGACTTAAAGCTTGTGACACTAAAGTTTAAACTGTGTTGAATTAAATTTAGTTCTCTTTAAATAGTAGTTAGTTGAAATAGTTAAATGAATTTTGTGAAATCCACTTAAATAAGTTTTAAATGTGTTTGAATGGTTAGATAAATTTAAATAAATTTATAAAAAAAAATGTGAAATTGTGGGATCCGTTGAGCCATAGGATTCTTACAAGCATAAACTTGTAACCAAGAAAATGTAATATAGGGCAATATATAAAGAAGTACACCATATTATTAAGAAACAAACTCTTTAACTTTTTTTTTTTCTGATAAGTAAGAAACAAACTCTACCTAAAATATATGGAAAGCACACAAGGGAAGATACCTTGTACCAAAAATGTATAATTGATAATTAAAGGATCCTTCAAAGCAGGAGCAATTACCATAAGAAACTCAACAAAAGCGGTACGAGTGGAATGGTTGTAGTCCTTAATTTGTACTTTTTGCGAAAAACCTGCATTTAAAGAAAACAGTTTATCGCCCCATAGTGAATTTATTGTAAATGGTAATCCATCAATTATAAATAAAATTTCAAAATTATATCCGAGGGATAATCACAGATCTCTCCACAGACTGTTTCAAAAAAGAGTTTGACATCGTCCTGAGAAACCTGTGCAAACCACAGACCATATTTGTACAATAGATATTTCTAGCAAATATCTCATGTTCATCTTCTGTCTAAAATCGTAAGAACCAATCATATCAATACAGAGTAAAGCAATTGCTGATAACAGAAAACTGCTTATTTACCATGGACAATATAACTACACATTACCTTCATCAGTAAACTCAATAAACGTAAAATAACTAAAACTGCTTATTTAATCAATCCACTTTAAAGCTAGTGAAAGAAGGGGAATAACCATACCTCCACAGAGAATATGAACACAATCTTTTTCATGTGAATCCTGTAAGTATTCACTTTTTTCAAAGAGAATATGAGGCACATGTGCACTTTACAACTACAAATATCATTTTTTCAAAATATTAACATTGTCCTAAGATATGCTAACGTTATTAGAAACAATGTTTTCCATTTGTTAAATTTAACTATACTCGCAAGTCACAGAGAAGATTATAATAAAATTTGTGATCATAGTTAGCAACGTTCTGACTTATTAATTAGTGAAAATTTTCAAAATCGTGATTATGAATACAATCATTATTTCAGTTGATTAAGCAGCAAATAACCATTCATTAATTTTTTTTTGTCGTCGAGTGTCCCCTGCCCATATCCGACGAGGGCAAGCAAAATCTTCCCCTGGTCATCTGAAAATCGTTTATTGCGTTTTAGGGGGATGAGAAAGCACAAACAAGGAATGTCAGCATTGTACACACTTGTGGATCCACTTTGGCATCAATTGTGAAGCTTGATCTAGATAGATGAGGTCCTCAAGCAGTTTTGTGAAGCTTAATCGGGTCGGGTCATGAGGATACTTGTGCCTATGATTTCCTATTCATGCAGTTTTTATCATATTTCTAATGGGAATGTTGATATTGAGGAGATGAAAAAGGGTGGCCTTTCATATTTAAGTTCATTGATTATATAATCTACTCATCCAAATTTGCGGTAGGTTTGTTCATAAGATCTCTATAATCCAACCTTCAAGTGTAAATTTTGTATGGCACAACTGCAACAGCAGCAGTGCCAATCTCTATTCTCGTGGTCATGGGAACAGAGACATCTCAGGAGTTGGAATAATGAAGTATAATCAAAGTCAGGAGACTGCCAGAATCCAAGTCATTCTTCCTTATTTGAGTGAGGACAGACCATGTATTCCGAGATTGATACTTAATTAATAATCAAAAATGGAAAACACCATTTCTGATATTCTTGCTTAACATAAGGTCTTCAATTACAGTAGTACTCAATGAAGAAAGAAATCAAAATCCTGATGTGGAATTAGTATAATAAAGTCATTCACGCAAGAGAAACAGAGTGAGGGTTTGAATGAACGTATGGTATGGGGTTGAATATATCTTTTGATCACAAAATTCAAGATGATCATTATCATGTCTTTTTTGGTTTTCTTCTGAATCATACAGATTAAGTTTCCAACTTGATCTTATCCTCATCGGTCCTAAGCAATTTGGCTTACAAAATTATCCAAAATGAAAATATCATTTTCTTGATTGTCTTGGCACAACATTCAACAAGGATTAGAGATCAGCCTTTAGCCAAACTTGCTAATTAAGAAAAATTAGAAGCACCAATTTTTGAGTGGCTGTAGGTAACTCACCCAATGAATAATCTTATTGTCTGGCTGAAACAAAATGTTTGAAAAATGAAAGTCCTTAAATGTGGATTGAAAAGAAAGAAAGGGGAAGACGTGAGGTAGCCTATTTGCTTTACTTGTTGATATTCAAGGCTAATGGTTCTTGCCAATTTGTTGGCTTTCAAAGTCATTTTCCTCACCGTCATGAGTGCCAATTTTCTACCACAGATGCTGTCAAGAAGTTCCCAAGTAGTTTCCTCTTTTTTTGTACTGATTTTCAGTCAAAAAGTGGAAGGATGGCCGTTTGACGGGCAAATTGTATTTCATTAATTAACTCAACTAAATTTTTGTAGATCAAAATTATAACATTGACATTCTTTTTTATAAGGTACTTTTATTTCTTTACAATGGCCTAAGATATGCTAACCTTATTCATTAGATATGATGCTAACCTTATTCATTAGCTAGACATGATGTGTCAGAAGCTGCCCATGGTACCGTTACACAACATTATAGGGTTCATCAGAAAGGAGGTGAAACCAGCACCAACAGCATAGCCTCAATTTTTGCTTGGTTACGAGGACTTGCACACAGGTATGTGATACCGTCTTGTAGATCTGCAGAAATTAATCGTATTCTCCCATGAGTTGTCTTTGAGTTGTCTTTGTCAGCATCAAATATTAATGTAGAAATAGAAAGTTTTGTCTCCAGAATTTGATGAAACCACCTAGCAAAACATCCATGAAATCAAGCATCCTTAATTGCTAGAAAACGAACATCAGTTTAGAAGAAATTAAACCATGTGATTAATTGTAATGTAAAAGAAAGAAACATGTCTCACTAGTTGTTTTCACTTTTGTGGTATTTAGGATTTTGATCTGAAAGGCCTTAACAAACACTTTATAGACATTTGGATCCCAAAAAGCCACTTGGATGATGCTCGATAAAGGTATGGAAATTTCAAGTTTTGTATAAATTACATTATATTCTCTATATCAGTTAATTGCCTCATTTTGAACTTATATGCATATCGTTTCTTTTGATAAAGAGCAAACCCATGTGACGATAGTATAGTACTATATCACCTTTTTTTCTTTAGTTCCTGGATAAGAAATTTAATATTAATTCATTATTAACTTCTCTCACACTTGGGATGCTTGAAATCATTGTGCTTCCTGTAAAAAGAATTATAACTTCAGAAGCTTTACGGTATGGGTCTGAGACAAAGGAAAAACTAGGTTCAAAACCCATAAGCATTATAAGTTAAAACTAGTGCTAATTTCACAAATACTTGTCAGGCCCCCTGTAAAAAGGCTTTATAAAAGTATCAAATTCTGAATCACACTGCCCTCAGGCTGGATTGTTTCTCATTGAAGTTGCAACCAAAATTATAACTTTTTTTAGTTTTAAGTGCTCGGGTGAAACAAAATATCAATGCAAAAAATGCATCCATAAAATTAGTAAAAGTTGCCATTAGGTAGTGCTACTTGTTTTTCCTCTTTATTCTACCATATAAGTTTTTCTATGCACATGAACTTGCACTTGTTCCATTCCAGATGTTTGAAAAATGTAGTAAAATTGCATCTAAAATTAGTAAAAATGTACTAAAACTACATCTAAACTGCATCTAAGTTAACTTTCTCTTAGTGCTTGAAACTGTCTACTTAATGTATCTAAATATTCTGTCATAGCCATTTTCGACGATGTACATTAAACTCCATGCTCTAGTAGTACACGTGCTTGTGTGTTTGTATTCCTGTCTACCATTTTCTTTATACTTTTGTTTATGATTTTTTTTTTTTTGGTCCTCTATATTCAGTCCTACATGTTTTGGTATGCTTTACTTCCATTAGTAAATTATTTAGAAAGAAATTTCAATTATTGTACTAAAGAATGTATATTGTGGTTGACTTTAAAAACTAAAAAAAATGTTCACGTTTGTAGCAATTGAAATCAATGCAGAAGACATCCAGTTTTGAGAAAAAGAGCTGAAGAAGAAGACAACTTTGAGATCATGAAGAGAGCTTCCAAGGGATGATCATGGCATGCTTAGAAAACCTTAGTTATCATATATTCAACACTTGTAAAATAATATTGATATATTGTGAGGTGTTAACTTAGAATAAATTGTCATAATTTCAATTTCAGCTCTTTTCATTAATGATGACTTCATGATATTGTAATGCTTATTAGAAAATATAATTGATTATATGTATCATGGCTTAAATTGATGTTGAAAGCATGATTAATTATCTAATTTTACAGCATTTATAAAAATTAAAAAAACAAAAACAAAACTGGCTAGAAGAAACATTTCTGGCAAACAGTAAGTCGCCCCAAAAGGTCAATTTCGCTACGTAAGATTGTGTTGCGCACAATTTATTTCTGGCGAGTTTAAGTTCTGTTGTCAGCAACCAGAGCAAAACAACTCAACATATCTGCCTGATGAACCCTGAGAAGACAAGTGCACGTTAAATCCCAAGTTGCTAACTCTATAAAAATTGCATACACTCCCCCTTACAGAACCAACATCGTTATCATTCGGAAGAACTCAAACCGAAGAGGAGCGCCAACGCCAAAAGAGCAGTACATCAGAAGAGGAAACATAACAGCCATTCATTAGTAATAATAGGTGTTATGTGGAATGCAACCGATTCACCACCCAAAAATCCAAACTTACAAAGTGCAATTCATAGTCATGTAAATACTGTCAACAACAATAACTCTCAACAACTAAAGATAAAATCCATACAGAAGTAATTCCCAAACCCTATATTTTATCGATATCTTCGTCCTCAAACTCAATATAATCATCGCCACCACCATCATCCTCATCATCAATGATGCCTTCGTTGAGACGCGTGTTCTCAGGAAGCTCACCATAGGCCTTCAAGAGCCTAGCCTCATCCGGCATGTACTTGAGGATCACATCAGCCTTGTCATCCTGGTAGTCACGAAGACCAACAAGAATTATATCACCAGCTGCAATCCAGACCTTCTTGTGCATCTTGCCTCGGATATGGCAAAGACGCTTCGTGCCATCAATGCACATAGCTTCACACCGGCCATTTCCAAGCATGCGAAGTACTTGCGCATACTCCTGCCCGTCTTCCTTGAACACAAGCTCACGCTTCTCATCATCTGCTTCATTCTTTCCCCTCTTCCTGTTCTTTCCTCCCTTTCCCTTGTTCTTCGGCATGGCTGCTGATTCTGTAGCTGCAACCAGGGCAGAATTTGTAATACAAACCGGCTGAATACGATCAATCACATATTCATGAATATTTATCCTTTTGACATATTCGTTGATTAATATTTTTTTTTCTCATTAAATAATACAATAGACATACACTAGTACAAACCAGATGTCCAAAAGTAATGAATAACTCCAATTTACCAGTGAAAAATCAGAATCAGCAAGAAACCCCACAAGACTCCTTCAATAGAAATGTAAAGTAAAATATATATATATATACAAATTGGCTCCAGTGTTCTTCGACAAAAAAGAAAGATACTCAAATAAATCAAATATTTATCTTTCTGAAAACTTAAGAGCAAGAATACCATATCAAGCTCCCAAACCCCAAAAATCCAAAGCCCACAGGCACACTGAGCAAAAAATCCGATAATTTAATCATAAACAACCATAATAACATCTAACCAGAACCGCAATCCATATAATAATAATTAATAACAGCGTGCCTGAAAAATCAGACAACCGAACAACCTAGCTTCATCAAACAACAGCAGTACAAACTAATAACCAGAACTACCAATAAATATTAAATAACACTGAAAAAGAACAAAAACAAAGAATAACCATAAATTTCAACAAAAATCATCCACGCAGGCTACGCAAGAAGCTAACCCTAGAATTTTAAAATTTAAGGAAAATAAAAAAATAAAATAGAAAAATACCAATAATTGAGGAGGCAAAAGAACGTACCTTTGTATGAGGAATATGCTTCGAGATTATTTGGGAAGTTGATTGAAATCAATCTGAATGCCCTGTTCTTCAGACCCTAGCTTTTTTGTACCACAAAGGGTCAAGTCAAGTCGGTTGGGCAATGCCGCGATAGGTAAGCCCTAATTCAAGGCCTTAAAGATGGATTACTCGTCTTGACGGTTGAAAGTGGCCCATTTGATTGTGCCCATACGGTTGCATGCGGGCTGAGCCGCGGAAAGTCCATCTAATCTTATGTGATCGAAAGAAGATATGCTTTTCACAATTCTTTTAGTTATCATTTTTTTATCATTATCTGAAGTGATATTAAAAGATAATAAATAATTCTTCAATAATTCAATGAAAAACGAAGCATTGAAGTTTGGGAGCAGGGGCAGCTCAACTTAAATTAAGGTCTAAAGGCGAGTACAAGCGCACAAGATTAAGTAGTGGTTGTTGAGGGCCAAGGGCATACAAGAGAAAAATAAGTGGAGAGAACACCCAAAACTTCTTGCTCTAACACATCAAATTTGTGAATAACGACAGTTCAAGCTTCACGAGCTCTCGATTATTTTCTACTAAAAAAAAGCCTAGATTCAGTCCATTTCGCAGACAAATCGCGCACGAACTCAGCTCGACATTTAAACACAGCGTTTTTAATTTTTTGGGCAAGTAAAAAAAAAAATAAATCTCACTTGCAATTGGTCATTTATCTTGTAAGTTCTAACATCATCAGAGAGAGACAGTTATCTTCCATGACAAATATGGAAAGATTTCTGAAGGTCACATTGATAATTGGTCGGCTTTGGATCCCCTACTTCTCAGGGAACTAAAGAAAACATGTTTATTAAGGTCCCTCCCTCCCTCTCTCCAGTCTCTAATGGTGTATCTCAAAATGCCAGAATTAATACTTCTCTCTGCAAACCTATCCAGGCCGTACAAGTTTGCAACCAAGCCTGCCCAATCAGCATTACAAAATCATTACACGTTCCTAAATGTGAACGGTATAGAACAAAATAACTGTAACAAGTCGAGGGAGACACAAAAATCTTACTAAAAAAGAAAACCTTTGCCATGATAACCCTTGGGTAATTTCTGAAAGTGTGAATGTATTTGGAGAAAGATGCCGATGGTTTGAAGTTGTTCTATGTTGCAGAAGTGAACAGCAGAGATGCATTTGTTCCTCCAAAGCCAAAAGAGTTTGACAATGCTGCTCTAATTGGCATTTTCTTTGAAGAAGTCAAAGGCATGAAAGCATCGTTAAATATGGGATCTGGTTTGGTAAGATTAAGAGTTAATGGTGCCACTCCCTGCAATGGAACACACACTTTTAGTCATGGCTGAAAAAACAATTATAGCAAAAGCTGATAACCAACTTGCAAGTCAAGAAACCTCTGAGTTTTAAATATTTCTAAGTTGCTGTTTTGGGGAAATCCCCACAATTCTTTCTTTTATTCAAGTGTTATATTTTTGAGAATTTGACCCCCACGAAATTCGAATTGCTTCATTGGGGGAAAAAATTGTCTTGATTCATTCTGAATTCATGTTCAAGCAGGGAACCTTGTCATGGCCTAGTCCTCATCAGTTTTGAAGAAAGCTCAATAAAATCAATGAGGCACGTATATCATAGTCATGGATGTAGAATTTCCACTTCAATTATACAGGAAGTAATAAAACTGTAATTACTCACATGGTGTATGGCTAAAACTGCAAAAATTGCTTCAACAGCTCCAGCTGCTCCAAGGAGATGACCTATGGCACCCTGAAATTAAAAGTCACAGACAGTCAGCCACCAAAAGGGGAAAAAAACAGCAGTCAGTAAGATTAAGTTAGATAACCAATTAATACAACATGTTATGCATCGATACATAAAGCACCATAATGAATGGAAAAAATATTCTCACATTTCAGGGTAATTTAAAAGTAAAGATGTCAGAGGCTAAGAAGTTCCAAACTTGCAAAAGAAGTATATCTAGCAAAGAAACGTTCCACACAGAAATTGTCACAAGCTTAAACGCAAAATCTTCCATGAAAGTGAGAAACTATTAGAAAGGCCAATCCATGATGGATGGAAAGCAGAAACTCATGTAGCACTGAAGGTTTCCTACTTCTATAATCGGCTCCTGACTCCAGAGTATGTCATTTTCCTCTGTGGACACAGATGGCAGGATAAATCTTGTCTAGCAAAGGCTGACAAACCTCCTGAACACATAAGTAATCTGATACGATAATTGGATGTCATGTGTGGGTTATGAAGTATGATTGTTCCCATGACATTCAGCAATGTAAGCTGAAGCTTCATAAGCTGTGTCAGAATATGTTACTTCATCTTCCGAAAATATTAATTTGGTTGATTTGAAGTATCTAATTTACCTTGGTGGAGGATATGACCAAATAACCTGATGCTGCACATTCTGAGAATATGGTCTTGATAGCATTGGCTTCAACCGCATCACCTGAATAAGGAATTTTAAGTGAATGGGCCACATATGCATCTGTTTGAGCCAATATTTCAAGCCAGCTTCAGAAATTAGAATGTAGGCAATGATTAAGTTCCAGATTATTTACCTAAAGGTGTAGATGTAGCATGAGCATTTATATAATCAACCTGATTAGGATGAAGACCGGACTGCAAGTCATCGAAAAGAAAGAACATCATAGCAAACAGAAATGATATTGTTGAGCACATCTACCAGATCAACCCACAACAAACCATTTTCAAGTGTGAAGCTTTTTTTTTTAATCGGTAATGAAAATTCAAGTGTGAAGCTAAGAAGACAACAAAATGAGAATAGTGAAACAGCAATGAAGTTGCATGCAAAATAATTCAGCCCTGCACCATTATGACCAAACATACACTGCCTTAAATTTCTGTTCTCGTGTGAAATCTATCACACAAGATTTGGACAATTAAAACTGTTACACAATTAATTCCTAGATTCAAATCTCTGGTTCACTTGATGTGTTGCTGTCATGAAGTGCAGAACAGACATAATGTTTTTACTGGGTACACCTTTTTTCATCAACTGATATCACTTGCACACAGTATACTCATATAAAAGAATATCATATACATGCTAATTGTTAATGTAGGATAGATAAACCCTTAGAAGGAATTAATTATCTTCACACCTGTCTTAAGGCACGATTCATGGCTAGAATGGCACCTCTTCCATCAGCGTGCGGTTGTGTTATGTGATATGCATCGCCTAAACATCATTTTCTTTAGAAACCAATGAAGTATTAACATAATATATTTACAAGTTATCATGTTCACGTAAGCGACCTGACATCCCATAGCCACGAAGCTCTGCATAAATTTTTGCTCCTCGCTTTTTTGCATGCTCAAGTTCCTACATTAAGGAAAAAAAGAGGGTAACACCAATCAATAAAGATAGAAAAAAAAGTGCAAAGAGAAAAGAGACGGAAGGTAGATGGTTCAACTCACTTCCAACACCAAGACTCCAGATCCTTCTCCTATCCTGGGATCAATATAACAGCTAAAAGCTAAATGAAGCAAAAATAAAACAGTAAAAGCACATATTTGAACATCAGGTCTGCTGAGTAACTGCTTACACAAACCCATCTCGACCACAATCAAAAGGTCGTGAAGCTTCCTGAGGGGCAGAATTGTACTTTGTAGTCAAAGCCCTTGACCTGGAATTGAAAAAGAAAAGTGAAAATAAAATGGTATTACTTAAATGCAAAAAAAAAAAAAAAAAAAAAA
Organism: Platycarya longipes; assembly: GCA_036559045.1. Lineage (NCBI taxonomy): Eukaryota > Viridiplantae > Streptophyta > Magnoliopsida > Fagales > Juglandaceae > Platycarya > Platycarya longipes. Next base: position 919,314 of record CM071792.1, read on the forward strand.
AAAAAAAAAGACGACTTATTAGTCCTTGCTAGGCTAGAATAAAGCCCTTCCTAATTTTATTTTCATATAAGTTCATGGGGCTCAAATGTCAAGTAAAGGGAAAAAGAGGGGGGGGGGGGGGTTTATATACTGTCTTCATCTGCAGCCTGATTATTCTAACAAAACCACAAACATGGAAGAACTTTCCAAGCTGCATAGGTTTAGGAAGACATAATATTTAATATAGTAATCACCTGCAAAATCCCGCTATTGATAAAGCATCAATGCTAGACTCTGTGCCTCCAGCCAACATGACATCCGAATCTCCAAATTGAATCATCCTTGCAGCATCTCCAATAGAATGTGCCCCAGTGGCACAAGCAGTCACTGCAGCATGGTTTGGTCCCTATACTCAGAAATAAGATCATATATAATGATAATTTTATTCAGTTATGGAAGAAAATGAATATCACTGGTTAAAGAAATTGGAGAGAAGCAGAAATGGACCAACATGACAAGAGTATGCCATGTTTATCGATATCCGTGCGATGAAAAAATATATCTCTGTTATCAAAGTTGTCTACGCACCTGGAATCCATATTTCATGCTCACATGACCAGATGCCATGTTGATCAATATTCGTGGGATGAAAAATGGACTAAGTCGACGAAGGCGCTGCATTAACAGAAAACAAAAACAAAAAGTACATGCAAGGTCAGATTTTTCCGGAGTCATTAGGCTACTTCCAGCCCCTACAGTTGAGAACATCAGGAGAAACTAATGCTGACAAACATTCCAAGGGCTGTTGAATATCACCAAAATGTAGTAAGAAACAAACCTTTTCACAAATCATTTGTGCTGCATCCAATACATCACTGATGCTTCCAGTTCCCCCACCAATAGAGACTCCCTGGTGTTCTTCAAGTTAAAAAAAAAGGGGCATATCATTAAAGAAAGAAGAAAAACTGTCATGTTTTATGCGCATATGAAGAGTACTTACCGTTCTTTCCTTTTGTTCCTGCTCAGAGGGTACCCATTTTGCATCTTTTAGGGCTTCATCAGCAGCACACAGTGCATAGCCTATAAACCTTGCAATTGATCGATGCTCCTGAGAATTATTGTCATGATCATACAAAAGGTCTCTAAAATGGAATAGATTTGAAATTCCAGCACGAATGGTAAACAATAAGGGACAAGTAATTAGTTGTCATTTTTTATGACCAAACCAAGGATATCCACCATCAGTGTGACTCAAAGCAGATCATTTCAAAGTAACAGAACAGAGAAGAGTTTAGCCAGCCACCAGCCAAAAGTAAAGAAATGCACCCTTTCCCAACAACCCACCCAAGATTTTGATTGCAAAAGAACTCTACTTTAGGCAAAAGCACACGAAATGATACATCCTCCCCGAGATTTCAGTGTGATCCCTCATATGTCACCCTCAAAAGTAAATTGAAAATAGAGAAAAGTTTTCACTTTGAATTTATCACCACATTTATATATATTTTTTTATAAGTAAAGTTTTATTAAAAAAGAATGGGAGAAAGTGCCAATTACACGACAAAGGACCAATTACAAAGACGCTCAACTAGGCAAGCCAAAAAAAAGAAAATCATGATGAACCATGCCATTGAAATCCACAGCAATGATCCAGTTACAAAGGGTACTAAAAAAAAGGCTTTCAGCTACTCCTGAAATCTAGTCCGTTCGTTTCGCTCTTGCCAAAGACACCACATGATACATATGGGGATCATCTTCCAAACAGGTTGGATCTGTCTCATGCCTCGTATGAGAGGCCAACCTGCCATTGCTGCCATCACTGTCTCCGGTATGACCCATGTTAAATTCAATCTAGTGAACACCTCATTCTAGAGAGCCCTGGCTATCTCACAATGTAAAAGGAGGTGGTTCACTGATTCGACATCCCTGCGACACATGCAACACCAATCAACTAGAATGACCCTCCTTTTCCTCAGATTGTCCGTAGTAAGAATCTTGCCTAACGACGCAGTCCAAACAAAGAATGATGCTTTCGGGGGTCCTTTATGATGCCAAATCTTTCTCCACGGAAATTGAATCTCAGTTCCTTGAGTGAGAACTTTGTAGAAAGAATGGACTGTGAATCTTCCTCTCCCGTCAGGGGTCCACCACAGGCTATCGTCATTCTAGAGGTTTGGTCTTTGGGAGTAGATGAGGCTGTAAAAGTCCGCGAAGAGGCTTAGTTCCCAATCTTGAGCCACCCGATTGAAATTAATGTTCCAAGTCAAATGCCCCCCATCTGATCCCACCACCTCCGCCACAGTGATATTTTTGTCGCTAGCCATTTGAAACAAAGAAGGGAACAAATCGCCCAGTGACCTATTTCCACACCATACATCCTTCCAGAAGCTAATTCTAGAACCGGGGCCCACTTGAAGCTTAGTGTACCGATGAAAGGCCCCCCACCCACTTCTAATGCTTTTCCACACCCCCACACCACCTGCCTCCTCACCATATATATCACACCGTTTTCTTTTCATGTCTACCATAAATTAAAGATATTTAGATTCAAAAAGATCACATGAACCCCCTAATTTCTGCACCCCGTTAATGAATTAAGAAAGCACTACAAGCTTTAAAAAAAAAAGAGGCCAAACCGAAAAAAATTCCCCGACGAAAAATGAATACAAAGCAAATATTGAACAACAAGAACAAGGCAATATAAATTACAGGATAACATTTACCTTAGGATTAAGCCACAAATCCTCAATGAATTCACCCCGGTTACTTCCACAAGGCACGATTGCAGCAACTTTCGACGTCAGCTGATCAAATGTATGCAGCTGGGTCTCCCTATCAAATGAATTCATCTTGATGTCTTCAGGTGTTATTGCCCTTATTCCACAACCCCCTTCCACCAGATTCTTCCACGTAGTTTCCACTCCACATCCAAGCGGAGTCACCATGCCTAAACCTGAAGAAACCAGGTCCCACGGCTATTAAATTTTGATTTTAATCTTATCAAAAAATGGAAAATGCCTCCAAATGCATAAGCACCGAAAATTAACACAGGAGTGCAACTAGTACTTAAAAATTAACAGCAGAAATTAAAACAAAACAAACCAAAAACAAAGATAGAATCTTGAAGGCTGCAGTGCAGATATGTCGCTGTAAGTGTATGATAGTATCTACGCATGTGCGGAATATACTTTTAAATACATACATAAATTACAAGCTTCAGTATCTAGCGAGTGTGCGAGAGAGAGATAGGTGGGTACCGGTAACAACCACTCTCCGAGAATGAACAATAGGAGGGGAATCGAAAGCTCCGAGACCACCGGGAGAAGAAGAAGAAGAAAAGCGCCGAATGAAGTGGAAACGAGAGGGAATGAGAAGTTTATGCCAAGGAGAAGAAGGGCCAGCCATGGTTTCCGAAGACCTTTAGATATCAGTCCGTACTGATGAGACCGAAGCCTTCTGTTTCACAAGCAGCGAGTCACTGAAGAGAGAGAGAGAGAGAGACGACAGAGACTGCGAAACTGCTGCGGCTTTGGATTGTTCTCCTCTGTATATGATGGAGTAAACTTACGAACAAGCATCTGCGTCTACCACTAAACCGTCGTCGTTCTAATATTTCCCAAAACGACGTCGCAAGAGCCTTTACAAGGCCAGGGATGATACTCATAACTCATCGAGTACTTGTCACTAAACACGTACAAGAAGTGTGTTCCAATCTTTTATAAAAGTTTGTATAGAACTAGTTTATTCGAGACTTATACAAATTATTTCTTTATAAATAATACTATATATGCATAAAGTTTTAACTCCTCCGTAAGTTTGACTATTTAGTTGATTTTAGCATTAATATCAAATTATTAAGAATTATCAAATAATTAGATATTTTCTATTAATTATCAATATAACATAGACCATATATAAGGACTAACACTCAAACTTCTATATATAATCTTATGCCAAATTGATGATATAATTGGTTTTAGAGTAGTAATGATATAGGAATACTCTTTTATAGTCGTTTATACAACTATGTTTTTAAAATAAATATTTTTTTTATAAACTGATATTTAAAATATTTAACTTTAGTTAGAAAATATTTAAAATAAATATAAAAAATGAGAAATTGAAAGAGTTTTAATTAGTTATTTTGAAAATTTAGCTATTAGGGATGCTCAATTGTATAAAGATAATCTCTCCAACGCATCCTACTGAAAAGATATTTATAAGGTCCACTTGAACCTTCTGTAAATTCTCTTTGAGAAAGCTGAAAGACACCACTTCAGCTTGCATAACTACTGTAATTTGAAAAGTCAAATTCTGCATCTTTCCTTTTTATTGTGCTCCTTTAAAATGGATTTTATTTTCTTTAGTAGTAATTCATAGTTTAATGGTTAGAGTGAGAGAGTAGGTTACAGCAGTTTTTTTTTTAATATTTAATATTAATTGAAAAACTTATAAAATATTATCTTTTCAATTAAAAAATATTAAAATTGAAAGTCGATCCCATCTGTGCTAAGATTATATTTGAATGTTAAGAATGTTTGAAAGTGTTTATAAATAATAATAAAAAATAGGTAAAAAGTAATAATAGAATACTGAATAGTAATGAAAAAGTAATGAATAGTAATAGAAGTATGCAAAAAATAATAATAAAATAATAAATAATAGTAAAAAATATTTAAAAAAATTTGAAAATTTTTAGTTTTCAAAACTAGCCTAATTGCCCATATGGCTCTTACCTCTTATGCTCTGTACGTAATACTACTACGTTCTACAGCACAACAACAATGAAAGTTTAATTTTAAAGTTAATTTATTTTTGGGTTGATTATAAAAGCAGTTTTGGGTTATCATGTCTTTTTATTTTTTTATTTTTACAAATAAAGGCCATAAATTTTAAAACACTCGTAATTGATATCTTTATAAATATACCGTTACAAAACTAATTATAAAATTGTCATATGGCATCATTATGTCACATATTAAGGCTTTTCTTGATTGATGTGACATATTGATGCATGGTGTCAGCCAATTGATGTTAGTTTTCTAGCGGGAGATTAATGCATTTAATTACAAGTTTTTGAAGATTTTAGAAATTAAAATGGAAAAAATTTAAAATTGACTAAAACATAAAACCAGGTATTAATTATGAAATTAACCCTTTACATTCCAACAAATGGTTAATTTCTTTCTATGTTTTCTAAGTTTTTTGAATTGCCACATGCCCTATTGTGACTGGATATTACTGGAGGTCAGGATGGTATTACGATGTGGCATTTAATGATTGGCTAATTATGGGGTGTAGACAACCAGCAAGTCCTATGCGATCAACGACATGACAAGGAAACCTGCACTGTTCATTATCACAGTGCCCATCAAAAGAATCCAACAAAGGAAACCCATCTTTCAAGTTTCTGATAGCAAATAATACAGCTCAGTTGCGCTCTGATCCATCTGATGAATATTACTCTGTAGCTTTTTATAAATCTCGTCGTTCAACCGAGGAAAGATAAGTAAGTACTTGCTCGATCTGTTAGTAAATTTCATCTCAATCCCCACCCGCAAAAAGAAGAAGACAAATCCAAGTGCAGAATCTGATCGGAGAAGGAGAACAAGAAGCAACTACGCATTACTGGCCCCTCTATTTGAGCCTCTCCGTTGGCAAACTTAGGCAAGCATCAACATATGAAACCCTATTCAGTTTTAACGCACTTTATCCAGTTCCTTATTGGTTTATTCCTTGTTATCTGTTATTTGATCTCGGTGTATTCGTTTTTTTCTTAGTTAGAAGCGTTTTATTCATCTGAGTGTTTCTTGTTTTGTGATTTAGAAGCTTTTCCCTCAATCAAATCTTGTTTTTTGTGGGGCTATGAGGAAGAGGGAGAGAGAGAACCCTTGTGGGGTTTGCGGCCATTATCATAAATATGAAGAAGGAGAGGTCTGTGGGATTTGTGGCCACCGGATTCCGGCTACCTCAGAGAAAATTTCTGTTCAAGTTAGCGCCTTTCCGTCGGAGATCTTGCCCGAGTTTCTGTATTTAGGTAGCTATGACAACGCCTCGAGGTCGGAACTTCTTAAGACTCAGGGAATCTCTCGGGTTCTCAATGTAAGTTATTGGAATTCTAAAATTGTCAATCATGATTATAATGTTTTGGTTGCTTTGTATGCTAATAATAGTAATCTATTGATACTCATAAAAAAAAATGATAGTAATCTATTGATTCTTGTAGGAAATTTATCACTTTGATTGAATTTGTTATTTGGAATTGAATTTGGTTCTGGAAGTTTTCACGCTTACATTAGGGAGCTCTTTCGTAATTTAATGGGAGACTCGTTTCATGTTGGAGGGCTTCTGAATATGTGCTCTGTAATTTGTTTATTGCGTTTAGTGACTTCCATAATGTGGGGCTTCAAGCAAGATTATGCACTAACTTCATAAATGATGCTGGAAATTACCTATGATGGAATGGATTTAGCCTTTACATTGAGTGTATTGTGCTTTCGTGCACTTTGTTGTGCCCTGGATGATTGTGTAGGGGAGAGGTCCAATGCTTCTGTTGTTTGTTGGTGTTATGATTTCAGTTGCCATCCAGATTCGTGGGATGGAGATCTGTAGAGTTGTAGAGGGATGGATGGGTTTGATCCGTTATCATTCTGGAGTGACAGATGGTATTGAGAAATGCTATTGAGAGTATCGCATGATCACACACGGTTAATGAAGATAAATAAAAGTTTCTGAGAGAGCTACAAGGTATCCATGCATTGTCATACCGGAAGTTTGTGGACTAAGAAATAATACGTTCATTATACAGAGATGATTGAGCTTATGTTAGATGAACAAGTGATATATAAAGAAGTAAATAACAGCACGAATTTAGGACGAGACTGGAGAAGCAACTGAGATTGTTTGGGAGCTACAGGTACTGTCACTAAATGAAGCTAAATGAGGTTATCCTAAACTACATTTACCATAAATCCGGCTTTGCTTAGAACTAAATGTCACATGATCATTTATTATTCAAACTCAAGAGGGTGGGATAAGTAGGTCCTTAGGTATTTTCAAAACAGATACTTATTTCTTATTTGAAAAGAAATTACTAGTATGATTAACATGTTGCATATCATATTACTTCTATTGAGTTGTATCTCATAACAGAATTTATCTCTTGTAGGAATTTGGTCTTATCTTGGGTAATGCCTAGGAGGGTAATAATAATCCTTTCTAGGTACACCTCCTTGCTACCTGGAAAGGATTGTATGATATTATACAGATTGTAGTCGTGTGGAAGATGGCTCCCATTTGTCTACTATGTATTTGGAGGAAAAGGAACAATGGAAACTCTGAAGATTGTGAGCTAACATTTGATGAACTCAACTTTCTTCAATGAGACTTTGTTCCTTTCTGCGATCCTTAAAGATTTAAATGGACTAACCCCTCGAATTTTATTGGTTTCAAATTTAACTAGGCATATCTTTTTTGTATTTCCATGACTTGAGTGATGCCTACTATTATTACTAGAAAAACTAGTAATTGCTTGTATAAAAGAATATCTTGTACTACTTGGTTCCCCTAATAGAGTAATCTAGGCGATCTTGGATAATATAAGGCTGAGATCCTTATATCATCCTTTGTTTTCTGTATGTATGCAGACGGTCCCTGCCTGTCAAAACCTCTACAAGAATTCGTTCACCTATCACTGCCTCCAGGACGACAAGACGTTGCCTTTTGATAATGCAATTCAGTTTTTAGGTGTGTTTTGCTTTCTAGTTCATGATGACTTCATATTTGTTGGTTCACTTGCTGTTTTTAGACAGTTGTCTGTTATTGTGCTGTTGTTAGAGCTTTTTCCACTGGTGGTATTTATATAGTTTTTTGGCAAGTAAGAATTTTGTAGTGTATAGTAGCACACCCAAGGAAATATACTAGAGAAAACGCCTAGTTAGGGGAGAGGAGAAAGAGGAATGCTTTAAGCTTCCTTTTGATATTAATAAGTAAGAATAAATAGCAGGTCTTACCTATCAAAAAATGATGAATAGCAGGTTGTAGCTTAATTTGAGAGGCCTTGCTTTGCTCAGATATGCCTAATGAGTGCTTTTAATGGTGTGCACATGTTATAATGTTTTAGATTTGGTACCATAAATACATTGGCAGCTGGCATTTGCTTTGCTTGTTTTCTATGCATCTTCCAGAATTTAGGTTTAATTTATCCCTGAAGAAAAGAGAAAAAGATCCTCATATCTTGTTCAATCGTGAGAGCATTCCCTCTCTTCTTGAAGCCAGATGCCAAAATGAATCGATGACGCTTGTCGATCAAAAAAAAATGGTGAAGCCATTATCAATTCCATTGTAATCCTGCAGGTCACATTCAATGCATCCTTTATTTCGACATTCAAAACACTATCGTTGATTTTCTTCTTATTTGAGCTATTATATGCATTTTGGGGGGTTAGGTACACGCTTCGCCTAGCTCTTTTCTAACCATCAAGTTGGTCATCTCGTCCAAGTTATATCTCCTGGTGATTTATTTCCTCCATTGGAGCCATTTGTACTTAAGATAGATAAGAGAGAAAAGCCCTTTGATTCATATACCTCTTAGATTGATAAAAATGAGATTACAGTTCTGAAATGTTCTTAATAGCACAGAGCTGTATTGAAAAACAATGAGTTGTCTAATCATGGTTTTTTTTTTTTTAAAGAGGTTATATAGAGTTATCTATTATGATTAACCCAAGGAGTTTAGATAAGCAAATTTAAGCAAGCTTGACGGATTTACTGAAGGTTAACTGCTGTTGGATTGTTTCAATTATACCACAATTGCCTTTGATATCCTCGGTTCAGTTGCAGTTTGAGTTCAAATGGTTGATTTTGCAGAGCAATGCGAACGGGACAAAGCTCGTGTTCTGGTGCATTGCATGTCTGGAAAAAATAGGTAGATGCATTATAATTTGGGTCTCTATCTCTCTCTCCCTCTCCCCGCCCTCGTGCCCCAGGCACACACAAAGATTAAAGACTAACATACATAAAGCACGTGTGCAACATCTGCCAGCCAACCCATAAATGCATATAGAAGGCTACAAATATGTCATCACAGAGCCTCCATATGAGATGATTTAGATTTCTTGAGATACTTTATTTCTAAAAGTCAATTCTTTTTTTTCTGACAGGTCACCAGCTATTGTAATAGCCTACTTAATGAAGTCCAAAGGATGGAGACTTGCCCCAAGTTGTCAGTGGGTGAAAGAGCGGAGACCATCTGTTGAATTATCTGAAGGTATGCACATTTGTTTCTGTGTTATCAGATATTCAGTAAGTTGCTTACCTACATTGATTTATTTGGAAGATGATTTGTTTAATGAAATATCAAATTGGAATATTTTAGTGGTTTGGCATATCGCAACGTGGATGGGTTGAAGCCTGAAACCCAGAGTTTTAAATTTGATTTTTCTCTTTTTCCATCCTTTCTTAAGCTTCTTGTTCTCTTTTCTTCCTACAACAATTTCTATCAGCATGCAACTTGAGTACATTTTAAAAGCTTCACCACGTTTTATCCTAGAAGGGGATTTTCTTGTGGTCACTAAAGTTCTCCAAAATAACATAGTGGTTACTGACTGGAAGATAGCCCCCATCACAGGACACACTTTATTAAATACCATCTATTGTTAATGTTTTAGCATCCAAAATTTCTAGATGGGCGGTAATATCCAATTTGGATGGTTGCATTCCGGTAAATAAGCTCCGGTATTTTCTCACTTTATAATCTAAAGTGTAAATTATCCTACTTTAACCAAGTTCATATGAAATGAGCATCATCTTACTTATAAAAAAAGATAAATATAAAAAGGTTTAACTTCTCAATAATTTCATTTTGCAAGGCTGCACTTGCATTGGTAGCTGTCCTTATCTGATGCTGTGATGAAGTGTTCTTGAAAGATCTCAATCTGTAAAGCTTGGTGGGAGAATGAATGAGCTGTCTCCTGTATCTCTAACTTTCATTTCTTTGTTTCTTCATGTAGCTGTATACCGGCAACTGCAGGAGTACGAGCAGAAGATCTTTGGATCAATTGTTATTGGCAACCCAGTCCCATCAGTCTTTGTACCAACGGGTGTGCCTTCATTTAGCTTTGGCTTCCCAAAGATTAACGATCCCGTTCCCATTCCCGCTTTCAGCAATGTTGGTGCTACCTCCATATTTACTCGTCCTCCTTTAGGCATTCCTCCACACGAATTTACTTTTGGAGCTAGCCAGATTCAAAAGAATAATGATAGTACACTGAAGCCAAACGGGAGTGATATTCAAATGGATGGTTCTTGATTTTCCTTTCTTCTATCCTTTGCGAGATGACGCCTTGGTCAGAAGTTAAATCAGCCTGCCCTGACATATGAGTTTCTTTTTAACACATGTGGATGTAAAGTGGGAGTAAAGTACGCAAATGTTTTGGTTTGTAAGATTTGACATGTTCGCAAACTGTGGATGCCTTGTCTTCTCCAGTCTAATTTTCAAAATTGCAATGATCTGGTCTCATTGCCAATATTATACAAGTGATACAAGAAGGTATTTCTATCTTCTCTGATATCCATAGTGCCATGTCGAATTATATTTCTTTCACTTTGCTTCTATTTTTTTTCCCCTGTTCTTAAGTAAGCTCCACTATAATTCATCTATAGATTAGGCTGATGATTAGATGTAGTTAGGTTAGGAGTCAGAGTGAGCCGCTTGGCTGGATGCGGGTTTGGTATCACTTTGCCCTTTGCCTCGCTTCTATTTATTACTTCAGAATTCGTTCCATGGAAACCGACCTCATTAGAATCTACTAATTTTTGGGGTAATCATGATGACGATCATGACGGTACCAATGAGGAAGGACCCACCAATCCCTTCTGCAAAGGTTGGTACTGTATTGAGTAACCGAAACAACAATAGGAGTTATATAAATAGGATTCGGGTTTCAAGCCGTATATTTGATCATCAGTCATAATAAAGTCCTGACGCCAGAAATGCATGCATGCATGCATGCAGCTAGCAGATCATGTCGGAGAAAGGAAATACAATTGCTGAGATCATAATCTTTTGAAATCTTCTATATAATTGAAAGATATAAAATGGAAAACCATCCTGTGCTGACGTACTCGTACCACCCATGCATACATTTGGACTTTCAAATTAATAAGCCAACGTACAGACGACGTTACGCAGGCATGAGTGTTTATGATTATAATAATAATATTCATGATTATAATAATAATATTCATAGCTATATATACATATACATACACGGAACTGGTATATATTACATTTTGTACATTATCAGTATATACACACAGTACATCGATATATATAATTACACATAATTAATATATATAAATTTCCAGATCGAAGAACAAATTAATTAGGTATAATTAATACATAATTAAATGGAAGAGCTAGGAATTTTGATCTTCTTACTTTCTGTTTTTAGATGACCATCATCAAGATCGATGATCTTACGGATCTAATTGCCTTCGGCAATGAGTTTCATTTTCACAGCCCCTTCTATATTTATTTGCTTGAGTTGGATGGCAAATCAGATTGTTGGGATGCAATTTGCAGTTAACGGTATGAGCGTCACCAATTTGAATAGCTCCATAGCTGATGAAGCGGGGCGTATTTGCTGCATCTCGAGCCAAAAGCCCGCAGACCATGAACACCCATATCAGGAAAATTATAACAGCTCCTAATTTGGACATTGCCATCATGCTTTAATGAAGATTGCAAACAAATTAATTATTAAGGTTCTCTGGTCTGCCGGATCACTTTATGGTGGCTCCACTAGATCATGTTAAGTACTAAGAAAAAAGAAAAAGAAAAATAGAAGGATATATATTGCCGACTCCAATAATTCGAGGAGGATCGAGCTGGGTGCTTATAACATTTATAGCAGAAGTTGTACTATATATAACCTTTTTCAACTGGAAAAAGTTTAAGATCCTATGTACGTAAACGATGCATAGATCTGCATGCTTGAGTTTGTTGAACTCTATTTGTGGTTTGAGTTAGATGGTGAATTAATGTAGCATTTAGCTGCTAGATGGCTTCTTGTTCACTTGGCCATATATTCTAAATATAGGATTTGAAGAGATTAATTAAGTTGGTATAAATATATATATATATATATATATATATAATAAAAATGATAAAGACACGGGCATTTGGGTACATGAAATAAACAAATGAACAGTGAAGTCTTCGTTCATGTGTCCATTTGATTTTACGTGGACGTCTATGTTTGTATATAACATTACATCATTAAAAAACAAAAAAAAAACAAAAAAGTGTTTGATGACGAGCTGGAACTCCAACAATCCATGCAAATTTTGTCTTTTATCAAATATAATTAAATCTCGAACCCGTGCAACGTTCCCGCCAAAATTAGTAGGATAGGAAAGATCGTCGGCTTTTGATCATTAATAAGATCATGATGAACATGATGTACTAAAACGTGTCTTTACGATTGGTGCTAGATTTTTACCAAGTTTCGTAAGGAATTTAAACATAATTTTATATGCAATATAATTGCAACAACATTGTCATGTGCTTTAACCATGATAATTTAATTCAATTATTATTAGAGAAAAAATCTCAAGTAGCTAGCTAGAAATTATGAAATCGTGACCTTCGATTAATTTTGAAAGCATTGATCATGAACTTGCCCATCCATCCTCATGAACTCTTATTGGAATCCACAACTGAAATTGATCATATTAGATGATCAGTTTTACCAATATTACAACCGGTATATCATGATCATGGGAAGCAATACATATACATACGTATAGGGGCGAAATCAGACTTTTATATTTGGGAGAGCGATCGATAAAACGTATGCTATATATAAATTTTAAAAGGACATGGTAGAAGTATTACATTTTTCTATTATCGAATTCTCTAAGTATATTACTCTTCGAATTATCTACGTTATTTTAAAAAAAATATCAATTTTTTTACTTGCTCATATTATTTTTTGATTTAAAAAAAAATTATAGATCAAGAATAAACATAAAATTTTTTTAATAACTACTGATATAACGATGTTAGATTTTTAACAAACTATATCTCATAATCATATAATTAAGTTAGAGTGACACTATATAAGTAAGTATAATTAATCAATTTTGACAATCATATAAATTTATAATCATATTTTTTTTAGAATTAGACTGTTAAAGTAATTATGAGACTAAATGAGTTGAAATTTGAATTTTAATAAAGTTAAAAATTAGAATAAAATTAGATGTGTATTAACATTTGAGAGAATAATTTTAATAAAAATTTAGGAGGACAATTTTTAATCTTTTTATAATTTGAGAGATAATTTAATATTATATATATGTAAATATATATATGCTTATATATTATATATGAATTTTTTGAAGAATTTTGGGGTACAGTAGCCCCCAATCTCCCAATCTCCCAAGTAGTCCGCCCCTGCATACGTATGTATACTACAACTCAGTACGAGTTTTTTTTCCACGGTATATGATCGTGGAAAAGAGGGAGCTGATGACACAAAAATTTCTGGTGGAAATAAAAATTCACTTCTGCCACGTGATGATCATCTCGGTAGTTAAATATCTGTGGGAAAAAGTTTTTACAACGAGAACCATTTTTTGCGTCGAGTTCTTATCGTCCCTAACAAAAATGTCCATAACATTTTTTTGCCCTCAGAAAATATTTTTAACCACGAGTAGAATTGTTTTTGCCGCCTCAAAAAGTCATACTCTCAAAAATGTTTTTGTCGTTGCTTACTGTTTTTCCTGGCGACCTAGTTGCTTATTGCAGCGACAAGTTCTCACCGCAAAAGGTGATAATATAAAAACCACATCTCCTCCCCTGCGATAATATCCTCTTCCTTTCTTTCTCCCATGCACCTCAACCCAGCCCTCCCCCTGGCATAGCGATAATCTCTTCTCTCTTCGTGCGAATGGAAGCCTCTCCCACAGCGCTACCGCGATAATCTCTTCTCTCAGCTCCCTCACGGTGCTCACCCAGTCCACCCCCCACCTCCGCCCCGTGCTAGCAGCACTCTGCATGCACGTACGGCTTCCCCAAACCCCCCCCCCCCCCCTGGCCCGTTAAGGCAGAAGCACCATCTGGCATACACAAGGATAATTCAAAGGAGGATTGTTCATCAGCTCATTATAGAAGATTCGAGATTGGCACTTAAGGGAATATTGTCTGTAACAGAAAGGATGAGCTGGCATTATTTGAGTGTATTCTGTTAAGGCAATATGGCTATAAATATTGTCATTATGTGTACAGAGGAATATATGAAATACAGAGCATCATTTCTCATTTCGTTTTCGTTTACAATTTCTGTCAAACACTTGGTGGGTATCTTCTTTCAATATGGCCGCTCGAGCAAATGTCTTCAATCTCATCATATTTCGATTTTTCTTAATTAATAGTTGGTTTTGGCTTCTTTCTGTTGTACTAATTTAATACTTGGTATTTATTTCCTAGGAATCATTGTTATTTTTCTTTCTCTAGATGGATTATTCACAATATTCATGTTATATATCTCAAAGTGAGTTCTTTAATTTATATTTTCAGAATAATTGCGTGGTATAAGTACTGTAGTAAATTTAGCTTCCCATAATTACATGCATGCACTACGTACATACGCTGCAATATTAGTTATCAGAGTACTATGGCATGCATATAATAAAAGATTGCTTGAAGGTCACTTCAAAAAAAATTGGTATTCCTGACACTTTAATTTTAATTAAAATGATTATTTGTAATGAAAATATATTATTTTAATTTTAAATAATCATTCTAATTGTAATTAAAGTATCACAAATATATATTTTTTTGTAGTGAGGTGACGACAAGTACTAGCTACTTTGGGTTGGTGATGTTCATTATGAATACGATGGATGCAACTTGCAAGGAGGGAGTGATGTCTTTAATCTCACCATATTTTGATTTGTAAATATATAATATATGTATATATATATATATATATATATCCAAAACAACAGTAAAAGAAAATATATATGAGTCGAGTTTCCAAGCTAAATATTTGATGTATGCAGTAATCTCATCAATACACGAGTTTTTGAAGTCTAAAATGCAGCAGATCGATGTCTTATAATAAGCTAGAAAGAAAATATGCTAGCTTGCTGAGATCACACAACTCGTTTGAAATCTAAAAGAATTTCACCATAAGATAATAGGTAAATTATAAAAACTCCCTTGAAGAATATTCATATAGTTTTTACAAGAAAATGTTAATAATGATTAACTCAGCTTCCAAAGTTTTCAACCACATCATGCATGCGCTCGTTGGTTTCTTACAATCATTAAAGACTTTAAAATAAAATAAATTAAGAGCTAAAACTAATAATCGTGAACAAACTCTGAATATCATGAAATCAAATACTAATAAAAGTTGAAATAAAAGCCTAATGATCTCGTGAAATTAAATAAAACTCGTAGTCTAAAGCAGTACTGTAGCAATAACTAATTTGGGTATCGTTTTGCGCATCTGCTTTGCTTAAGACCCTAGAGAGAGATCCAGAAGCGCATATGAAAAAGGATGAAATTTCATGTGTTGGTGCATTTGAAAAAGGTTTTCGAGGATTATATATATATATATATTATAAAGATCATATGATTGATAGATTATAATGGAAAAGATGAATGCATGTCGCCGTAGCTAGTTAATCAACAAAAACTAGGGATTGATCTAGGTAGTATAAATTTGAATAAGGTTAAGTTTTTCTTGTCACATATAGTTGCATTGACTCACTTTCATACGGTAATTTAGTGGATCGACATCGATGTAAAATTTGGACCTAGACACCCCGTATCAGTTTGGGTGTGCATCATTAACTCTTATAGATGGAATACACAACTTAAACTGGTCATGATTTTAGCATAGAGATGGTCCATTTGGTTCTACCATCCCAGGCTCCCAGCTGTATCAAGGAAGCAATACTTACACGTATCACCAATATATAGATATCACCAATATACGCGTTTTTCAAGCGAATTTTAATTTCCACTAGTGGCATGGCGCTACTGTCTGGACCCAAATCATGGTCTTTGCAAATGAAGTCTTAAATTGGTCGCAAATAGATATTATTTGCAACGGAATACTTCCACAAAATAACATCATGTAGAGGCCAGGAGAGAGATCGACTATCATCATGTAGGCCGGTTGGCCATTGAGTCCATGTAGAGATTTCAGAGTAAAAATAAGAGCATCAGAGGAAGGAAAAGCAAGAGATCGCACAATATTGGAGCAAGGGAATTAAAGTGCTTCAATATATATATAGATTGACCTTTGTATATATGCATGTAAGAACCTAGCCATGAGAAGCATGCATTTTGTCCTGTGCGAATTCCACTGATCCTTTTGCCAGACCTTCTTGTTATAATTAGACTCTTTCTTGTTGACATTTGTTACTCTGTACGTATGAGTCAGCAAGTTAGTTATTATTATAACACGTGTAATTGGCCAGATTCCTTGTATACAAAGGATAGGTACGGCCAGTCTGTACAGAATTCAATTCATTATATCGAGAAATACAAAGTTTTCTCTAAATTCTTCCTATTTCCCGTTTCTTGATTTCTTTAGTTTCTTGGTGTTTATATCATCTTGCATGCCACAGCTTCTTCTAAGATAAGTACTCCTTACCCTTTGTCTACTTATCTTTCACATTCCAAATTATCTGATCTTTCATATGAAGCCTACGCAGTTGCATGCTTTCCTCTCAAATTTACTTTGAACCAAAATCTTATCATCAAGCTATAAAATTTTCACATTGGCGTGGATGCCATCAGTTGAACTAGCTGGTCATGAAGAAAATCATACATGGATTCTTACTAGTTTACCTCCTGATAAGCATTCCATTCATTGTAAATAGGTGTACAAAATTAAACATAAATAAGATGGTACTATTGAAATATATAAAGTTAGGCTTGTAGCTAAGAGTTACACACGAAAAACAGGTTTGGATTTTATTGACACTTTTTCTTCATTTGCTAAACTCACTAGTGTCCGTTGTTTGCCTCCTATTGTTGCTGCAATAGGATGGTATTTACATCAATTAGATGTAAATAATCCATTCCTACATGGAGATTTAGATGATGAAGTATACATGACACTTCCTCATGGTTATGGAAGTGAGGGGGAGACATGAGTATGTAAGATGACTAAGTCCTTATATGGACTCAAGCAAACCTCTCGTCAATCATTTTACAAATTATCAAACTATCTCTTGAACCATGGTTTTTCATAGTCCAAGTGTGATTATTCTCGTCTTGCTTGTTTATGTTGAAAATGTGATAGTAGCAAGCAATGACCTTCAAGTAGTACAAGACATTAAGAATGTCTTGATTAAAGATCATACTGAGTTCAAGATTAAAGATTTTGGAGAATTAAAATACTTCCTTGGATTGAAAGTGGCTCGAACATCTAAAGGCATTTCTGTTTGTCAAAGGCATTATGCTCTTGATCAAGTGCTAACAAATTATGGTTTTATTGACTGCAAACTAGATAAAATTCCTATGGACTCAAACATGCGCCTCACTAACACAGATTTTAGTCTACTTGATGATCCAACTACTTATCCTAGGTTAATAGAAAGGTTACTTTACTTAACTATTACAAGACCGAATTTGGCATTTTATGCTCATGTTCTAGCTCTCAAAATAAAGCACTAATATTGTGAGAGTAGTTCTCGAAACTAAAATTGAAATCTTGAACTTAATAAATGAAGCCTACAACTTTGGGTTAAATATATAGCTGCAAATAACTACTGATATGTTCCAAACCAAGGAAGATTAAGTTTTTCTTGTCATATTTGTATAGATCACTTTCTTAAGGTAATTTGGTGCAATCGACATAAAATGGATATAGACACCTCGTATGATCAGTTTGGGTGTGCATCATTAACTCCTATAGATGGAATACACAAAAACTGATTTTGGCAAAGAGATGATCCATTCATTAATCTACCATTCCAACTGGTATCAAGGAAGCAATACTTATAGGTATCACCAATATATAGGCATTTTTCAAGCAAATTTTGAATTTCGACTAGTGGCATACAACCGTCTGGTCCTGAATGGTCTTTGCAAATGAATTCTTAAATTGGTCGCAAATAGATATTATTTGCAACGGAATACTTAACCAAAATAACAACTCGCACAATGGAGAGGGAGAGAAATCAGATCATCATGTTGATCACCGGTTGGCCATTGAGTGCCTGTAAAGGAAGGAAAAGCAAAAGATCGCACAATATATAGATCGACCTTTGTATATATGTAAGACCCTATGAGAAGCATTTTATCTTGTATGAATTCCAATGATGATCCTTTTGCTACACCATCTCAATCATAAGGCAAACTCTTTCTCGTGCAAACAAATAATCTATTTTGATAGAATCACATGATCAGATGCTAGGTCAAGCAAATCTCTTCATTAATCTCATCATATTTTGATTTTTCTTTATTAATAATTGGTTTTGGTTCTTTCTATTATATTGATTTAATACTTGGTATTTGTTTTGTAGGAACTATTGTTATTTTTCTTTTTCTAGATGGATCATTCGCAATTGTCTTGTTATATATCTCGAAGTGAGTTATTTTATATTTTCAGAATAATTGTGTGATCTAAGTGGACTAGAAAATTTAGCTTCCCATATTTATAACATGCATGCACCATATACGTACGCACGCTAGCTGCAATTTAAGTTTTTTTTTTCAAGCAAGCAAACTTCATTCAAAGTTGAAAATTAGATGATACATAAGGAGGGAGTGAGATTCTCAACAAATATCCCATAACAATAACAACAGTGCAAAGTGATAGAAAAAAAGAAAAAGAAAAGCATATTTTTTAGACCAATTTCTTGGTCCTCATGACCTAAGAGTGTAATCAGTCCGGTTTCATTATCCGGTTTTGAATTAAGTTTGGGACCGATTTAGTATGCATCAATTTTGTATTTTTAAAAACCGATTCAGTACCGGTTACCTCTTAAACCAGTACTTTCAATTTTATCGGTTTCAATTCAGTTCGGTTCAATTTTTCATTTTTAATGTACTATATACTATATTATATAATATAGCATCTTATAGTGCATAATAATATAGTGAAAATATATTGTATATATTATAATATACAATGATATAGTATTGATGTAACTATTAATACACAATAAACTATATACAACGATATAAGATTTTAAAATTTAAAATTATATTTATCATATAATGCAAAATTATTTTATATATAATTAGATATCATATAAAAAAATTATATACATTAATATAAAAGATTATATATATATATGAACCGATTTGGTTTTCAAAAAAGAAAAACTAGAACAAAACCAATTTTGGTTAGTTTTAAGAAAAATAAAACCTAGACCGGACCTAACCAAACTCTCGGTACCAAACCAATCCGATCATCGGTTCAGTCTAGCCTACTCTGGTTTACCAGTTCACTGATTTTTTTACCCATATCCTACAAAGAGGACGTTATCTTAAAAGACAAAAACAAGTCGTTCGCAAAAATATGCAAACAATAAAATCACTGTTAGTGACTGTGGAACCTCCATTCAAAGCGGTGAAAAATGATGGATGCACCTCAGAGTTAGATTTTATTTCTTACTACGCTGCATAAAATAAAAGATTACTTGGAGGACGACAAGTACTTTGGGTTGGTGATGTGCATGAATAAGATGGATGCAAGGAGGGAGTGATGTATTTATTCTCATCATATTTTGATTTTGTAAGTATATCCAAAACAACAATAGAAAATATATAGGAGTCGGGTTTCAAGCTAAATATATATTTGATGCATGTACTAACTCAATACATGAGTTTTGGCATCTAAAATACCGCGGATCAATGTCGTATAAGCTGTAAAGCAAATATGCTAGCTTGTTGAGATCACAACTCAATTGAAATCTAAAAAAGATTCACTAAAAGATAATAGAAAGAAATTCTCTATACAAAAAAATCCTCTTGAAGACTAGTATTGATATATTTTTTCATAGAAAATATTAATAATCATTAATTCAGCTTCCAAAGTATTCAACCATATCATGCATTGGCACTCTGAATCGATGCTTACAATAAATATATCAAAGACCATAAAATGATTTAATATTAATTAAGCACTAAAAACTTATCTTAAACAAATTATGAATATCAAATACTAATAAAACTTTAAATAAAAGCCTAATATCTCGAAATTAAATAAAAATAATCGACTAAAAGTACTATACTTTTGGAACAACTATTGGGTGTCATTTCCGCATCATGTGTTTAATTTGCGTTTGACCCTACAAAGAGATCCAGAAGCATAAAAGGATGAAATTTCATCTCTTGCTGCATATAAAAACTTTTTCGAGGATTAGATAGATTATATGTACATATAAATACCATAAAGATTTAATTGACAGATAATAATGGAAAAGATGACTACACGTCGTATATATGATGCATGCATGAGTTGGGATGATTATATTCATAGTACTATATGTGGCTTCAAACAGAATAATATCAAACGTATGCCATTTGATGAGTGCACAAAAATGCATTCTAAATATCATATTTAAATGCTAAAAGAAAAGAGAAAATAATGATATAACTCATTTTATTTAATTTAATGGCTATTTATCTTGAGATGGATATGAGCATGATTTAATATATTTAAAGTGTCAAATAAATACAAAAAGAAATACATGAGTTAAATCTATTAAATAAGTCCTATGAATTTTCACTAATTGCCTTACATTTTAATGGAGGCCACTTGAATTTCCTTGTATTTTAAAGAGCCAAGTTTATTAATTGTTTTATTTTATTTTCTTATAGGAAAAATGGTAGGCGGCAACTTCAGTAAATCAACTTATAGCACCGACTTCATCACATTCACATGGTGACATTTGGCTTGAAGTTAAACTCAAGGGACCCGCATGCTATGATTGAAGAAGATATAAAGGAATTATTTGAAGAAATTACATGGCTGCATACAACTCCAAACCTTAACATTTGACCAAGGGAAGATGGCAATCAAGACAACTAATTGGAGGAATACGTGGCAATAAATGAAATGGATTAAGGGACCTGCCACTTATGGACTCATGCAACTTGGTTTCAGATTTGCATTTCTTGAACCAACTTGGCGCCACTTGCATGCTAACATACCAATCACGTAACACAGCTACACTTGAAGCATGAAAAATCTGGAAATTCAAGACACAGCCCCATGCATTTCATAAGCTTGCTCCAGTCGAAATAATTGACTCAATTTCAGCTATAAATTGATAAAATAAGCAAGACAAATTTCTAACATCACAAGCTACCTCCAAACTGAAATATTTGACCAAGAAGTGGAAATTAAATACAGCTGGCTGCACACAAAAGCAAGCTGAAATTGCTTGAAAACAAAGACACAAAGCTGGCGCCAACATCCTGAATGCATACTACCAAAACAAATTGAAGAACAAAATAACAAAATAATTAAATAAGAGCTGGAACTCAAGGCAATACACGGCAACTCCTTTGAAGCATGACAAAATCGGCAGCTCACTCCTTTCTCAAGTGTTGAAAGCAAGTCTATGACCCACCCACATGGATTTAGATACTTGGTTTCATATTCAAATACCATGGCTGCATATATACCACTCATTCAGCCAAAAATATGGACCAATTCTACTCATTCAAAGCTTGCATATTTCGGCTATAACTTGCAAAGTGGTACACAGCAAGATATATGGCAAGACAGCTTGAACTCATGATGATTTAGTTAGGCAACTTGCTTATAGAAATGTCTATATATATATGGATACAACGAGAGCAAGAGGGACATGCTTGGAGAGCCATTTCATTACCTTGAGAAAAATAAAGAAAACTAAAGAAAAGAAAGAATCCATGGCCAGCTCTACTATAGTATCTCTTGGAGAATTTTTGTTACATATTTTCAATATGTGTAACTAAATTCTCAAGGAGGGCTAGTGATGGACTTGTGTGTGTGATGGTATTTGTAATTTATTTTTAATTCATATATTTGATCTTTAAATATTAAAACTCTTTTATTCTATCATTCTCAATTTATTTGTGATGACTTTCGTCTTCAAATAATTATAGAATCTATTTCGTTTATGGATTCAGTCATGCTTTTTCCATTGAAAGAATTAGTTTTATGATTATGTTTGGAACAATTGATTGTATATATTGATTTAATTTTCTACAGCAATATCGCTCCCTGAGTATATTGTTGACGTTGGATTTTCTCAATAGTGACAACAATTTTTGTTCTTAAATCACGACAAATGATTTTTCAAAAGAATACATTTGATTTAAATCTGGTTATTAATGTTATATCTTCTGATTGAGAACTTGGACATAAAATTCTTAATTGAGTTATCAATGAATTAAAAATAAATTTGAATACTGAAAATACACAAGGAATTCCTTACGCTCTACTTTTGATCTCATTTTTATACTTTTCAAATTACTTATTTAGTTTTAATTTACGTCACACTTCAAAAATCACTTTTTACACTCTTTTACACATTTTCGTTAGTTTCGTCACTATCTTTCATTTCTCAATCCATCTCCATGTGGATTTAATATTAATTAAGAGCTAAAACTATGATTTAATATTAATTAAGAGCTAAAAACTTATCTTAAACAAATTTTGAATATCAAATACTAATAAAAGTTTAAAGAAAAGCCTAATCTCTCGAAATTGAATAAAAAACATCAACTAAAAGTACTATACTTTTGGAACAACTATTGGGTGTTGTTTTCTGCATCATGTGCTTAATTTGCATTTGACCCTACAAAGAGATCTAGAAGCATAAAAGGATGAAATTTCATGTCTTGCTACATATGAAAAAATTTTCAAGGATTAGATAGATTATATATACATATAAAGATCATAAAGATATAATTGATAGATAATAATGGAAAAGATGATTGCACGTCGTATATATGATGCATGCATGAGTTAAGATGATTATATTCATAATTATTGTACGTGGCTTCAAACAGAATTATATAGAACGTATGTCATTCATATACAAATGGTAGATATATAAGATATTGGGACAATACACACAATAAGTCGATATAATCTTATACATGGAATCGCAATCTTTCCTTTATTCCTCTTGGACTTTTATCACCTTGATCATCACGATCTTAATCATATTGTGGTGGTGATCGACAATGCATTTCTTTTTCGCAGCCTCTCGTATATTTATTAGCTGGTTCTTGATGGCAACTCAAAGTATTAGGATGTGTTTTGCAGTTGTTATGAATACTACCACCTCTTATAACTCCATATTTGAGGTTATGTGCAGTTGTATCTTGAATCCAAATCCCCCTAACCATGATAAACATGCAGATAAAAAGAATATTTGAGGTTATTTGCCATCTTGCTTCAATGGAGATTGCAAATAAAGGTTCTCTTGTTTGAGGGGAGTACTTTAAGGGCCAACCAAATGTTATGAGAGAAATTAGAAAGAAAGAAAGAAAGAAAGAAAGAGGGTTGCTAGTTATCTGACTCTTGGGATACTAGGATTTGGGTGATGTTTAGAGATTTATAGCACAAGGTTATGTTAAATATAACATTTTTTGCATAGATCATGATTAGCATGCATGAGTTTGTTGGACACAATATTTTGCCAAAGTTAGAAGTTGGGAGAAATAGTATTTGGATAGCTTCTTGTTTGTTTAGGCATATATGTATATATTCTCTAAATATAGGGTTTGAGCAAATACAGTTAGAACAAGAATTGGTTTGATTATGAGGAACTTTGAAAATCATGCAAAGATATATGATATGTCTTTTGTCTAGACAATTAATCTAGAACCTATGCAATGTTCCCACATTATTTGGGCAAGACAGATCATCAGTTTTTTATTAATGTGCAACGTGCAATCTTTTACATTTGGCCGGTACTTGGATTTTAACAAGTTTCATAAGAAATTTATTAATTTTCTTACAAAAACAGGAAATAATTTCATTACTCATTTCATTATAAAAGTAGTAAATAGTAACTTGATTAGTTAAAATATGCAAATGCTTGAACGTAAGTTCAAACTAAGGCAGATAACATTTAAACTATTTTTAATAACCTTCAAGCGTCAACATATACATCCGAACCAAAGTACTTTATATTTGAAATACAAAGTTATATGCGAATCATGTGAAAAATCATGTGCGCATGTAACTTGTTAATATTCGAACGTAAATATGTTACCATATGTAAACAGTGTCTATTGTTCGAACATTATTTCCTTTCGTTAGAACTCAAACAGTTTGTGCGAATGTAAGTAAACTCGTTTGTACACAATAGTAAATAAAAATAGGGTTGCTAGCTATCTGACTCTGGAGACACTAGGAGGAGGGTGGTGTTGAGAGATTTATAGCACAAGCTTGTGCTAAACATAACCTTTTTGCATATATAGATAATTTGCATGCATGAGTTTGTTTGACACGTCGTATGATGCATGCATAAGTTAAGATGATTATGTCCCAAAGTATTGTGGCTTCAAAAATAATTATATAGAATGTACGCCTTTCATATGTAAGTGGTATGTATAAAACATTGGGACAATACACACAGTAAGTCGATATAATCTTATACATACAATTTGTCTAGAAGAATAAATAATTAATATTAGATGCAAGGAATCACAATCATTTCTTTATTTCTACTTCTGGATGTTTATAATCTTGATCATCATCTTAACCGTATTGTGGTGGTGATCGGCAATAAGTTTCTTTTCCATAGCCTCTCTCATGTATTTATTAGATGGTTGTTCATGGCAATTTGGATTTTTAGGATGCGTTTTGCAGTTTGCATGATGAACATTACCACCTATTATAGCTTCATAGCTGATGAAGCATGCATTTGTATCTTGAACCCAAAGCTTGCTAACCATAAACATACAGATCAAAAAAATAACAATTCCTCTAGATATTGTCATTGCGCTTCAATAAAAATTGCAAATAAAGGTTCTTTTGTTTGAGGAGAGTACTTTATGGGCTGGCAAAATGTTTAGTGACAAATTACACTACAAGAGAATGGATTTTTTGAAGCAAATGAATTTGTCTCAAAAAATATAATTTTCTTCCTAAAATATTTTTGCACCTAAAAAAAAAATCCTCTTAAATTTGTCTTGAAAAGCCTGCATTAAAAAGTTTTTAAAGATGAAAATTAAATTTTGTCTCTAAAAATAATTTTTAGGGACGAAATCTCGTCGGCCTATCCGAACCTGTTTGAATGGGCATTTTTGTTTGAGATGAAATATTTTCATCTTCAAAACCCATTCGAATGAGACCTTGGAAGTTCAAACTGGCACGAATCGTTCAAACCGACAAAAATTTTGATTTGAACATATGGTCATATATGATATCGTTCGAAGTTCAAACAGACTTATCCAATCGAGCAAATAAATTAATTGAAATTATGTCCGTTCGAATGGATTTTTGATGGATTTTGTGTTGTTTGAGAAGACACACATATTTTTTCATTTTTCGTTCGAATGGGTTATATTTTGTTGAATTGGTCTTGTTTGTTCGAATGAATTTATAACTTGTAATATACCATTCGAATAATATTTCATGTTCGAATGGTACTGTTTATACAAATTCACAATTAATTAAAAAGACAATACTAATATTACAAAAATGTAATTTAAACATCACAATTGTTCAAATATTGTTGAATAGAGTAATAAAATGTCAATTAAAAAAAATTAAGTTTTAAGATTGTGGTGGTGGCATAGAGTTTTGCTTCAACCCACTGCACCAATCTCGAGTTTTGCCACCAATGGCTCAAGAACGCACGACTTTGCTCCTTCCAAGTCTCAAAATTTCCCTTTCTTTTCCACTTTCTAGTTGCTTTCTCAACAACCAACAATGCATTAGGGTTCTATGATTTTAAATTCCTCTTTCTTTGTATTTTAATTTTCGTAAAGATTTTATTTCTGTTGGGGTCTAGCTCGAGCTTAAGCATGCCATGGAAAACGAGCTGAGAGATAGATTAAAGAAAAATTAGGCTTTGTTGTTCCTATCATCGTGTTCGTGCTCCTTAGGGATGATCAAGAATGCTTGTCGCACAAGAATTTTGTTGGAACTAGAAAGGGGATGAATAGAGAACGAAGAAGAGGGGATGAACGTTGTGGAAGTTGGAATACGAAGCCTCATTTGTTTCTATGCAAATGTATAGTATGTAAAGTAAAATTCTTATGTGGCAGCTAGTTATTAGTGGGCTGGTTTTTGAAGAAGACCAGATTGGTTGGTCTCTAGGTTTTCTCTTCATATCATTTCATCTTATCTTTATAAAATTTTCAGTTTCTACATAAAATATAATAAACAATTCAACTTTTTCAAATTTCAAGACAATAATAATATTAAAAAATAATATTCTAATAATATTTTATTTAACTTTTATCTTCATCTAAAATCATCTTATCTCATTTCTGAATCCAAACCGGGCCAACATTTTGTTATAAAAATAGCATCAGTGATTTTCCCCACTGGTCTCTATTTTTTAAGCTTAAAGTTTGACATTTTATCATAACTAATGTAGACATAAGCTTCTAGAAATCAATAGAAATAAAGTCAATCTTCAAATGTAATGATTTTATATGTAGTAACTGTTATTAAATCACTTTCATGTGATTTAATTTGTAATTTTTTTTTCTATTATATGAATAATGATCCATTATATTATATTTATTATTAATTTGCATTCTATTTTCTTATTGTATCTGTCTTATTATTTAATTGGTACATTTTAAACGTTGACATAAAATAAACCGCTAATAGGAAAAAATATAGTAAATGGCATGTGTAAGCAATATACTAATAGTGGCATTTATATTAACATTGTTAATTTACAAAATGGGCTGGCAACGTACAAATAGCAGCACTTACATTAATGTCGATAATTCATAAAATGCATTGGCAACGTACTAATGGTAGCGTTTATTGTAACGCCGCTACTTTATGCAATGAGATGACAATGACCTAATAATGGCATTTAGTGGCGTTTAGATCCTTGTATAAAAATGCTGCTAATGGGATTTTTAAGTCCCGGCGTTTAAATAAATGCTAAGACGTATAAATAATGACCACAATATGCCGGCGTTTGTTTGCGCCAACAAATAAACGCCACAAATTGATTAGCAGCATTTATTTTGATAGTTACCAATGCTTAGCAAATGCCGAATGCAAGGAGGGAGTGATGTCTTTAATCTCATCATATTTTGATTTTGTAAATAGATATATATATATATATATATATCCAAAACAACATTAAAACAAAATATATAAGAGTCGAGTTTTCAAGCTAAATATTTGATGTATGCAGTAATCTCATCAATATACGAATTTTTGAAGTCTAAAATGCAGCAGATCAATGTCTTATAATAAGCTAGAAAGAAAATATGCTAGCTTGTTGAGATCACACAACTTGTTTGAAATCTAAAAGAAGTTCACCATAAGATAATAGAAATAAATTATAAAAACTCTCTTTAAGAGTATTGATATAGTTTTATAAGAAAATGTTAATAATGATTAACTTAGCTTCCAAAGTTTTCAACCACATCATGCATGTGCGTGTTGGTTGCTTACAATCAAAGCCTTTAAAATAAAATAAATTAAGCGCTAAAAACTAATAATTGTGAACAAACTCTAAATATCATGAAATCAAATACTAATAAAAGTTTAAATAAAATCTTATTTCTGGCGTGATGCCAGTCAGTTGAACTAGCTGCCCTTGAAGAAAATCATACATGGGTTCTTACTAGTTTACCTCCTGGTAAGCATTACATTCATTGTAAATTGGTGTACAAAATTAAACGTAAGTCAGATGGTACTATTGAAAGATATATTCAGTTGCTAAACTCACTAGTGTCCGCTGTTTGCTTGCTATTGTTGCTGCAATAGGATGGTATTTACATCAATTAGATGTAAATAATTCCTTTCTACATGGAGATTTAGAAGATGAAGTATACATGACACTTCCTCATGGTTATGGAAGTGAGGGGAAGACACGAGTATGTAAGATGACTAAGTCTTTATATGGACTCAAGCAAACCTCTCGTCAATCGTTTTACAAGTTATCAAACTATCTCTTGAACCATGGTTTTTCATAGTCCAAGTGTGATTATTCTCTGTTTACCAAAGTCACTACAAGTTCATTTCTTGTCTTGCTTGTTTATGTTGAAAATGTGATAGTAGCAAGCAATGACCTTCAAGCAGTACAAGACATTAAGAATGTCTTGATTAAAGATCATACTGAGTTCAAGATTAAAGATTTTAGAGAATTAAAATACTTCCTTGGATTGGAAGTGGCTCGAACATCTAAAAACATTTATATCTATCAAAGGCATTATGCTTTTGAAGTGCTAACAAATTATGGTTTTATTGACTGCAAACTAGATAAAATTCCTATGGACTCAAACTTGCGCCTCACTAACACAGATTTTAGTCTACTTGATGATCCAACTGCTTATCCTAGGTTAATAGAAAGGTTACTTTACCTAACTATTACAAGATCGGATTTGGCATTTTATGCTCATGTTCTACCTCTTGAAATAAAGCACGAATATTGTGAGACTGGTTCCCGAAACTAAAATTGAAATCCTGAACTTCCAACTTACGATCAATAATATTTTGTGCCGCTATACGATGAGTTAACTTTACAACCTTTCTCTACAAATCCTCAATTACCACATTCTAAATGCTACGATCACGATGATTGATTTCCTTATTTGTAACCTGTCCACGACGACCACGACCACTAGCTAGTCATGAAAATTGATGAGATATTACCCTAAAAAAGATGCTGAAACTTTGATGCCAGCTAACACTGGATAGAATAAGGTTGGTTATCGTAACAAATAGTTAATCAACAAAAACTAGGAATTGAGATAGAAGAAAATTGAAAAAAAAAAACTCTTGAAATATCTTCACTAATGATAAAACTTGAAATTAATAAATGAAGCCTACAACTTTGGGTTAAATATATATTATATAGTTGCAAAAATAATTACTGATATTGTTCCAAACCAAGGAAGATTAAGTTTTTCTTTTCATATTTGTATAGATCACTTTCTTAAGGTAATTTGGTGCAATCGACGTAAAATCAATTTAGACACCTCGTATCAGTTTGGGTATCCATCATTAACTCTTATAGATGGAATACACAAAAATTGATTTTGGCAAAGAGATGATCCATTCAGTAATCTACCATTCCAGCTGGTATCAAAGAAGCAATACTTATATGTATTACCAACATATAGATATAATCAGTCATGAGTGATTATCTCTATGTTAATTCAACAACCTATAAGCATTTTTCAAGCAAATTTTGAATTTCGACTAGTGGCATACAACTGCCTGATCCCAAATGGTCTTTGCAAATGAAGTCTTAAACTGGTCGCAAATAGATATTATTTGCAACGGAATACTTCGCCAAAATAACAACTCGCACAATGGAGAGGAAGAGAAATAAGATCATCATGTAGATCCTCGGTTGGCCATTAAGTCCCTGTAGAGAAAGGAAAAGCAAAAGATCGCACAATTGATGTAATAGCCCAAATTTTTAGGATATAATATTTTCTTGAGAATTTATTTTAAGAGATTTGTTGGAAATGATATTTTTATGGAAAAGGAATAGGAGACTTAGATGCATTCTAAGGTAAATGTTGGATGAACTTTTGAAAATTTTAGCAATGTATCAATTAGAAAAATTCAATTTAGACTTAGAAAGAGATAAATTTTTGAAATTTGAGGAAGAAATTCAAAGGGAAGTGAAAGAACAAAACATCAAACACTTGGTGTGCCAAAATGGATTCTCGGACTGGACCGTCGAGTTTTGGTGTAATAATCACAACTTTTTCATATGAGGTCCAAATAAAGAAATTCTAATTCGTATAGAACCATTAGATAGAGATATAAAATTTTTCTGTTTTGGGTTTTTGAAGATAAGGAATTTATAAAGGACAAAATCTAGTATGAAGTGGACAAACAGAATTAGGAGTCAAATGGTAATCGACTTAGATGAGTTGTCTTAGGTTCAATCATGTGATGAAAATTGAGATTAGCTACCATACTTTCTGAGGTCTTGACATGTGTGGGAACATGTGGTAAGTTGATAAGAATTCATCTAGAAGCCTTGGTGGGTGAAAAAATGAAGGAAAACAAATGGAGAATTCGGATTTAATATTCTCGGGTAAGTTTTGATGTGTTTCAGTAAATTAATCATATCTCTCTCATATGATATCGGAATAAGGTGATTCAAAATTTTGTAGAATCCTAAGAGGATGATCTTAGACTTTTATATTTTAGAGCTGGAACGTGGCTAATCCCTTGGAGAGACCAAGTGGCCAGATGCACCCCTTGGAAGATTTCCTATGATTGTGTTTTGTCTTCACCCCCATGTGTTGGAATTCTTTGAGCCTTTGATCAAGATCATTTTATATGTGGATTAATCTCAACCATGGGATTAAAATATCAGCAAATCCCCATTGGAGTAGGGGTGATCATGAAATCACAAGTAGGGGACACCTCACCTATACAGCCAAATGGAGTTGCTGAAATGCCCAAGCCTTCTTCCCTTGCACCCCACGCCTCTTATACCTATAAATAGATGTATGAGCTTCTATTCTTTTTTCATGAGAGATAACAGTCGGTCATATTGAGAAATACCCAAGAAAAATACACAAAAACCCACTCACATCACTTAAGTGCCAAAATAGTGCTAAGTAAGGACCTTGGAGAGAAGTGTGGTGCAAAACCTACTCAAGACTAATCATTTAGCTTTGAAATTTTTTTTAAGTGCATATATTAACTTGATCTTGGCATATAATAA
This sequence comes from Platycarya longipes, assembly GCA_036559045.1. NCBI lineage: Eukaryota > Viridiplantae > Streptophyta > Magnoliopsida > Fagales > Juglandaceae > Platycarya > Platycarya longipes. The sequence goes on from CM071792.1 coordinate 950,178, forward strand.
GTGGTTTGGTGATTGAATTATGCTTTATATTTATTTGAGCTTAATCTTTGTTTATGTGTTAAAGTGGAGCCTATTGAGTTTTGGAGTGGTTTTTGCTATGATAAAATGCTAGGAAAATTATGAGATCTTAGGAACATATTCTATGATAATATATGAAGAGTATTATGTGAAAATATGAGGTCTTGATTTAGAAAAAAATTGATAGATCAACCTTAGCAACTTTCAGACTTAAAAGGGGTTAAGTTGACAGATTTAACATCCTATGATAAAATAATCATAACTTGTTAGTGTGATATCGAAATTGAATGATTCAAGAGGCTATGGAAATCTAAGACATAGATCTACAACTTTTGTGTTTTAACTTTTACGAGATAAAAAATAAATAAAGGACAAAATCTAGATTTAGTTTACAAAATGAGATTTAGGCAGAAATTTGGCTCCACCCTTGATCAAAGTTGGGCTCGAGCGAAATACCTTATTATGTTTGATTTTGAGATTTTTATTAATTGAAGAGTTTATGATTCAAGTAAAGGAAAATAAAATGTTAAATTTATAAAGTAATTGGTCATCCATGGTTTTATAATAATTTGTTATTCAAATATTACATGTTATGTTATGACAATATGAGATGATGATAAGGTTAAGGACATGAGAAATAAGAAAAGATAAGGTATGGCCCTTCCACGGGTTATAATAGTGGCATGGCCCAACCACGGGTAATAATAGTGGCATGGCCATTCCATCGATAATAATAGTGGCATGACCTAACCACGGGTAATAACAGTGGCATGACCCTTCTTCGGGTAATAATAGTGGCATGACCCAACCACGGGTAATAACAGTGGCATGGCCCTTACTCGGGTAATAACAGTGACATGGTCCTTCCATGGGTAATAATAGTGGTATGACCCGATCACGGGTAATAACAATTGCATGGCCCAACCATAGATTATAATAGTGGATTATGATCAAATGATATGTATATGATATGACTAAGAATGAAAAGTCCATGTAAGTCCACATAAGAGATAAATTTAATTCATACATGAGTCACATGAATCATGTTATAAATGTATACTTTGATTTTTATATGTGACTATTTCACGATGTCCATGCTTTTATTAAGTTAAATGTATACTTATTGAAATTTCCCTGAAAATCTCATTCTTGTATGATTTCTTTTCTTTTGGAATATGATTTTCGCTGCAGGACTGAAAGACGGTCATGGACTAGACCCTAGTTACTCGAGAGACCTGGAGAAACCCTAAGGGTTTCTTGGAGTACTCTCTCTCCATAAAGTTTTATGACCAGTTGGTAGTAATAGGGACTAGCACGGGCATGAATAAAGAGTTTCACAAAGTGAAGAAGGAGGCTAGGCTGCTTTAAGATAAAAGTTTTGATAAATTTGTATTTCAACTGAGAAAACTAAATGGGTTAGGCATGTAATGATACAATGATATTTTAAGAATGGATTATATGAATATTAAGGTTTTGTGTTATCATGTGATCTCTAGAATTTTTGTTTTTACTTTTTCGCTGTGATTTGCCTCAAATTTCGATAAGTACGGGGATGAGTAGCCAAGTGTTACTTACTCTAACATTTCAATTTGCGTTGAATTACGAACGTAAATTGGAGGCGTCACAATTGAGCAAGGAAAGTACTTCAATATATAGATTGACCTTTGTATATATGTAAGACCCTATATTTGATGAGAAGCATTTTATCTTGTACGAATTCTAGTGATGATCCTTTTGCTACACCTTCTCGATCATAAGACAAACTCTTTCTCGTGCAAACAAATAATCTATTTTGATAGAATCATATGATCAGATGCTAGGTCAAGCAAATGTCTTCATTAATCTCATCATATTTCGATTTTTCTTGATTAATAATTGGTTTTGGTTCTTTCTATTATATTGATTTAATACTTCGTATTTGTTTTGTAGGAACTATTGTTATTTTTCTTTTTCTAGATGGATCATTCTCAATATTCTTGTTATATATCTCGAAGTGAGTTGTTTTATATTTTTAGAATAATTTTGTGATCTAAGTGGACTAGTAAATTTAGCTTCCCATATTTATAACATGCATGCATTATATACATACGCACGCTAGCTGCAATTCAAGTTTTTTTTTTTTCCCAAGCAAGCAAGCAAGCAAACTTCATTCAAAGTTGAAAATTAGATGATACATGAGAAGGGGGTGCGATTCTCAACAAACACCTCATAACAATAACAACAGTGCAAAGTGATAGAAAAAAGAAAAATAAAAGCATATTTTTTAGACCAATTTCTTGGTCCTCATGACCTAAGAGTGTAATCGGTTTGGTTTCATTATCCGGTTTTGAACTAAATTTGGGACTGATCTAGTATGCATCATTTTTTCATTTTTAAAAACCAATTTAGTATCGATTACCTCCTAAACAGGTACTTCTGATTTTATCTGTTTTAATCCAGTTCGATTCAATTTTTCATTTTTAATATACTATATTATGTAATATAGTATCTTATAGATCATAATACTACAGTGAAAATATATTGTATATATTATAATAGATAAAGTAGTAATATATTTTAATATATTATAATATATAATGATATAGTATTGATGTAACTATTAATACACAATAAACTATATACAGTGATATAAGATTTTAAAATTTAATATCATATTTATCATATAATGCAAAATTATTTTATATATAATTAGATATCATATAAAAAAAATTTATATACATTAATATAAAAGATTATATATATATGAACCGATCTAGTTTTCAAAAAAGAAAAACTTGAACAAAACCGATTTTGATCAGTTTCAAGAAAAATAAAACCGATACTGGATCCAACCAAACTCTTGGTACCACTAGACCAATCTAATCACCGGCTCAATCTAGTTCGGTCTGGTTTACCAGTTCACTGATTTTTCTTCACCCATATCCTACAAAGAGGACGTTATCTTAGAAAACAAAAACAAGTCGTTTGCAAAAATATGCAAACAATAAAACCACTGTTGGTGGCTGTATAACCTTCACTGAAAGCGGTGAAAATGATAGCTGCACCTCAGAGTTAGTTTTTATTTCTTACTATGCTGCATGAAATAAAAGATTACTTGGAGGAAGACACGTACTTTGGGTTGGGGATGTGCATGAATAAGATGGATGCAAGGAGGGAGTGATGTCACAAAAATACCAACTACAAAATTTTACATCAACATCTTTAATCTCATCATATTTTAATTTTGTAAATATATCCAAAACAACAATAGAAAATACATAGGAGTTGGGTTTCAAGCTAAATATTTGATGCATGCACTAACTCAATACATGAGTTTTGGCATCTAAAATACAACGGATCGATGTCGAATAAGCTGTAAAGCAAATATGCTAGCTTGCTAAGATCACAACTCAATTGAAATCTAAAAAATATTCACTATAAGATAATAGAAATAAATTCTCTATACAAAAAATTTTCTTAAAGACTAGTATTGATATATTTTTTCTAAGAAAATATTAATAATCATGAACTCATCTTCTAAAGTATTCAACCACATCATGCATTCGCACCCTGGATTGATGCTTACAATAAATGTATCAAAGACTTTAAAATGATTTAATATTAATTAAGAGCTAAAAACTTATCTTAAACAAATTTTGAATATCAAATACTAATAAAAGTTTAAAGAAAAGCCTAATCTCTCGAAATTGAATAAAAAACATCGACTAAAAGTACTATACTTTTGGAACAACTATTGGGTGTCGTTTTCCGCATCATGTGCTTAATTTGCGTTTGACCCTACAAAGAGATCCAGAAGCATAAAAGGATGAAATTTCATGTCTTGCTACATATGAGAAAATTTTCAAGGATTAGATAGATTATATATACATATAAAGATCATAAATATTTAATTGATAGATAATAATAGAAAAGATGATTGCACGTCGTATATATGATGCATGCATGAGTTAAGATGATTATATTCATAAGTACTGTCCGTGGCTTCAAACAAAATTATATAGAACGTATGCCATTCATATACAAATGGTAGATATATAAAACATTGGGACAATACACATAATAAGTCGATATAATCTTATACATGGAATCGCAATCTTCCTTTATTCCTCTTGGACTTTTATCACCTTGATCATCACGATCTTAATCATATTTTGGTGGTGATCGACAATGCATTACTTTTTCGCAACCTCTCGTATATTTATTTGCTGGTTCTTGATGGCAACTCGGAGAATTAGGATGTGTTTTGCAGTTGTTATGAATACTACCACCTCTTATAACTCCATATTTGAGGTTATGTGCAGTTGTATCTTGAATCCAAATCCCGCTAACCATGATAAACATGCAGATAAAAAGAATAAAAGTTCTTCTAGGCATTACCATCTTGCTTCAATGGAGATTGCAAATAAAGGTTCTCTTGTTTGAGGGGAGTACTTTAAGGGCCAACCAAATGTTATGAGAGAAATTAGAAAGAAAGAAAGAAAGAAAGAAAGAAAGAAAGAGGGTTGCTAGTTATCTGACTCTTGGGATACTAGGATTTGGGTGATGTTTAGAGATTTATAGCACAAGGTTATGTTAAATATAACATTTTTGCATAGATCATGATTAGCATGCATGAGTTTGTTGGACACAATTTATTGCCAAAGTTAGAAGCTGGGAGAAATAGTATTTGGATAGCTTCTTGTTTGTTTAGGCATATATGTATATATTCTCTAAATATAGGGTTTGAACAAATACAGTTAGAACAAGAATTGGTTTGATAATAAGAAACTTTGAAAATCATGCAAAGATATATCATATGTATTTTGTCTAGACAATTCATCTAGAACCTATATTGCAATGTTCGCACATTATTTGGGCAAGACAGATCATCAGTTTTTGATTAATGCGCAACATGCAATCTTTTACATTTGGCCGGTAGTTGGATTTTAACAAATTAATTTCGTAAGAAATTTCTTAACTTTCTTACAAAAACAGAAAATAATTTCATAACTCATTTCATTATAAAAGTAGTAAATAGTAACTTGATTGGTTAAAATAAGCAAATGCTTGAACGTAAGTTCAAACTAAGGCTATTAACATTTAAACTATTTCTAATAACCTTCAAGCGTCAACATTTACGTTCGAACCAGAGTACTTTATGTTTGAACTACAAAGTTATATGCAAATCATGTGGAAAATCACATGTACATGTAACTATAAGATAAAGTTCGAACGTAAATATGTTACCAAATGTAAACAGTGTCTATTGTTCGAACATTATTTCCTTTCGTTAGAACTCAAGCAATTTGTGCGAATGTAAGTAAACTCGTTTGTACATAATAGTAAACAACAAAGAGGGTTTCTAGCTATCTAACTCTGGGGACACTAGGAGGTGGGTGGTGTTGAGAGATTTATAGCACAAGGTTGTGCTAAATATAACCTTTTTGTATATATAGATAATCTGCATACACGAGTTTGTTGATACGTTCTATGATGCATGCATGAATTAAGATGATTATGTCCAAAAGTATTGTGGCTTCAAAAATAATTATATAGAATGTACGCCTTTCATATGTAAGTGGTTTGTATAAAACATTGGGACAATACACACAGTAAGTTAATATAATCTTATACATACAATTTGTCCAGAAGAATAAATAATTAATATTAGATACAAGGAATCACAATCGTTTCTTTATTCCTACTTTTGGATATTCATAAGCTTGATCATCATCTTAACCGTATTATGGTGGTGATCGGCAATAAGTTTCTTTTCCATAGCCTCTCATGTATTTATAGGATGGTTGTTCATGTCAATTCGGACTTTTAGGATGCCTTTTGCAATTTGCATGACGAACGTTACCACCTATTATAGCTTCATAGCTGATGAAGCGTGCATTTATATCATGAACCCAAAGCTTTCTACCCATAAGCATGCAGATAAAAAACAATAACAATTCCTCTAGATATTGGCATTGTGCTTCAATAAAAATCTCAAATAAAGGTTCTCTTGTTTAAGGGGAGTACTTTATGGGCTAGCAAAATGTTTAGTGACAAATTACACTACAAGAGAATAGGTTTATTGAGATAAATGAATTTGTTTTAAAAAATCTATTTTTTGTCCTAAAATATTTTTGCAGGCAAAAAATAAATATATGCTCAAATTTGTTTCGAAAAGCCTTCCTCAAAAATTTCTTAGAGACGAAATCTCGCCAGCCTAGCCAAACCTATTCGAATGGGCATTTTTGTTTGAGATGAAACATTTTCGTCTCCAAAACCAGTTCAAACGAGACTTTGGAAGTTCGAACTAACACGAATCGTTCGAATCGACAAAAATTTTGATTCGAATAAATGGCCATATTTGATTTCGTTGGGAGTTTGAACAGATCTTATCCATACGAACAAATAAATTAATTGAAATTATGTCCGTTCGAATGGGGTTTTGATGGATTTTTTGTTGTTCGAATGGACGCACGTTTTTTTTTGAATGGGTTATTTTTCATCAAATTATTCTTGTTTGTTCGAATGAATTTATAAATTGTAATATACCATTTGAATAATATTTCATGTTCGAATGGTATTGTTTAAAAAAATTCACATTTAATTAAAAAGACAATATTAATATTCTAAAAATGTAATTTAAATGTCACAATTGTTCAAATATTGTTGAACAGAAAAATAAAAAGTCAATTAAAAAAAATCAAGTTTTAAGATTGTGGTGGTGGCCTAGAGTTTTGCTTCAACCATTGCACCGATCTCAAGTTTTGCCACCAATGGCTCAAGAACGCACGACTCTGCTCCTTTAAAGTCTCAAAATTTCCCTTTCTTTTCCACTTTCTTGTTGCTTTCTCAGCAACCAACAAAGCGTTAGGGTTCTATGATTTTAAATTCCTCTTTCTTTCCTTTTTAATTTTCCTAAAGATTTTTATTTCAGTTGGGGTCTAGCTCGAGCTTAAGCATAGCATAGAAAACGAGCTGGGAGATAGATTCAAGAAAAATCTGGCTTCGTTGTTCCTATCATCATGGTCATGCTCGTTAGGGATGATCAAGAATGCTTGTTGCACAAGGATTTTGTTGGAACAAGAAAGAAGAAGAATAGGGAACGAAGAAGAGGGGATGAACTTCATGGAAATTGGAATACAAAGCCTTGTTCGTCTGTATGCAAATGTATAGTATGTAAAGTAAAATTCTTATGTGGGGGCTTGTTATTAGTGGGTTGGTTTTTGAAGAAGACCAGATTGGTTGGTCACTAGGTTTTCTTTTCATGTCATGTCATCTCATCATTATAACTTTTCTAATTCGTATACAAAATATAATAAACAATTTAATTTTTTCAAATTTTAAAATAATAATAATATTAAAAAATAATATTTTATTCAACTTTATCTTCATCTAAAATCATCGCATCTCATCTCTAAATTCAAATCGGGCCAACGTTTTGTTATAAAAATAGCATCGGTGATTTTCCGCACTAGTCTCTATTTTTTAAACTTAAAGTTTGACATTTTATCATGACTAATGTAGACATGAGCATATTTTGCATGATGATTTTTTACCGAATAAATTGTGAATATGAGATTTTGAAATATTTGTTTGATTTTATGATATTCTTTGATCGATATTTTTCTACTATTATCACATTACATAAGATATTATCTAATGTCTGACATTGCCATAGGTTTGAAATGTGGTCTCTAATGTCTGACCTTGCCATGGGTGTAAAATGGTGGCCTCTAATATCTAACCGTGCCATAGGTGTAAAATGACATCTTTCATGTTTGACCTTGCCACAAATGTAAAAATTGTTATGAGACCCTAAGTTTTGTGCATTTTTACTTGTTGCTTTTATTATTATTGTTGATTGTTTAATTGATTTAAAAATATTTATTTGAGGTTTATCTTATTTATTATTTGTGGTTTATTTATCTCTTTTTATTAAACTACTATTATTGTTGTTTTATTTATTATGGTTATTAGTGGTTTGTGAGATATCTAATTTTAATATTTTTAGTTATTTTATTTAAGTAGTATTATTGATTCTTTCATTTGAATAATTATCATTATTATTTTGGTTTAATAGTTTTAGTTTCATTATAGTTCAAATTATTGTGTTTTATTTTAGTTCAATGAGCATTTTATTTTATTGGATCTTTTCGAATTGGTTAATTTATTTTAAGTTATTAAATTATTAGGTCTTACTATTTTTATTCTATTTTATTTAGTGGCATTTTGAAAAGCTCCAAAATATTATAATTGTACAAAATTATTTTATAAGCTTGATTTTAGTTATTTAAAATATTGTAAAATTTTAATTATGTTTTAAATCTCCGATTTAAATATATGACTTTATTATTTTAAATAATTAGTAAGTTTCATCATTTTAATTAATGATGAGGAATATTATTATATAAACTAAAGTTAAGTTGAAATAATATTTTATTTTAATTCCTCTGAGTGTTTTAAGTTAAATTGATTTTATGTGTTTTCGAATCAGTATTTTAAGTGAATCGCTTGTCTGTTTAAATTCCCCAACGCATCAGGCCTATAAATAGCCTGAAGAGGAAGTCAAGCCTCTTACTTTTCCCCTCACCCCCTTCTTTCTTCTATCTCCTCCTTTTCCTGTCTCCCACGTGTGACCACTTCCCCTCCATGGTCAAATCTTCCTTAGCCCAGCCCATTGCCACTGTCGGCTGCCCAACCTCACTACCCCTCCCGTTGAACTCCCATCATGCTGGCGAGCTCACCCATGCCGCCGGTTAGCATCACTGCAGCCCCTACCATGCGCGAATCCACCAAACCCAAAATGGGTTTTCTCTTGCAAGCTACCAACCTTACATAACTTCTAGCTACACCGTGAGCCACCCCTCGGTGACACTGCCCCTCCCTTTAGACTCCCCTATCTTTGGCGAGCCTACCCTATCATCGATAGCCCCCACGCACAACCCCTCCTCCTTCTACATGAGCAAACCCAAAATGGGTCTTAAAGATGGGTTTCACCCATCTAGCTCCTCCGTGCACCGCCATGTGTGGTCTTAGCCACCACCAAGTACCACCATGAGCTTCTCCTAGCCACCCTCTCTCTTTCCCTCAGTCTCCTTCCACCTCTATTGGTCGGGATGCATGACCCAAGAAATGGGTCTCAATCCACGAGTTCAGCCACCATGCATCGCCACGGTGCCATCGTGAGCCTCACCTCCACCATCAACAGCTTCCCCATCACGTTGGTAACCTCCCCCTATCTCCACCACCCCCCCCCCCAAAAACCGAGCCTCCACCTCCTGTGTATAAGCATAAACCAGAAAATGGGTTTCCACACTTTTCAAACTAGAGCAGTGCACCTTCTGGTGGTTGCACCGCCTTCCCACCACCACTATAAGATTTTCTTTCCTCCAATGAGTATTCTCCTAACTTTCGATATCAAACCGAGCACCCTAGCCCAAACTGTCACTTTATATGGTTGACGTAATTGTACGCGGTGTTAGTCGCAATGTACGACCCTTCCACCGCTGTTGACGAACTCTTCACCATGTTGGCCACCCTCACATGAACCAAATCTAGTGACCAAAATCCTAGATCCGAAACCCGAGGTATTCCCTTTCCAAAGTTGCTGTACTGACCTTGACAAGCGGTTAATGTTCAAGATAGTGGCTTCCAACGCCACTAGCCGTGCTAGAAGGAGATCAACATACGAGTTTACCCACTACGGTATAACTCTCTCTCTCTCTCTCTCACTCTCTCTCTCATATATATGTATGTGTGTTTGTTTGAGTCGCAATGTGCAAGGTCGTTTAATTTCAAGATCGTGGACCGACACGTAATGACCCAAATTGCTTATGGGCTCTATAAGTAATCTTCCAAACTCAACTTCATGGTTTAAAATAATATTTATGCATCAATATTATATATTGCCTGGTTGGTTGGACTGGGCTTCGAGCCCAGTGAAGTATTGGTTAATATTAATAATAAAATGGGAATAGGTTGGTTGGGCCAAAGGCTAAGAAATGGAGGATGAGATCACCCCGTACTTTGTTTGGTTGTGAATTGAAAATTTTGGAAACCTTGATTGTGAACTATTGTTTGTAAAACTGTTTATAAAACTATTTCTGAAATTTGTTTATAAAACTTGCTTGTGAAACATGGTTTGTGGAACTGTGAATGTGGAATCGTGTTATGATTGACTGTGCTGTGTTACCTAATGTCCTCCATGCCATGTCATCCAATATATTGCTGATCATGCATCTGTGCATCTTATGATGATGTTAGTTGAATGGTTTATATTGTGCTTTGTTATGCCATGTTGTATGGACTGGGTTTTGAGCGATGTGCTGGCTTGATATGTAGGTGTGTGTGTATCACGACCCCAAGCCGAGATAGGGTTTTATTTTAGTGGAGTTTCTCTGGTCACTTGAGAGCGTAATAAACTGATGTGATATCCTCTAGGTTATCACTGAGTGACAATGGGATTGGACGAAATGGTGACACTCTCGTGCCGACTCCATGGCCTCTCTGCTAGCAGGGGTTATAGGATGCCCCGTCATGATACGCGCTGGGTGCAGAACTGGGTATCACTCGTTATAAAGTCACATGCACGGTCATTACTCATGGTATGACAAAGTGAGTCAGGGTATGTGGATGGTCCCTAAGGGAGACAATGGTGCATACGTAATAAACTGATTGTATAGATTATGTGTGGATCACGACCCTAAGTCGAGATGAGGTATTATTTCGATGGAGCTCCTCTAATCACTTGAGAGCGTAATAAACTAATGTAACGTCATCTAGGTTGTCGCTGAGCGACAACAAGATCTGACGAGGTGGTAACGCTTTCGTACTAACTCCGTGGCCCCTCGGCTGGCTGGGATTAGAGGATGTCCGGTCATCGTACGTGCTGAGCGTGGAGCTGGGTATTGCTCATTACAAAATCGCATACATGGTCGTCACCCGTGATGTGATGAAGGGAGCCAGGACGTACGGATGATCCCGAGAGGAGATTATGGTGTGAGCTTAATAAATGGATTTGTGTTGAGGGTCGAAAACTGGATTTTTGGCGTTTAGGGATAGATGTATTTCTTTCTAGGAAATGATGGATTGGTTTTACTTATTTATGTTAGGTTTGAGTTTTGGGCTAAAAACGGGATTTTTGGTGTTAATGTATTCTTTCCAGAGAAAAGAATGGATTTATTTCTTGCATGTGTTAATGCGTCCTTTTTGGGGAAAGATATGGAATTATTCTTGCTTCTGCTAATGAGTCATTTTCAAGGAAAGGGACGGATTTACTCTTGCATGTATTATTGTGTAATTATGAAATGTGTTGGTTTCTTAAATGTGATTTTAAACTCTAATTAGTTGTGTTTGGTTGCTTACTTACTAAGATGTCATAACCTCATGTGGTGTTTCCTATCCATCTGCAGTTCCGTTTTATAAAACTATAGATTTGTTGCAGAGGTCGAGTTTGAGCATTGGACTGGCTCCGCCCAAGAAGTGAAGTTTTGAAATATTGTAATTGTGAGTTGAGGATTTGTCTTCACCTTATTGGTCAGTTGGGTAATTATAATAATTTTGTTCGGAATTTTTGATTGAGTTGTAGATTTTAAATTTCTGATACTAGAATATATGCCTTTTACTTTCCGCTGATATTATTTGTACACGTTATGTTTGATGCACACACATTGGAGCACTTATCGATGGGGTGTGACCCTTGTGGTTATCATCCGGGTGTCTCATCTTCCACCTATTTACACATGGGGATAGGGAGTGCCACAATTGTGGCCTCTAATTCTAAGTACAATAACTTTGTCTCACTTACTAATTAATGTTCTGCTTGATTATCAGCAGAATGCATAACACTACCAAGGGATAAACATGGCCAATGTTCTAGCTATGATGTTGTTGATCAATATCCTTGCATTGAAGGTCTCATAGTATTATATATACATATGATGGTCATTGAAATGGGATGTTTCTAGTGATATTTTTACCATTTTGATAATTGTATGTCTTATGCATTTTATAAATGACTCATATTTATATACTAGTATATGATTGTTGCTTATTATGCTATTGATAAACTCACCCCTTATCTTTAATATTTTTTCAAATGCCTTCGAGGTTCTAATAAAATATCAAGAATAAGAAGCATGGGTGGGGTTAGTTGAGCATAGAGGAATGAGTACTCCTTGAAATGCACAAGTGAATACCAATTTTTAATCACTGCCTAAGCTGGCCAGTACAAGGGACCAGTGGATTAATTATTGAATTATTTTAATTTTTCTTTATGTTAGTATTAGAAGTCGATAGTCCATTATTCGAGACGTGTGGAGTTTCTATTCTTGATCAAGTTTATACTTGGAGCGTTGTTATGAAGAAACATTTCTTTGAAACATTTGAGATTTACTCCCAATAAAGAATTTCTTGTTTTTAGAGTACTGCAATAGAATGATGTATTTTGATTTTAAGAAGTAGGTACTAACTCCCTAACCTACCTTCTGGGTACGGGGCATTACATCCATACTCCAAGAGTTCTTAATAAAATGTGTAAGACTATAAGCATTAGCAGCATTGGCATGTGTAAGAGCAAGGGCGGTAGGTGAGCATGGAAGCTTCTCGTCAAATTCAAATAAAGGACAGGTTTTTCAACTAGTTAGCTGTTTTCGGCATGAGTGTGTGGGTGTGGTTGGTGCAGCAGAGGCCCTAGCAGTAGCAGTTAACGTGGCTAGCTCTTCAGTGGCATTTGTTGAGCGATCTGTAAATCTCTCATCTTTCAGTTGTCTGCTTATCTATTTCATTTTAGTACAAACATAGTTATTCTTGATCTGCCGGCCACTTCATGCACATTGTCCCGTTTAGGCAAACTCATGCGCATTAGCTAGCAGCTTATTGAAGCCATGTACTAAGATTTAATGTTCCTGCTTGCATGCGTTATTGCATGGGCGCCTTAACTTGTTGGAGAAGTTATTAATTGTTATTTATATTGTTTATGACTTCATTAATATGAAGTTTTAAATGTAGCATTTAAAAATATGAAGTATAGAGCTGAAAAGAAGAAGAATAGAAAAGAATATGAAGTGTTTTAAACTACGGTCCAAAATTTCAAATTCTTTACTATTTATAATATATGAATACATGATGCTTTCAAATTCTTTTAAATTTAAATTATCTAAACTATATATGGTACTCATTCATTACAGAAATATTGGACAGTGGTGGGATTTCTATTTTGGGTTGATATATCTATGTATACGTACATAATGACGACGATGCTCTACATGATGCATGTATATATATTATACACTTGTTGTTTATAATTATAAGAAAATACATTATAGCTGTAATTTAATTTCATATTCCTTCAATTTATAAGAAATTAATTTTGGATTGTATATTTTTAGCTCATATATTCAATTTTCTAAATTTCGGTGGTATATTTTTGGTTTTTTTTTTTTTTATACTCATTTTATATTTTGGATGCAAAAGTTTTGAACTTTAAGAGAATATAAAACTATATTTTCATACGTACCTTTTTTTAAGAAGACTCAAAAATTTTAGATGGGATCAGAAGAAGATTTTTATAGTTTTAAAATATTTTAAGAAGTTTTAAATTTTGTGGGATCAATATTTTTTTTATTAAATTTTATTTAAATTTATATAATAATGATGATTGGTTTTTTGTTTTTCTTTCTAGACCCTCAACAGGCCAAGTGTGGTTGGAAGTAGTTGGCCATTTTGCATAAAATTAGAAACATCTTTAGAATATCTAATAATTAAAATAAATGATCTATTCATAGTCAACCACACTTAATATGGGGGGGACAAAGGAAAACAAGAAGAAAAGAGAAGGAAATATGTTTAAAAAATAAAGAAAATTAAGAGAAAAAAAAAATGACGAGAATACTGAAGCCGCATGCATGCTGCAATGAGTAGCAATATAGACGTAGTATATCCACCGAGAACTTGGAAAGAGTAATGATTAGATATTCAGACTGATAATCAGTGTCCCAATACGAGCTCATGATTGTTGAGTAGTTCCTCAGAGTCAAGGCCATCGAATGAGTTGACAGAGACTGTTGCTTGGCCTGTTGAGGGTGAAAAAGAGTTGACAGTTCCCATCTTGTTCACCACCTTGAAAGTGTCGTCAACATCATCATCAATATCATCCTCATCTTCCCGGCATTGCTCACCCTTATCAGTCTGGCCGGCGGCATCATTACAATGGCTACCATCATGTTTGACTGTATGAATGGGTGCAAAGTCGTCAGATTCGTTGGCCTCGGCGACTTTGATCAATAATAAGCAAAACAAGAGCGTCCCCATGCCAAAAATCACCACTGATCTGGATATGGCCATTGTTGTTTGATGGTGTAATGCCTCGATCTCTAAGCTGCTTTGATCTCGTGAATGTGTTTTGTTGTTTTATGGGCGTAGATTAGTAGTTGTTTTCTGGTGTTTAATGGGGGTTGAAGGAGAAGGAATGAAGATTTAAAGAGAATGTTGTTTGCTTTGCTATTATGAGGATCTGCGTTTGTGGCCTTAAAAGAAAGTTTTGTTTGAGTTGAGCTGGTCTCAAGGCAAAGGCAAATTTGACAAGTGTCCTCCATCCGGAGCATGACCATTTGCAAATATCTATGTTTTTAATCAAAATTATTTATCATAAGGTGTAACAAGCTAAATATGGAAGAAGATAGAAATGGATTGAAAGATGAAATACTCATACGATTACTATACTTCACATGCTCCCTTAGAAGGGAAGCGCCTCCAATTTTGCCAAACAGCAAATAGGCTAAGATTCCAGATAATTCTTCCCAGTCGGTACGCCAGGGATATAATCCTACAGTAACCAACTTATGCTAAAACTAACGTAACCTGCTTAACATGGTACTGTAGATCACAGACAAATAACATAAAAGTCCTTGGGCCTAAGGCCCGAAACATGCAACTAGGTTTTATTGAAATAAACGGGCTGTAGCCTTAAGATACTAAACGAGCTGATAGTTGATAGCTTGATCCACAGCACCCAAGTCCGGCCCATATCACCAGCCTTCTGCTTTCGGTCCACGGAACCACTTGAAACCAATCTCGATACTTTAATCCTCAAAGACATCTAACTACTGCCGAACCCTAGTCTTCATTTCTTCATTTCTTCAGTTTGGTGAAATTAATGACGTGGCACAAGGAGAGAGGTGAGCTGTTAAAGTCACAGTATTAGTTGGACCACTTCAAAACGAAACCCTACTAGATTTATATGCGCCGGATGTACTGTTTTAAGGTTATGTTTATATTATTCGGTTGAACTAAGTCGAATGTTAAAATTTGAACGTATGTATAGTTTGGCTGTAAATATACAAATTTGAATATCAGACTAAAATAAAGAACATAATATTAAATAGGAAATTGAGAATTAAAGAAAATTGAGAAGAAAAATATAAGGGAATAACCATATTACTTGTTTCATTATAAATTTATTAATTAGTAACCTGATTGGTTAAAATATGCAAATGCTTGAACGTATGTTCAAACTAAGGTGATGACATTTAAAATTTGAGAAACACTTCAAACCAGCCTATCTCTTGATATGAAAAAAGGAAAACTATGATTGCAAACGCCTGATGCAGTCGGCATGCAAACAGGGGCCCATTCTTCAAATTTTCTCGATATCAAAATGTTTTACCTGTATGCTTGTTATTTCTTGCACTGTGTTACTACAAATCCAAAAAAAGAAAATGGAAATCACATGATTATACAAGTTTCTCATTAATTGAAAATTCATACATGAATTCCATCCAAATCTCTCAATCTAACGCATTAAAAGGACTGATGAACAATCCAAATCAAGTCAAATAATCTCTCACTTGAAGCCAAAAGATAATGGTTCTTATTATCAAAACCAATTTATAGTAATCTTAAATACACCATTCAAGTACTCACTGGTTTCCCAGCACTTGATGCCATTTGAGAATAGATTTCTCGTCTTGAAATTTCCATGCTTAATATCAAGCCTTAGGTAATTTACCCAAGGCAGCCTGTAACTCTTCCCAAACCTTGCCAAACCTACAAGAAACTAAGGAAAAGAAAGAAAAGGATGATCAAAGTATCCTTCCCAAAATCATATTTACTCCATGCAAAAATCAAACACAAACCAAACACAGCTAAGCGGAAATCAAATACAAACCCAGAAAAAGGGAATCTAACTAAAGAGAGAGAGAGAGAGGGAGAGAATAACATACCTTAGGTTTGAACTCGCAATCGGCGACTCACAATCGTAGACGACTAGGGTTCTTGTTGAGAGAGTTTCACCAGATCGAGAGATGCTTCAAGTTGAGAGCGTTTCGTCAGATTGAGAGATGCTTCAAGTTGTTGCTGGATCGAGAGTTATCAGTTGAAGAGAGGCGCGCTAGGATTGTTGAATTTTCAAGAGAGAGAGAGCAGTAGAGCGAGGTGAAAATTCTGGGGTGTTCACTTTAATATTGGCCCGATTATCCGTTGGCCCGATTACAGATAACCGAATTTAAATTTGGATTCGTAACCAAATCCGAGTGGATATATTCATATGAGTATCCGCCCGGATTTCATCCGGGGGATATCCGCCCGAATACCCCGATTTTCCTAGTTTAAAATTGGATTCGGAAAAAATCAAATCCGATTGAACACCCCTAGTGGCGAGGAGTTGGTTGGCATCCCAAGAATTGGGCGGTTGCTGATCTTCAAAATGCTTCATGCTTCTCTTGCATTTGTATGTCTTGGTGATTTGAGAAGGGTTAAAAAGCATTTAGAATGCAACAATTTAGATATAGCATATTCGGGGTCCCTCCCCAAGAAAAAGAAAATTTTAGGTGCAGAACAGCTTTTCACACGATCTTACTCTGATTGCATGAGTTCAATGAATTAAAAACTCAGAAAATAGCAGCATGTCTCAGAGACATTTTTAAGGAAAAGGGAACAGTTTTCTTACTTGGGGATGACAGAGGTGAGAACATCTTAAAGGGATCATATATACATTGACCCACCGCATGCTGGTAAAATCATTCTTTTTTACAAACATTCTTTTGTTTGTAAAAGAGAATGCCTCTTCATCTCATTCTTTTGTTTTCTCAAGAAGCATCTCGGGTTCAAGAAGTCAAATAAACCGCCTATGTCTGATGTGAGGTGGCCACCCAGCAGCCCTAGTGGCTATCAGCCCTATGTCAGATCAACTATAGCTAAAGGAGTTTTCTTTTAGAGAGAGCAGTTGTCAGCATCTAGAGCAGAACAACTCAACATACCTGTCTGATGAACCCTGAGAAGACAAATGCACGTTCAAATTCCCAAGTTGCTAACTGTATAAATATATTAACCACTCCCCCATGCAGAACCAGCATCATTATCATTCAGAAGAACTCAAACCAAAGAGGAGCACCAACGCCAATAGAGTAATACATCAGAAGAGGAAAAACATAACAGCCATTCACTAGTAATAACACGAAATGCAACTGAGTCACCACCTGAAAAATCCAAACTTACAAAGTGCAATTCATAGTCATGTTATATTGTCAACAACAATAACTCTCAAGAACTAAATAAAATCCATACATAAGTAAATTGTAATTCCAACCCTAGATTTTATCAATAACTTCATCCTCAAACTCTATATTATCACCACCACCAATATTTTTTTTTGAAAAGCCGGAAGTCACAAGTCCAATAGTGATCCCCTCCCAAGTTTATTGATTAACCATCCCTTATGGAGGAGGAATGCTTTGGTAACATCATACTCACCTGGGGGCGTACAACCAAAACGAACCTAGGCAAGAAAAAAACCAACAATCAACAGTAGAAACAAACCAATAACCAAAATACTATCTAAAATGACATCAGAAATGAAACAAAATTGCCTATGAAAAGAAAGAAAACAAACCTCAGCATCTTAGAGAGGGTAAACGTCCAATCTTATCAACTTTTAAGATACCTTTCAACCTCTGAGGAAGATCACTATATTGATGCCAAATCTTGTTTGAGTCTTCAGATTGACGACCCGAAGCCAAACAAGCTAGAAGATTATCTCTCTGGAATAGGGTGCTTTTCTACCTGGTAAGAGTACATTTGAGTACTCTAGCTCAAGAGATGACTGATTTGCTTAATAAAATGGTTCGCGGGGGTAATATTCTCATCAAAGTAGACATGGCTAAGGCCTATGACAGTGTGAACTGAGATTTCTTGTTAAATGTTATCATTGTTTGGGTTTTTTTTCGTGGGTTTGTGAGATAATCAGGCAAAATATTTCCACTTCGTGGTTCTCTGTGGTGATAAATGGGTCAGTGAAAGGTTTTTTCCCCAGTGGACGTAGCTTACGTCAGGGGATCCTTTATCACCTTATCTGTTTATTCTGGTGGAGGAGATGCTATCCAGACTGATTAAGCATAAATTTGGCAATAATTTGATTGTTCCTTATTCACATCCTCGGGGTGCTCCTCTTATATCTCATTTATTATATGCTCTTTGCTAATGGCAGGAAAGCTTCACTACGTACTATCAGAGATTTGTTTGTGCAGTATGAGGATTGGTCCGGTCAGAAAGTGAAGAAAGAGAAGTCTTCCATTTTGTTTCCTAAATATTTTACGGGTGCTCAAAAGAGAAGCGCTTTGCGAATTTTGTCTTTTTCAGAGGGCTCTTTTCCAGTGAAATATTTGAGTGCCCGTTCGATTTCGGGATGGTTGAATGTCTCAAATTGATTACAATATTGGGTTAGTGGGAAAATATTAATTTCACAAATTCGTAATTGGGTTCTTAGACTGAGACAATGGATTTTATGGTAAGGTTAACATTATAACACATTATAAATCTGTCAGATATATATTTATATATATATATAGCCTGATTTATACCAAATATATACATTCTAGATCTTATTTGTGCATCCATCTAATAATATCTACTTGATATATATGTCATGACTTAATCAGTAGGGTTAACTGAGTTCTGGGTTTATTTTTTGTTACTGAGATTGATGAATATTGAATACCAAATGTATGATTAATGGTCTATGTTCAAGGCCTCATACTTATAGTTATGCAAGAAGTGCATTTTTTAGGATCGATGTTTGCTTTGACAGAAAGAAAAGAGGACAAAGGCAATGGGTTTTGATTTTTCTTTTTTCACATATAAAAACAGTAGATTGAATTAAGATGAGGTGGATGCAAATGAATTAACATTCAAGACGAAATTAAATAGGAACTACTAACATCAACCTATTTGTTTTATGGATTAGCAAATTCAATGTAAAGGATTGCATGTGTAATGGACCATTTGATCATGCAGATAATCTGGTAAAGACTTTCTTGGTGGAGGGTTGAAGCTAAAGGAAATCCAAAATGGTTGAAATGTCGCATACACCAGATGATGTTAACCACTCGTTGATCTGATACGTCTCTTTCGTTTTAACAAAAACTAAAAACATTACAAAAGAGATTTTAGTGATGAAGCTGTCTGGCTGGATGACATTGTTTCTTTATTCCTTTTCTTTGTTAACCAAAACCGTAACATTGGAAAAACACTACACATGTTGGGCATTTCCAACAGGTAATTTACATACTCAAAACAATAATGTTGCCCTGATAAAGCAGCTTTCAACTCTCCTAATAAAGATTAATGTATACTCAAAAAAGGATAATGTGCTTCTCAAGATTAAGATTATGTATGTGCTCTTTACTTAATCTCTGGACTAATGTTTTTTGCCAAAAAACATGGATTTCTGTGAGTGGTTGAGTTTGGTGTGGTAGAGTTTGATGCGCTTAACTATTTGCTTACTCTCTGTCTTGCTCAGAAATCTATTAGAGCTAATGGGTTGTTTCATTCTCTTCATTGTGCTATTTGAGTGTGGCTTGTAAATAAGCATAAGCCTTAAGTAAGGCATGTAAGCTGGTTTGGTTTTTGTGCTCCCTTCAAACAAGCATGTAGTACACTATGACCAGTTCTTAGAGGTGATTTCAGATTGACGAATGACTCAAATAACCCAATAGAGAAGTAAATAAAATCAGATGTTAAATACTAGTTAACCGTGTCAAAAAGTTTAATATATAAACTGGACTAATAGCTTTGTAATGTCATATTGTACATGACATTACCATTTACATGTAAAACTTGTTGCAATATTTTTTTTAAAGCTCCATGGGTTAATGTATATGCCATAGTTGATGTTATTCAATGCAGCAATTCTATCATAATTTACTGCATTTATAGCTAGGAAGAGTTATTAATGTTCTTTATTAATTTTTGATAGGAGGTTTAGTAGTCCTACACACAGTTGTTTTTAGTAACAATTTCATTTCTTCTTCTTCTCTTAATAGGTGTGTGGCGATTTATTATTGAGTATGATTTTTAATTTTGTTCATGAATTATTTCGTTATTGAGTATTGAGTATGAGTCTAACAGCTTTTCAGATTTGCTTATTGGAATAACATGAGTATTATTTTTTAATTTTTTTTCCAGCATAGCTGTTGCCTCTTTCCTTCAAGAAGCAAGCATTTTTAAGTTTGAAAGAAATTTCTATAACAAAGGTATTAACTAGGCTTGTTTATTCAATATTTTGGTTCATACATTCCAACCCAAGTTTGAAAGAAATTTCCAGTAGCCATTGATCATAAACTTGTTTTATTTTTTCAAGTATCTTAGCTGAAAATATATATTCAAATATTGAGAATCATTTTGCTGTCACATTTGCTGAATACTGATGGGGAGTGTTCTTGTAAGGCAAGCTGAATGTCCTTCAATGTTAGGAAAAAATCTAGCTTCGATAATATGGATTTGGCTACAATAAAAAAGGTCACAAACCTTGTCATGAATTACTCTAAAATAAGTTTGATTTCTAGAATATTTAGTATTTATGCATATACAGTTGGGTAATATATGTTTGGATTCTTCCCCCTCTCTATTTTGTATTCCTAAATGTGAAGCAATTTATATATCAGCCATAGATATGGATGGCTCATTCCTTCATTATTTTGGTTTGATGACAACCCTGCTATTGTACTGTTTGATGATATCTGCATCTGATATTAAATGGAGAAGGAATTAATTTAACCATAATGCAGGTGTGACAAGGCCTACATATATATATATATATATATATATATATTCTTTAAACAATAATAAATTCTAGATAGAAAGTGATATACTAAATTTAATCATTTACATTTACGTCAACTAATATGAGTAGTCTTGTGCTTGCATCTCAACCCAAAGTTTCTTGAGGAG
This sequence comes from Platycarya longipes, assembly GCA_036559045.1. Taxonomy (NCBI): domain Eukaryota; kingdom Viridiplantae; phylum Streptophyta; class Magnoliopsida; order Fagales; family Juglandaceae; genus Platycarya; species Platycarya longipes. The sequence goes on from CM071792.1 coordinate 971,397, forward strand.
TGCTTTTATCACAAGTAGTTTGTGTGTAACTGAGGGTCAGATAAAAATGGTATGATCCTTAAGTAATATCATGCATTACTCAGATGGGATCTTGGGATATTCAATCTAATGTGGAAGAAGATGGAACTTAGGCAATACTCAAAACAATTTTTCGCAAGGCTTTTGGCTGACTAGGAGACATTTTGGTCATTGAAACTTGACACCAAAAATACATATATGGAAGAAAGTGCAATATGTCATAAGAATACATGTTATGCATGAAACTAAATTGCTTCAGGTACTACGTATTAAGTAATCGAATAGTAAGAAAACATATATACCTAGCAATAGGGTACCATATACCCCAGCTCAAATTTGGAATTTGAAAGCCAAATTTGTAATTAGGTTGTCCAGATGGTAAGACATAAGGATGAGTTAATAAGCCTATACCCTAGTAAGACATGCATGAAACTGAAAAGTTTGGATACCACAATTAAAATGCTTTACAATAATTCAGCATACTTGTGAAATTGGTTCATGTACTGATTACTACTCTGACACAAGCTTGGATCTTGCTTTTACAATATCCTAGTAATCCAATGCCAAAGACCTTTACTTGCTCTATTGCGATTGTCTCTATTGTGTGGTTACTGATTTATTTTAAATTTCACTTTATGCTTTAATGAAATGTTGGGAAGCCATTCGCTTGCTCTGCTTATTGTGAATTTCACTTCGTTGCTTGCTCTTCATCTGGCAAAAGAAGCTGCTGATCCCTTCTTTAGAGTGGGTTACAACAGTTTGGGTGCTTTTGCTACTATTAACCACCTGCACTTCCAAGTATCTTTTCTTATCCGATTGGCCGATATAAATTTAATGCTGATATATTAAGTTAATCAATTGGCCAACTGTCCTTGTGAAAGCAAACCTGTTTAGGATTCGTTGATCAGTTGCAAAGAATTAGTTACGAAAAGAAATGTTTTGTTTAGTAACCCTCGAACCTTTGAATTATTGATATTGTTTGGTAACCATTTTAACCTATAAATTATTGATACATGTTTTTGTTTCATATTTATTCACCTCACTTGGACTCACCTCCTCCAAGATGGGTTCGTTTTGCACACGGATTGCTACTCTTTCTCTCTCAGGTCTAATTAGAATTAATTGCTGACCTTTGTGAAAGTCATGTTGTTTCTTCTTAAAAGTGAACTAATGTTCCATTTGAAGACTTGGTGTTAGTTAATGTTTTGTGTTGTTGGGTATTGGTTAGCTTGCTAGACATTCAAGATATATATATAAATATATATATATATATATATATATAATATATATTAAGGTCCCATTTGGATTCAGAGATGAGATGAGTTGAGATAAGTTTAATTTATTTTTTAATATTATTATTATTTTGGAATTTGAAAAATGTGTATTGAAATTTGAAAAATGTATATTGAGATTTAAAAAATGTGTATAGGAATTTGTGTTTTGTATAAAAAATTATAAAAGTGTAATAATGAAATGAAGATAAGTTGAGATAAGTTTTAAATACAAACGGAGCCTAAATGTGACCTCCAACTACATGTGTGCATCACATCAATTTACATGCTTTTTAATTTTGTTAGATTTATATATAGACAGACTCTTTCTCATAATTTTTTTTTTCATAATCTATTGTGTAGCATTTTTCTTGATATCTTCTCCTTTGCTTGCTATTGAATCATAATCTAGTTTTTTCCATCAAGTATTTTTTTCTTGATGTTGTTTTGGTAGTCATTACTTAGAATAGTGATCAGCTATTACATGAGAGATTATTATAATGAATTTTGACAAAAATATTGATGAAACTAGTTCACTAATATTTTTTTAATAATCTTCCTCAGCGTAAATTCAATTTATTGTAGCGGTCATTTGTGATGCTACAACTTTTTTGCGATGAATTACACTTGCTGCAAAAAGGCTTATTCAAACATATAACCAAGGTTGATACGCTATTTGCAACGAATAAAAATCGTCGAAAATAAACATCTAATTGTCGCTATTTTATACATTAACTAAAATTGCGCAACAATAAGCAAACAATTCCAGCTAGAATGCGTCAAAATATAATAGTCGGTAAATACTCTTTGTGGCATTTTTCATGGCTTTTTGCGACAAAAATGATTGCTGGAAAAAATGTTTTACCTTGTAGTGAAGTTACAAGCATACGGCTAAAAAAAACCTTCGCTGAAAATCTTGTCCTTTACTTTTCATATAGTGAGAATACAATGAGTATTTTGAGATTTTCCTTTTATTCTCATAAAATTCTTTGTATTTAGTTTTTAGATTTCTTGATTGGAGACTTAATAATTATGGTTGGAGGATAGATTATTATTTTCTTCCATATACATATACAGTTAAAATTACAAGTATACATTTACATTTAAAAGTAAAATTGTTAAAATCTTAATTTTAATATTTTTCTTATTTAGATTATAATTCATACTTGTCGTTAGTATTATAATTTTTATAAATATTGTAATTTGAACATTTGTATAAAATTATGCTAAGTTGAATTAAGTCAAACAGGTTAATTTCGAGTATATTCAGCATATTTACATAAATATATTAAAACGTATCCTATTTTATTGTGTTAATTTATTTTGTAATATTCATTAATTGGTCATAACGGATTGACACGACACGACTGCACGTTATGTTAACGGGTCATGTTAGGATTTGAGATTTTGATACAATAAACTTAATTGGTCGGATTAGGGTTAACCTATATAGTATAATATACACATCTTGACACGACACGAACACGACCCGTTGACACGATTTGACACCCCTACATCTAAGTAGAAAAAACTCTCTTTGTTGGCATGCCATTTCTCTAAAACTTGAAACTATCCTCAACAGATTCAACAAGACTTTTAGTAGAAAACTCACATTATTTCACCAAGATTTCTTAGATCCAAAAACGTACTCATCTTGGATCTTAGCAAGACCAAAAGCAACATTGAGATTGATTGGATTAAGCAATCTCACAAAGAGCCTAATCTCATCCTTAAGGCCACTCATAAAACAACTAAGCTTATATTTATTTGGAAGCCCTTTCAATCTATTAGATAAAGCTTTTGATTGTGCCTTGTAAATGGCCACATATGTCACTTATTTCAATCTTGTTAAAGCCTTTATGGGATCATCATAGTCTGTAGGCCCAAATCTAACTAATAAGGCTTTGACAAAAGATTCCCAAGATGTAAAAATACCATAGTCAATGGCATCTTGATATCACACATGGGCCACAACCTCAGGTGATATTACGCCACTAGCCGTCTTTGATTCATTGGGACTTGATGATATTCAAAGTACTAAGTAGTATTAAAAAATGCACCCCCTTGGTTAGAGCCATCAAAGTGAGGGAAATCGAGTCTAACTCTCATAAGTAGTCTTTCTTCGTGATAAAAGCTTCTACCAAAAGAGCCCTTCTCAAGATTCTCTCCTCTACCCACCCCAGAACCTCTAGGACGAGTATTAACATTCTAAGACTCAATTAAAGAATATTTAAGCATGTCAGATAATTGATCTAACATACCATGAATCCAATTAGGCTTTAAATCCAATCCCCATTTTTTTTAATCGGATCAAGTTCTCACTTGCTCTCTACTCTCATTAATTAGGAATAATAATTACTTGCCTTAGATAAAGAATATTGGATTTTTTTATTCCAATTTTTCTGCAATGAATTAGTAAATGAGCTTTGATGAATAAAAATGAATAAAAATCAAAGAGAGAGAGGCATAAAAATCAAAGCCTAATTTGCATACAGAGGCGAAACAACCATCGACACTCATATAGTTAGACTTATTGAAAGTGTCTTGTAACTAAACATTTGATATAACCATGTTATAAGTTTATTAATAGTTTATTGTTCACTCTCCTTTAAATCCAATCACCATAATTTGTTTAGATTGGAACGAGATCTCACTCTCAGTCTACTCTCATTAATTAGGAATATTACCTGCCTAGATAAAGAATATTAGATTTTTAATTCCAATCTTTCAGCAATGAATTAGTAAATGAACTTTGATGATTTTGAATTAGTAATTCAAAGGAGAAAGAGAGATCACGTTTATTAAGAGAGAGACATCTACCTAAATCTTTAAGTCTTGATCTATATGTGACACTCAATTAAGAATGGAGTTGACATTAATTAAGTTTACCATATTTAAGACGTGGG